>CM062289.1:444316909-444914249 GCA_031216915.1 Pictodentalium vernedei | reverse complement strand
CTGGGGGTATTCTCGTGAGGGGCGGGTACTGTGCGGGGGACTCTCTCGGAGGAAGAGAGCTACTATCTGGGGGGTTATACTTCTTGTATACATATGTACAGCACCACTGCGCTGCATGATGTACCACCATACAGATCATGTTAGAGTAAACAAACTTTACCATGGTATATCTGGAACATACAGTGGCGTATTACGATACGCCATGGCACCATGGATTACCGTGGCACACCGTCGCATAGTACCATGCAATAACATGATTTAGTACTATTAGGTACACCATAGTATAGTACAATACACATCGGTTTATCATGCTTTTACTTTGGATACCATGGTGTTTAATGTATAGCCGTTGTATTTTAAGGTATAACACCACTGGTTGCAATGGACTGACTGACTACAAGATCGGTACAAGATGGGGTCTGGAATATTTTTTTGCGAAATAACGCAATAACTTTGCGAAATAACGCAATAACTTTTGCGAAATAACGCAATACTTTTGCGAAATAACGCAATAACTTTTGCGAAATAACGCAATACTATTGCGAACTAACGCAATAATTTTGCGAAATAACGCAATAACTTTGCGAAATAACGCAATACTTTTGCGAAATAACGCAAAGTTATTGCGAAATATCGCAATACTTTTGCGAAATAACGCAAAGTTATTGCGAAATAACGCAATACTTTTGCGAAATAACGCAATAACTTTTGCGAAATAACGCAATAACTTTGCGAAATAACGCAAAGTTTTTGCGAAATAACGCAATACTTTTGCGAAATAACGCAATAATGTTTGCGTTATTTCGCAAAAGTATTGCGTTATTTCGCAAAAGTATTGCGTTATTTCGCAATAACTTTGCGTTATTTCGCAAAATTATTGCGTTATTTCGCAAAAGTTATTGCGTTATTTCGCAAAAGTATTGCGTTATTTCGCAAAAGTTATTGCGTTATTTCGCAAAGTTATTGCGTTATTTCGCAAAAAAAATATTCAGACCCCATCTTGTACCGATCTTGTAGTCAGTCAGTCCATTTCAACCAGTGGTGTTATACCTTAAAATACAACAGCTATACATTAAACACCATGGTATCCAAAGTAAACGCATGATAAACCGAAGTGTATTGTACTATACTACGGTGTACCTAATAGTACTAAATCATGTTATTGCATGGTTCTATACGACGGTGTGCCACGGTAATCCATGGTGCCATGGCGTATCGTAATACGCCACTGTATGTTCCAGGTATACCATGGTAAAGTTTGTTTACTCTAACATGATCTGTATGGTGGTACATCATGCAGCGCAGTGGTGCTGTACATATGTATACAAGAAGTATAACCCCCAGATAGTAGCTCTCTTCCTCCGAGAGAGTCCCCCGTACAGTACCCGCCCCTGAGAATACCCCCTAGTATATTGTCCATCGGGAATTCCTCTGGAAATTTCAAACCGAAATATACCCAAACACCCCCCCACACCCCCTTCTCCCCGCGGGCAAATTGCCGTACATATTGTAATGATTTATAAACGCAATTACGCCCATCCACCCAGGCACCCACATTACGTAAGTAATAGATACGCGCGAATTATGTTGTGTCCCTGGTATTGGAAATGTAATATCACGAAAAAACAACATATATACTGTGTCCATAGCATGTAAAAGGTTACAAAAACACTTAACGGCAAATTAAATTCCAATTTCCCCCACCGACATTGAAGCTGTCTGTGTTGGTGGTCATCAAATCATCACGATGGAACTGTTGCGGATTCCGCACTCGCCGCTTAAAAGCGAAAGTGTCGGTCCGACAGTTTCAATATACAGCGCCAAGACATTGTGAAACACGAAGTAAGCGGTCGTATAAACGAACCTCAACCAAGTCCTGTCGAACAACCAGTTGGTTCTACTACGATTGCGTGTTCTATCGCGAATTTATAGGTTCACAGCAACTGACTCGTCAGCGTTGTGCAGACCAGGAGTGAAAGGGAGAGAGAGAGAGAGAGAGAGAGAGAGAGAGAGAGAGAGAGAGAGAGACAGACAGACAGACAGACAGACAGACAGACAGACAGACAGACAGACAGACAGACAGACAGACAGACAGACAGACAGACAGACAGACAGACAGACAGACAGACAGACAGACAGACAGACAGACAGAAATAATTTATGATATCATACCCTGGTACGTCCAAGGTACCATGGTAAAGTTTGTTATACTATGGTACTGTGAAATAATCTGTATGGTGGTCAACCATTTAGAATCAAACTCAAAACGCTCGTTCTCGTCGCACGGTCATAACAAGAGTACATGAGAACTTTCGTAAAAATCGACCCTTAAAGACGACCTGCAGCCTGGGACGTGTTAACGGGCAGACGGACAAACGGACCGTCAACAGGCCATGGCAAAATTCTGCCATGGCCTGCGCCTGCGCGATATAGTACCATACAATATCATGGTTTAGTATTCTTGCGCGATATAGTACCATACAATATCATCGTTTAGTATTCTTGGGCGCAGGGGGGTCCCTAATCCAGTGTTTTATTCTCGAAGACATGGCGAGAACAAAGAAAAACCTCCACACACACAAGTTTCAGGATTTGTTCTCTCTCTCTCTCTCTCTCTCCTCTCTCTCTCTCTCTCTCGCTCGCTCGCTCGCTCGCTCTCCTTGTCTGAAGAAACTCAAAAGCGTTGTTTCGAAACAGTTTCAATATTGGTGGTGGTAATCGGAATTTAATTTGCTGTTATGTGTTTTTTGTAACTCTTTACACGCTATCAACGCAGTATATATGTTGTTTTTCTGTGGTATTATATGTCCGATAGTATGGACACAACACAATTCGCGCGTATCTCTTACGTGATATGGGTGGATGGGCGTAATTGCTTTAATAAATCATTGCAATATGTACGGCAAGTAGGTATAAGAACAGGCCAGCACGAGTTCCAGTATTTGGCTTAAAAACCTTAAATACATACATATACATTCTGGGTGACAAGTCTCCGGGTGGGTACTCTCAGGGTGGGTATTCGCTCGGGCAGGGTGGGGGGGGGGGGGGGGTATTTCGGTTTGAAATTTCCAGTGGAATTTTCGGTGGATAATATACTTGGGGGTATTCTCTCGAGGGAAGAGTACTGTGCGGAGAACTCTCTCGGATAAATGTGTGTGTGTGTGGGGGGGGGGGGGGGGGGATACTATCAGGAGGTTGTGCTTTGGAGGTGGGGTGGGGGTGATGGCACGACTTTGTATACATATATATGGAACCATTGCACTACACGATTTACCACCATACAGATCATGTTATAGTACCATGGTGTAACAAACTTTACCATGGTATATCTGGAACGTACACTGACATATTACGATACGCCATGATACCGTTGATTACCGTGGCACATCGAATTTTCGGTGGATAATAAACTTGGGGGTATTCTCTCGAGGGAAAAGTACTGTGCGGAGAACTCTCTCGGATAAAGGGGGGGGGGGGGTACTATCAGGGGGTTGTGCTTTGGAGGTGGGGTGGGGGTGAGGGCACGACTTTGTATACATATATATGGCGCCATTGCACTACACGATTTACCACCATACAGATCATGTTATAGTACCATGGTGTAACAAACTTTACCATGGTATATCTGGAACGTATACTGACATATTACGATACGCCATGATACCGTTGATTACCGTGGCACACCGTCGTATACTATCACGCAATAACATGATTTAGTACTATGGTACACCATAGTTTAGTATAATAAAACTTCGGTTCATCATGCGTTTACTTTGAGTACCATGATGTTTAATGTATAGCCGTTGTATATTACGGTATAACACCACTGCTTGAAATTCGCTGACTTACTACAAGATCTGTGTCTGGAATACTTTTTTGCGAAATAACGCAAAGTTATTGCGAAATAACGCAAAAGTTTTGCGAAATAACGCAATAGTTTTGCGAAATAACGCAAAAGTTATTGCGAAATAACGCAATAGTTTTGCGAAATAACGCAATAGTTTTGCGAAATAACGCAAAAGTTTTGCGAAATAACGCAATAGTTTTGCGAAATAACGCAAAGTTATTGCGAAATAACGCAATACTTTTGCGAAATAACGCAATACTTTTGCGAAATAATGCAATACTTTTGCGAAATAACGCAAACATTATTGCGTTATTTCGCAAAAGTATTGCGTTATTTCGCAATAACTTTGCGTTATTTCGCAAAAGTATTGCGTTATTTCGCAAAAGTTATTGCGTTATTTCGCAAAAGTATTGCGTTATTTCGCAAAAGTATTGCGTTATTTCGCAAAAGTTATTGCGTTATTTCGCAAAGTTATTGCGTTATTTCGCAAAATTATTGCGTTATTTCGCAAAAAGTATTGCGTTATTTCGCAATAACTTTGCGTTATTTCGCAAAAGTATTGCGTTATTTCGCAAAAGTTATTGCGTTATTTCGCAAAGTTATTGCGTTATTTCGCAAAAGTTATTGCGTTATTTCGCAAACTTATTGCGTTATTTCGCAAAAAAAAAAATTCCAGACCCCATCTTGTACCGAATTTGTAGTCAGTCAGTGAATTTCAACCAGTGGTGTTATACCTTAAAATACAACGGCTATACATTAAACACCATGGTATCCAAAGTAAAAGCATGATAAAGCGAAGTGTATCATACTAAACTATGGTGTACCTAATAGTACTAAATCATGCTATTGCATGGTACTTTACGACGGTGTGCCACGGTAATCCATGGTGCCATGGCGTATCGTAATACGCCACTGTATGTTCCAGGTATACCATGGTAAAGTTTGTTTACTCTAACATGATCTGTATGGTGGTAAATCATGTAGCGCAGTGGTGCTGTACATATGTATACAAGATGGTGCCCCCACCCCACCCCACCTCCAAAGTATAACCCCCAGATAGCGGCTCTCTTCCTCCGAGAGAGTCCCCCCGCGCAGTACCCGCCCCCAAGAGAATACCCCCTAGTATATTGTCCTTCGGGAATTCCACTGGAAATTTCAAACCGAAATATACCCCCACCCCCCACCCCCGCGAGCAAATTGCCGTACATATTGTAATGATTTATAAAAGCAATTACGCCCATCCACCCAGGCACCCACATCACGTAAGTAATAGATACGCGCGAATTATGTTGTGTCCATGGTATTGGAAAGGTAATATCACGAAAAAACAACATATATACTGTGTCCATAGCGTGTAAAAGGTAGCAAAAACACTTAACGGCAAATAAAATTCCAATTGGGGGCGCGGTGGCTCAGTTGTTAGAGGTGCAAGCTGCAAGCCGAGTGGTCCTCGGTTCGAATCCCACCTGCGGCAACCGCGTTGTGTCCATGGGCAAGACACTTCACCCCGATTGCCTACATGGGGGCACGATGACGCTGTGTACTGAGGCGTACTGCACGTCGATGGTGCGCATGTCTTCAACCAATCTAACCCTGCCTGTGCTGCGGTGCAGAGTTCAGAGTTGCGATGTTGGAGAGCTGACAGCTCCTCGGTGGTTCTCGTCGGGTACTCCGGCTTCCTCCACCCATAAAACTGTCACCGACATTGAAGCTGTCTCGAAACAAGGCGATTCGATTTCTTCAGACAGAGAGAGAGAGACGAAACAGTCGTGATAACGTGGTCGCTTTGGTTTCCCAACAACCAAGGAACTGAGTTGGTGGTCATCAAATCATCACGATGGAACTGTTGCGGATTCCGCACTCGCCGCTTAAAAGCGAAAGTGTCGGTCCGACAGTTTCAATATACAGCGCCAAGACATTGTGAAACACGAAGTAAGCGGTGGTATAAACGAACCTCAACCAAGTCCTGTCGAACAACCAGACTATGAATTTGGTTCAACAACGATTGCGTGTTCTCTCGCGAATTTATAGGTTCACAGCAACTGACTCGTCAGCGTTGTGCAGACCAGGAGTGAGAGGGAGAGAAAGATAGGGGAGAGAGAGAGAGAGAGAGAGAGAGAGAGAGAGAGAGAGGAGAGAGAGAGGAGAGAGAGAGACAGAGAGAGAGAGAGAGAGAGACAGAGAGAGAGAGAGAGAGAGAGAGAGAGAGAGAGAGAGAGAGACAGACAGACAGACAGACAGACAGACAGACAGACAGACAGACAGACAGACAGACAGACAGACAGACAGACAGGCAGGCAGGCAGGCAGGCAGGCAGGCAGGCAGGCAGGCAGACAGACAGACAGACAGACAGACAGACAGACAGACAGACAGACAGACAGACAGAAATAAATAAATAAATAAATAATTTATGATATCATACCCTGGTACGTCCAAGGTACCATGGTAAAGTTTGTTATACTATGGTACTGTGAAATAATCTGTATGGTGGTCAACCATTTAGAATCAAACTCAAAACACTCGTTCTCGTCGCACGGTCATAACAAGAGTACATGAGAACTTTCGTAAAAATCGACCCTTAAAGACGACCTGCAGCCTGGGACGTGTTAACATGCAGACGGACAAACGGACCGTCAACGGGCCATGGCAAAATTCTGCCATGGCCTGCGCGATATAGTACCATACAATATCATCGTTTAGCATTCTTGCGCGATATAGTACCATACAATATCATCGTTTAGTATTCTTGGGCGTGGGGGGGGGGGGGGGTCCCTAATCCAGTGTTTTATTCTCGAAGACACGGCGAGAACAAAGAAAAACCTCCACACACACAAGTTTCAGGATTTGGTCTCTCTCTCTCTCTCTCTCTCTCTCTCTCTCTCTCTCTCTCTCTCTCTCCTTGTCTGAAGAAACTCAACCGCGTTGTTTCGAAACAGTTTCAATATTGGTGGTGATAATCGGAATTTAATTTGGTGTTATGTGTTTTTGGTAACCTTTTACACGCTATGAACGCAGTATATATGTTGTTTTTCTGTGGTATTATATGTCCGATAGTATGGACACAACATAATTCGCGCGTATCTCTTACGTGATATGGGTGGATGGGCGTAATTGCTTTAATAAATCATTACAATATGTACGGCAAGTAGGTATAAAAACAGGCCCGCACGAGTTCCAGTATTTGGCTTAAAAACCTTAAATACATACATATACATTCTGGGTGACAAGTCTCCGGGTAGGTACTCTCAGGGTGGGTATTCTATCGGGCGGGGGGGGGGGGGGGTGGGGGGGTATTTCGGTTTGAAATTTCCAGTGGAATTTTCGGTGGATAATATACTTGGGGGTATTCTCTCGAGGGAAGAGTACTGTCGGGAGAACTCTCTCGGATAAATGGGGGGAGGGATACTATCAGGGGGCTGTGCTTTTGAGGTGGGGTGGGGTTGAGGGCACGACTTTGTATACATATATATGGCACCATTGCACTACACGATTTACCACCATACAGATCATGTTATAGTACCATGGTGAAACAAACTTTACCGTGGTATATCTGGAACGTACACTGACATGTTACGATACGCCATGATACCGTTGATTACCGTGGCACATCGAATTTTCGGTGGATAATATACTTGGGGGTATTCTCTCGAGGGAAGAGTACTGTGCGGAGAACTCTCTCGGATAAATGTGGGGGGGGGGATACTATCAGGAGGTTGTGCTTTGGAGGTGGGGTGGGGGTGATGGCACGACTTTGTATACATATATATGGCACCATTGCACTACACGATTTACCACCATACAGATCATGTTATAGTACCATGGTGTAACAAACTTTACCATGGTATATCTGGAACGTACACTGACATATTACGATACGCCATGATACCGTTGATTACCGTGGCACATCGAATTTTCGGTGGATAATATACTTGGGGTTATTCTCTCGAGGAAAGAGTACTGTGCGGAGAACTCTCTCGGATAAAGGGGGGGGGGGGGGGTACTATCAGGGGGTTGTGCTTTGGAGGTGGGGTGGGGGTGAGGGCACGACTTTGTATACATATATATGGCGCCATTGCACTACACGATTTACCACCATACAGATCATGTTATAGTACCATGGTGTAACAAACTTTACCATGGTATATCTGGAACGTATACTGAAATATTACGATACGCCATGATACCGTTGATTACCGCGGCATACCGTCGTATACTATCACGCAATAACATGATTTAGTACTATGGTACACCATAGTTTAGTATAATAAAACTTCGGTTCATCATGCTTTTACTTTGAGTACCATGATGTTTAATGTATAGCCGTTGTATATTACGGTATAACACCACTGCTTGAAATTCGCTGACTTACTACAAGATCTGTGTCTGGAATACTTTTTTGCGAAATAACGCAAAGTTATTTGCGAAATAACGCGAAAGTTTTGCGAAATAACGCAATAGTTTTGCGAAATAACGCAAAAGTTATTGCGAAATAACGCAATAGTTTTGCGAAATAACGCAATAGTTTTGCGAAATAACGCAAAAGTTTTGCGAAATAACGCAATAGTTTTGCGAAATAACGCAAAAGTTATTGCGAAATAACGCAATAGTTTTGCGAAATAACGCAAAAGTTATTGCGAAATAACGCAATAGTTTTGCGAAATAACGCAATAGTTTTGCGAAATAACGCAAAAATTATTGCGAAATAACGCAATAGTTTTGCGAAATAACGCAAAAATTATTGCGAAATAACGCAATACTTTTGCGAAATAACGCAATACTTTTGCGAAATAACGCAAAGGTTATTGCGAAATAACGCAATACTTTTGCGAAATAACGCAATGGTTATTGCGAAATAACGCAATACATTTGCGAAATAACGCAATACTTTTGCGAAATAACGCAATACTTTGCGAAATAACGCAATACTTTTGCGAAATAACGCAATACTTTTGCGAAATAACGCAAAAATAATTGCGAAATAACGCAAAAGTTATTGCGAAATAACGCAATACTTTTGCGAAATAACGCAATACTTTTGCGTAATAACGCAATACTTTTGCGAAATAACGCAATACTTTTGCGAAATAACGCAAAGATTTGCGAAATTACGCAAAAGTTTTGCGAAATAACGCAAACATACCCCGTTTAAAAAAAAGTTACTTTTCGCATTTGACCGTAATGGGCTTCCGTAGTAAGCAGAAAGAAAAAATAAAAATATTTCGGTTGTTTAAACGTAACATGGCAATCAGTAAATTTTGAATCGATACTGCCGACGACTCGATACTGCCGAGTTGACTGTACTCGTTCTATTCCAGGGAATCCAAATCATATATCAGCGAAAATTTTATTTTAATATGAAAACAAATCGAAAATCTCACGAATTACCAAACGGATTTTTTCAATTCCTATATTAAACCGCAGTAGAGAGTTCTGGAAATGAAAGATATTGCATTTGTATCTGAATATTTTATTAAATGTAGGGTTTAGAAATTTTCTGACTGAACAATATAATTGCTAATCAGGGACAGTCTCTGAAAGATTTTTCTCGCCAAACATTAATTGGTTATGTAATCCTTCTCACATGACCGCACTAAAACAGCTTTTCATTTTCCCTGTCGTTTCTACACAAACGACGGGGTAATTAACAAGTGCGGTTTTGTATGCAATGTACACATAATGCTAAGATGAGGGCGTTCTTGTTATCAATGTGCTTGAAATTAATTCGCATTCACAACAAACTTGTTGTCCATCATTTATGCTGTATTTTTTGTTTAAATAAATAGTTGATTCCTATTGGGGGACAAATAATGAATTAGTCTACATTCATTTTTATTATGTTTGAAAACGAATCGATGTATTAATTGCATAAACACAGAATGTTTTTCATATGCGACTGGATATCAGTAATTCGGTTTCATCAAGAAACGAACCGCCTTTGATGTCTGGATTTTCCCGTCGTCTTTAATTAGCCTCGCAAAGGGGTTGTGGACCCGTGAATACAATGTGTTCACCGGGTGTGACGAAAGGGGGTTTTAAATGGAGCGTACACGTAATGTGTATTCCTTGAGGCATTGGTCACTTGATTAATTATATATATGATATGATACCATAAAGAGGAAACAGAGCTCCAAAGCTGGGATATCCACGAACGAGATATACTGTTGAGTGAAGATTTACTGAAATCGTTTGCTGGATAAAATGAAGTCATGTACTACGTCAAAAATAAGGCAGTTGTCCTCACTGTTTAAGAATTCGGATCCAAACAAGAGTATGGATGTATCTACTCTAAATGGGAGTAAATTAATCGAGTTGTCACGAGCGTTCGAGAACAGTGGACAATGAAGGAGAAAGTGATCACTCGTTTCACGCTCGCCACACTGACACGACGGGGTAGGTATTAAGTGATTTTCGTAGAGGTGTGAGTTCAGGTTACTACAGTGTAACCGCAGCCTACAGTGGTATATTTGGGCCCTGCGAGATTTCGCATTGTTGTAAAACCTTGGGGGTCTTTGGTTACCATTACTCAGGAAAGTTTTAAAGTTAGTCAACGATGAATTCTCGCGGACAGGTATGGGCAAATTATTCCACTGGTCAGTGACGCTTGGGATAAAAGAGGACTGATACAATTGCGTTCGACAGAAAGGAAGTCGGAGGCAGATGAAATTTAGTAAGCAGCCCGCCTAACTAGATCGATTAACCACTGTCCCCCACTGAACCAAGGCACCGCGTCCACCACGCAAGCAGTCACCGGACTCTAGGGCATGATTACTCATGATCAGACGGGTCGATGCCATTTCCCCGACAGATTTGAGACAATACGTTTTAACACACACACAAGTAATCACTAATGCAGAAGTGCAAAATCCACATTGCCATCCTATTTAATGACGTTGGTTCACCGAACAGCCATCCTATTTAATGACGTTGGGGGCACAGTAGCGTTGCGGTAACCGGTTCTCGTCAGATCACCGAAGTTAAGCAACGTCGAGCCCCCGGTTAGTCCTTGAGCGATCGATTCGGACTCCCGCGTTGTGTCCTTGGGCAAGGCACTTAACACCGATCGTCCACATGGGGCACGATGGCGCCGTGTACTAAGGCGTACTGAACGTCGATGGTACGCATGTCTTCAACCAATCTAACCCTGCCTGTGCTGCAGTGCGGAGTTACGATGTTGGCGAGCTTGCAGCTGTTCGTCGTTGCTCGGTGGTTCACTCTGGGTACTTCGGCTTCCTTCACCCGTAAAACTGTCTCCGACACAATATGACCTTGGCTGTTAAAGTATCGTTAAACCCTAATAAATAAATAAATAAATAAATAAATAAATAAATAAATAAATAAATAAATAAATATTTAATGACGTTATGACGTATCATGTAACTGGTTGGAAAAGCGGCCGCTCGCGTTAAAAGGGTTAATTAATTAAATTAGATTTTAGATATTTTCACGAGATATTGTTTAACCCTTTACCCAACGCAGACGATATCAAAATTTATTATTTTAAATATCATTTTTTTTTAAATTTTCAAAAAATTTCACCAAAATCATATCATGTGACCCCTCGTTGGAACGAGCTCGACGAGCTCGTTCCAACGAGGGGTCACATGATATGGTTTTGTTGAAATTTTTTGAAAAATAATATTTTTTCAACTGCTGAATTTGCATATTACGCGGGCGGATGCGGCCGATTCGTTGGGTAAAGGGTTAAAACAGAATGATCGTGGATTCGTGGTTTAATCTTCGCCTGAACATGTAAATATTCGTAAATGATTTTGGATAATGTTTTTTTTTAGGGAGTTGTATTTATTTTCAATAAAGTACTTATTCAGTTTCTTGTTCTGTTTTTTTTCTTTTTCTTCCCCCCCCCCCCCCACTCCCCCCCTTTCTGTTTTGTTGTTTAGGTGCATGTTCAGCACTTTGCGATGTGATGCCCTACCCTCTCTAGACATGGTAGAATGATCCCCATTTAATGTAATTCCACCTTGTCCAGTGTAAGAGCTGTAGCCTTCGGTTGATCTAAGAAAAAAAGCCATTAACATTGATTCGTTTTTATCACCTCAGAATTGTTTCGATCCACTTATGCGCTGAACACTTTGAAAGTCATAATCTATAGTTCGTTAAAAATTACTCAGTCGTCTATACACGGATTACTGATATTGAATGGATGATTTTGGGCTTGCGTTAGTATCCCTGCTGGTGGTCTCCGGGGGCTGCATGGAGCTTTCAGGATCAACGGAAGTCGGGATCTGGCTGAAGTTCCAAACTAACATTTCGCAGGGTGTTGACGTGGACTTCCCGGGGAGGTTTGGGATTTATCTCAAACTTGTCCTCCTGGGGTGGGGGGGGGGGGGGGGGGCTTGACAGTTTTGCGGCCCTTTTGCCTTTTCCTTGGTGTGTCCGGAGCGTTTGGGGCGCTGACTCTCTCGGAGCTTGCTCTAATTTCCGTGGCCGGTCATAAATTAAACTCAAAGTCATTTAGGATGTTAAGGGGCCCTGGCCCCACATACTGTTGTACACGCGTTCGGTGCACGAAATCTTACTTTTCCTCCTGTGTATTAGATTCTTTTAGAGGATTCCGCCAGTTCCCCAACCACAGTTTTGCCGGGTTTATATTATTTTTATTCATCGAGCTGTTGGGTCCTATAAAAATAGGCTACATACGTGTGCAGTCGGGACTCACATTCTCGAACTCTGAAATTCTAAAACTTTTTTTTATACTTCGTCATTTAGTATTAGTTTTGAAATATGCACGCATCACACACCCCTTGCCAGGACCCATTGCAACTGATTGGTTTCAAGGTAGGCTGTCGTTTTGTTGTATTAAAAAAATCTCCGCAACGATTTACACAGAGAAACTTATGAACAAAAATTCCGCCGAGCCAATTTCCATTTTACACCACCCTCTTCCAATGCCTTATTTCGGGCCCTTTCCTACTTGTTGTACATTTGAATCTCTTCCCAAGATATTTGTCCCCAAGTTGTGCGCAGCTATTTCACAACATATGCGGTATAAAACTCATGATTGGGATGGAAGTCAGCCAGAGTAGCAATATTCTAATATAGAAACGGGGTGGTCAAAACATGTGAGGGAACTAATGGACAATTACTCTATAGAGATCACAAACATAGAAGTAGGAATGAAAGAAGGCAAAAGGTTTGTCAAAGAGAGAGTCATGGAAGATTGCAATCGAAACTGGCGAGCAGGGGTTAGCGTGAAAAGATCACTGCAGGGGTTGCAATATAAAGAAAAGCCAGCTTTTGAGAGGTACCTAGATGGCACCTTTGGAGGGTCACTGCTGTTCAAACTGAGATCAAGATCACTGGAGCTTCGGGGAAAAATTGGGAGAGATGGAGAAAAGGGATGCCAAATGTGCCACTCTGGAGTAGTGGAGACCCTGGAACATTTTCTCTTGGAATGCCCACAGTATATACCTCATAGAATAAAATTTACTGGAAGAATAATGCAGAAGTGGGGTGAAGAAACAAAGGATAGATGGCTGAAGGGGGACACGAGGGAGAGGGTAGGAATGCTTATTGAAGAAATTGAAAAAGAGGAAGTGAGGGACAAAATTAAGCAGTTTATATCTGAATGCTGGGAGGAGAGGAGGGGAAGAGGGGGTGGGGTGCAGGGGGAATGATGGCCTTCTCTTATGAGGACCGCGACAAATCAGCGGCTGGCCAAAGAGTTATTATTATTAGGGGAAAAAACACCCACCCCCTCTCAAATGATGCAGACTATTTTGTCCATTAAAACAAGGGAAAATCCGAAACAGTGAACAGGAATCCGTTATAATGGTTCCGGTAACAAATAAATATATAAAGTTTAAATACACACCTTTCCATTCTTGGGTTCAATAACTTTTTTCAATCTTTACTCACATTCTTCACACGAAAAAATGCTCGAAAAACCAGGGGGGGGGGGGGGGCACTAAAAATTTTCAAGACGTGACGTCCTATTTTTTATTCGGCTCCTTTTTATACCCACCCACCCACTACGTACAGATTTTCTACTACCGTCCTCAGACACCCACCCCCACTCTCCCATTAAAATCAAAAATAAACTTATAAACTTAGTAGGCACAGCTGTCTTTAGGAGGTTTTCATAATGTTCTTAACCCTTCACCCAACGTAACGGAAAACCGACCAGCGCTATTCTCAAAAATCGCCAAATAATTTTTATTATTTTTTTCATTTTTTGTCTCAAAAACATAGGTTATGACCCCTCATTGGAACGAGCTCGGCGAGCTCGTTCCAATGAGGGGTCATAACCTATGTTTTTGAGACAAAAAATGAAAAAAAAATTAGTTATTCAATCATTTTTTGGCAAGTGTCGTCTGCTTTTCATGTTAGGTAAAGGGTTAAACTGGTACCACCAATTTAAACCTCTGTGGGCTGATGTGGGCCCCAATATACATATGACAAGCTGTTCATTATCAGGCTTGGCCAGAGCAGGTGTACATATACGGGAACAAATTTTCATTTGAATTGTTCCCAAAATATTGTGTGCACATTTTCTACATTTCGAACAAGACACCCACCCCCTACTAACGTGTGACATTTTCCCAGTTTAAGCCCAATATTCTCACATATAAAGCCTCCTGATGTTGTATTTATGTTAAGAGTGTGATGTACAACATCATCTTTAAGGTTTGAAACACAAATGATGGTATATTGATATATTTTTAAAAAATTCAAAAACTTGCACAAGTTGGAAATGCACATTTTTGGCGCACTCAAGAGACCCACCCACCCCCACGTCACATTTTGAAAATTTTTGGTGGCCTCCCCCTGGAAAAACACAGAGAATCGTACTGCCACCGCAGAGAATCCTCTGATTGCACCGAGAAATGGCCAGTCGATTGGGTAGTGCGATTTTAGTTTAAACAATATTTTTATTCAGAATTGAACATGATATAATACATACAAAAGATTGATAATGTTACATTAACTGTACAGAATTTATAATAGAAGGTATACATTACAGCAAGACATGTAGAAATAGCTGACAATATCAAAGTAGAGGATTCGACAGAAAGCACTTAGTTTATATAAGCCGTCTCCTGGAACATTTCTAAAATAGCAAAGTATATAGGTGATTGCTAAAACTGAGTGAAATATTGTTTGAACTCATTGTCGCTGTTGGATAGAAAGAGAAAAGAGTCAGAACTAGGGAAAAAAGAGGGAAAAAAATGAAGAAACAACAAGAAAAGCACAAGAGAAGAAGAAAACAATTAAATGAACAGAAAAGAAAGAAAAAAAATCAAGAAAGGAAAAACAAACAGACTAATGGAAACAAAGACGCAGAATAATCTGCAGATGAAACCGACTTGAAAGCAGTATTAATACCAGAAGCGATCACGTGAGTGTAGTCTATGACTCTATTGATGAACAGTACCATCGTCGCAAACAGACAAGAGACGAGTCAAGAGTGCGCGCCTGGACTATTCTCACCACTTTTCTAGCTCAGAGGAGTTAAAAATTAATTTCAACAGGATACTGTTGGTACGGAGAGACAGTCCAGGGGCGGACTCCGGGCAGTCCGCGGTATACTTCCCCAGGAAGATTAGTGTCAAAAATGTTATTGTGATGTATTTACTGATGCATATACACCTGTCGATATACCATAATGAAATAAGTCTACATGTATACTGCAACTCAGTGAAATCGCCCACTTTGTATGATATATTCTTGCACGACTCCGAACACAAGATAGTTGTCAGTGATGCTCAAATGCTCAGACCCATACAGGAGCATAGAAAGATCAAAGGTAAACGGCAATGTATTAATTGTTAGATTACGTACATCTGTATAGTTTGTACAGTACAGAAGAAAGTGTTCAGTCGTTTCTATGCCACCACACAGACACAGAGATGAAGTCGAAAGGTGATTATCATACAGATGGGCGTTAACACCGCTACAGTGCAGACGCAACCTATAATGATAAATTTGAGCTGCTCGAGATTTGGCCCCGGCATAGAATGTGGGCGGACGTTGATTCCCGCCATTTAGGAACCTTCTGAAATTTATGATGGAACAATTTTCCCTAACCGAGACGGGCAACATATTCCATTGTTTGGTAACATCTGGAAGAAACGAAGACTGGTACAAACTAGTATGACAAAACGGAACTCGGTGGGTTTTATTTGATCGAGTATTGTGGTGAAGACTGATGGACGAAGGAACTGGCAGTACTTTGTTTGAAAGGTATGGAGGAACAAGTTTATGATACATCTTGAAGAATTGAAATAGCTTGTGCTTTCGGCGCCTTTCCTGCAGTGAATCCCATCGAGTTTCCGCGTAGAGTAAACTTTTACTGGCACTAGTTGTAGCACCAGTAACAATTCTCGCTGCAGCTACTTAAATTTTTTTCTAAATTCGCAGCCTGTGTACTTGAACAGTTGTCCCAAACACAGTCTGCATATTCCTGGAGGGGCCTAATAAATGCGAAGTATATCTTTTCTAAGACCTTGCGATCAAGAGTGAACTTGTGAGCTCTCAACATGTCTATACGAGTCCAAGCCTTGGCGCAGATATGATCAAAATGCTCGTTCCAAGTACAGGATTTGTTTAGGATCACACCCAAATGCTTGTGAGTAGTTACTGCGGTAATTCGAGTTCCACTTAGATATAAAGGTGGGTGCGTAGGAGCAATGATCTTACGCGAAATTAACATAGTCTCTGTTTTTTGAGGATTAAACTCAATCAACCATGATTTGGCCCAATGTTCTATCTTGGCCAAATCATGGTTGATTAATGCTGCAGCTTGGTCGGGGTTCTCTACAATGATATAAAGAGATGTATCATCAGCAAATAGCCGTATACTACTCTGTAAGTTTTCGGTAATGTCGTTGATGTATATTAAAAATAACAGCGGACCTAGAATGGATCCTTGTGGAACTCCAGAAGTTACTGGTCTCCAAGGAGATGCCTCGGAGGCTATCAAAACCCGTTGAGACCTATTCGAAAGGTAAGACTTTAGGAAGGAAAGCAAGTCGCCTGTTATTCCTATCTTTTCAAGCTTGTGGATAAGACCAGTGTGCCAAACCTTATCAAATGCCTTACTCACGTCACAAAAAACAACCCTAACTTCTTTCCCTTCATCAAGAGCATGGCAGAATTCATCATAGATGTCTGTCAGTTGTAAAACCGTTGAATCACCCGGGGTAAAACCAGATTGGAACTGACTAAGGATATTATTATCGCAAATGAAACGCCATAACCGCTTGAACACACATTTTTCGAATAGTTTCCCAACACAACTAATCAGCGATATCGGTCGATAATTGGTAACTAAGTTGGGATGATTCTTTTTTAAAACTGGCGTCACGTTGGCTTTTTCCATAAGGCTGGGAAATAGTTGTTACTCAGAAGTATGTTAAAAATGACTGTAAGTGGTTCGCACAGAGAGCGACCACATTCTTTTAGTAGTCGGGGACTTACAAGGTCAGGACCGGATGCTTTCGATGCCTTGATACTCTTGATTGCTTCAAAGACCTCACTACTGTGTAATATTATTCCGTCGAGGGACTGGTGCTCATGGAAGGGATAATTTGGCAAAGAAGTATTAGTGTCATCCAAGGAAGAAATAGAACAAAAGTATTCGTTGAGGATTTCTGTCTTTTCATGGTCAGTGGAGTATAATTTATTCAAATGGGTGATAGTAAGGATTCCTGATGTATTATTAAAAATAAATGTTTTCAGGGTTTTCCACCACTCAGAAGAGGGTGTCTCGGGGCAACCTAATTTTGCTTGAACTTTTGATGTGTAGGTTGCCTTTGCCTTCCTGACCGATGCGACAACTTCATTTCGTTTACACTAGTATTTCGCCCAGTCACGAAGTAGGCCTGTGCGCTTTGCTGTCCGGTACAATCGTTTTCTTTGTCTTAGTAACAGCCGTATTTGATTATGCATCCATTTGGGCTGATTGGTCCTAGAAGTTATGATTTTGTTGGGAATGAAAGTAGATGCAGTGTCGAGTAGTTGATCGGTGAAGTTGGAAACTAGTGTATCAGGGCATAAAATATCAAGTAGGTTTTCCCAATTTAAATTTTTGTACGCTATGTTAAGTTCCTCGTAATTCCCTTCTGCATACAACCATATGCGTCTCTTAAATTTATGAGATCGGGATTTTGTGAACTGGACATCGATAGAGATCGGACAGTGATAGCGAGTCATGTCAGGTATAATTGGCTCAAGAACTTCGCATCCTACAACTTGGACAGTACTACTGACAGCAAAAAGATCGAGGAGTGTAGCAGATGAGGCGAGGTGAGGCACGTTGGTCCAATCACTAGCTGTCTAAGGTTACAGTAGTTACAAACTTCATGGAAATGACCCCTCGGGGAGCCCATTTGATTCTCGTTGAAGTCACCAGTAATAACTAGGTCAGGGATCAAGGTATCTTTCGCTCTACCAATTGATGCTGTAATATAATCCCAAGCATCTTGGGAACTATTGGGCGGGCGGTAAAATACCCCGAGCAATAGGGACTTGTGGTGTTTCGTGAACACTTCGACCCATAGACATTCGATGCCATTCACCTCAAGATCGCTTCTCCGCCGAAAGCACAAGCCATTCTTCACATAGACAGCAACGCCACCTCCTCTTGTCATGCGGTCAAACCGCAGGGGTTCCTGGAATCCGTAAATCATAATGTCAGACGTCAAATCAGTGCTTTGTAGCCAGGTCTCCGTGAGAGCTAATACATTATAAGATAGTGATTCATATTTCATAACGTCTAATTTGGGCTTTAGGCTTTGGATATTCAAATTGAAAATTTTTAATGTATTTAGGGTATTTTCAGTGGACAAAGAGTTCGGTCCTGGGTTTGATTCTATGTCTCCTGACATGAGCAGAATCATCTCTCTGACCAAGGTTAAAAAGGCTGCAGAATACCAAGTAGGGAAAGCAGTCAATATGTCAGTTTGGAGAGGCGGTGTCAGTAGGATCGTATCATTTTTGTGAACAAATTGAGGTTTTAGGACTTTCGCACAATTATCAGGTTTTTTCTGACAATCTGAGATAACTTGTTTTAACAAGAGATGAAACAATGCTGTCATGACAGTAAAGCTTTTCAGTAAGTCAATACCGATATACCTCATATATACATATGTCAGGGCACACAGGGACTGTTGCTTTTGTAATTTATGTTTTAGTCCACAAACATAAACTACGGTATTGAATGTATTAATTCAGGCACGGTACGAGTCAAGGCTACACATCATGTGCTCGGTGGATGGTAAAATAAGCAGGGAGCCCGAGCGTCAGTAGCATTCAATAGCAGAAATGTTCTGTACTGGTAAGAGCTGAAATCAAGTTGGTCTTTGTGGGAAAATGGTTTCATAGTAAAGGAAATAGAAAAACAGAAATCAAGCGAACAAAAGGAAAATATAATACAATGTAATATCATAATGGAGTTTTTATCAAGTTATGATGGAGCGAGTTACTTATAACGCCATGGATTGTTAGGTGGATCTTACAGTTAAGTGAGTATGATTACCGGGCCTCCATTAAATTCCGGACGTGAGTCGGTCAGAAGATGATAAGTGAAGGAACATGATATTCAAATGGGATTCAAATGGGACATTGTGCAACGTCGAGCACATCTTGACCCTCTCCGATGTTGAGCAACGTTATTGGGACGCAGAACATCAATTAAGGGCTCCTCTTGGCTGTACAAAATTCAAATTGAGGGTCACACTCGACTGAACCAAATTCATCAGGTTATTGTATCACTAGCAAACTCAATGGAACATTAAAAGTTGAGAGAGAAGAAACAGCGAGGAAGCTCTTCTGTCACGAAAAATGGCGAAAATAAACGGAAGGACTGCCTTGTAAAGTTGAAGTGGTACAAGACAAGTGGGATCAACCCCGTATCGTACCATAAGGTTAATCCGTCTTGCAACAGATGAGATTTCACAAAAAAAGAAAAGAAATTAACAATAATAATAATAATAATAATAATAATAATAATAATAATAATAATAAAAATAACAATAATATTAATAATAATAATAATAATAATAATAATAATAATAATAATAATAATAATAATTATTATTATTATTATTATTATTATTATTATTATTATTATTATTATTATTATTATTATTATCACCATCACTACCACCATTACCATCATCACCATTACTCTTATTACAATAATAATAACAACAATAATAGCAATTACACGCAGGGATAGCAGTTATGTCGCTTGCAAGAAGGAGAGGTGATAAGGGTGACCCAGTTGTTTCTGTTCAGTGATGAATTAGGCGCAAGATTCGAAGAAGTGATTGGCCAAGGGTCACTAACTGAAAACGACAGAGGATAATGTCGAATCAGGATTCTTAGCATTCCAGTCATTCATTACGAGCAGTCCGCAGCTACCTGCTAAAGAACTCTTATTTGGTACCCGCACTTTCAAGATGAAAAGTTAACTAAAATATCAGATTGCCAGGTTTCGAGAGTAATTTGTGGGCTGCTGTCGCCTTGCCACAGATAAACAAACATTCATTAATAATATATATACAAACACATCTATATGTACAAATCATATAATCGGGGGTCAATAAGAGTGTTAGCTTATTCGGTAACTCATCACGATAGATACACACTGATGTAGCTTGAAATGGGCTTGGTCACTCCACCCCCCCCCCCACACACACACACTCGCAGGCCGGCCGGTAGGCAGACAGACAGACAGACAGCCGAGTTTGGTCGGAAGCTCAAGTTTCAAGTACAGATACAGGGGAACTACTATTTGTCAATTTCAAGTTGTTCTGTTACAAATGTTTGGAGATTGCCCCTTGCCGATCTCCAATAACTTGTATCAAAACAATTCGATAATGAAATTATTATATCTAGTTTCGATATGCTCTATTACAATTGTCCGGAGATTTCCGTTGACAAACTCCAATAATCTTCAAACAAATCCAAACAAAAAAAAAACAACAAAGTGATAGTCAAATTATATGTACTGAAAATTGTCCGACAGACAATCACATTCGAACAAAAGATAATTACTAATTTGATAATGTGAACTAACTTGTAGCATATGATTCTAAGAGTCTATTTATCCTATAAAAGTCCTGAATTTTGTGACTCAGGTTTCACAAATTACTAATTTCAATTTCGTCTGCTACATCTGATTGGAGACCGCCCACTGACCCCCTCCAATAATTTGCAGCAAAGCAATTTGATAGTTATATTATAGGTACTGAAAATGATGTGACACTCAACCAGGTTCGAACATTAAGTGGCTATTATTCAATATGAGTTTTCGCACTAAAAGGCCATTAAGTTTGTCACTCAGGTTTCAAATACAAAGCCATCAGGAAGCCACTGTTTTTAAATTGCTCTGCTACAAATGGTCGGAGATTTCCCATTGCCAATCTCAAATAATCTGCAAAAAAACCCCCAAAAAACAATAAGGTAGATAGCTTGGGAATATTGAAAATGGCCCGACCCTCAACCAAGTTCAGAACAGCGTAAACACAATTTCGTTAATCTGAATTTGTTCTGTTGTTACAAATGACTGAATACTGCCCATTAACCCTGCAAAATTCACCAATATTATAGCTCAAGTTCAAAGACAGACATTGGGTAACAACTATTTGTTAATTTCTATTTGCTTAGCTGCAAATGATTGGAGATTGCCTATTGTCAAGTTTCAATAATTTATAACAAAACAGTTATGTAAAAAGGTTGAGAATATTGGAAATGATCCGACACTCAGGCTAGATAATATTTTTTCAATTTCTGTTTGCTTTGTTGTTGGTGAATGGAGATTGCATATTGTCGAGTTTCAATAATTTATAACAAAACAGTTATGTAAATAGGTTGAGAATATTTGAACTGATCCGACACTCAGGCAAGTAGCAAGGTCACTACTGGGACAACCCCTCACCCAACGCAGACGATATAGAAAATCATTAATTTAAATAACATTTTTTTTTTTAATTTTTCAAAAATATTTCAACAATATTTCAACAAAACCACATCATGCGACCCTCGCTGAAACGAGCTCGCTTCAACGAAGGGTCACATGACATGGTTCCGTTGAAAATCCTTGAAAGATAATATTTTTTTCAATTTCTATTTGCTTTGTTATAGGTGGATGGAGATTGCATATTGTCGAGTTTCAATAATTTATAACAAAACAGTTATGTAAATAGGTTGAGAATATTGGAACTGATCCGACACTCAGGCAAGTTTATAATTGGGTGATCACATTGTTCAAAGAAAACCTTGCTCAGTTCTCTCGAACTCGCAATTATATTATCCAAAATGTTGGAGATTTTCAACTTTTCGGCGTTGAGGGTACGACACACACGCCCCGTTCCAGACACTACTGGGACAACCCCTCACCCAACGCAGACGATATAAAAAACTAACATTTTTTTTTTTAATTTTTCAAAAATATTTCAACAATATTTCAACAAAACCCCACCATGCGACCCTCGCTGAAACGCGCTCGCTCCAACGATGGGTCACATGACATGGTTCCGTCGAAAATCCTTGAAAGATAATATTTTTTCAACTGCCGAATTTGCATACCAGGCGGGCGGGCGGACGGGGGAGATTCGTTGGGTAAAGGGTCAATAATCCACAGGTGTCAGAGACAGGTCGCTTATGTTCTACAGCGACAGACATGAAATTCTTGATGTTGGGAATTATCAACAGACAGAAGGAAGTTGTAGCAGGTAAGCCTATTGAATACATACGAAAGCAATTACACTATAGTGGACTGAGATGTGTTAAGATTAATTTTTTGTACAATGCGATATTTTTTTTCCAGATCATTCATCTGGCAAGGGCTTGTGATCCTTTCGATGGAGCCATCCTTGTGTTTGACAAAAATGACTCCATCGAAAGTCCACGTATCATGCAGCTTCTGATCACGAACCATGATCCGATGGTGCGATTTTGTGAAGCGGTATAATATAGCTCGGCAAAATATGTCTCGAAAGTGAGGATTCGTCGACCAAGTGTCCAAGACGCCTTGCCACTCAGGTCGACGAATCCTTCCCCACCCTTCCAAACAAAATGTTTTCGGACATTTGAAGGTAAAAGAATTTCAGATTATGCAATTTTAAATTATTTCCTGGACAAAATGTCTACGGATATCAGCACTGTGCACGAAAATTGCAATGTATTTTTTATATTTTTATTTTTTTCAACTTTTGAGTTCAAACCCACCTTCAACTTTTGAGTTGAACCCCTTCAATGCCGAACTCAACCAGGCAAGTGAGGAATAAGAAGTTTTTTTAAGGAAATGAAATCCAGTGTTAACAAATAGTTTTAAATGGAGAGTTACCAGTGAGAATCGGACAACTTCCGATATGAGGTATCCTGACAATAGATTTCCCTGCTTGGAATTTAACCCTTAAACTCCAAAAGCCCACTTTTCCTGGCAAGGTTCGTCACGATGTGATCTGGATTCGTAAAGTATATAGTCGTTTGGTGAATTTGTGTGGAAGACCAATCAAGATTTCCAACGTGCAGCCCCGAGGCTGCACGTTGAAAATATTAATTAGTCTCACCCATGTAACGAATATATACTCCACCACTTGATGGTTCTGAACTGGAGAGGAATGTACCATCAGCGTTAAAGTGTTAATACCGAATTTCCGACGTGTTCATCAGCATACGATTCTTTATGAAAACAATGCTCGAATTTTCAACAATATGAATATATAAATGACACATTGTGTTTGCTGAAAAATAAATTAATGGTAGTGTCAACGACAGCGCATTGCGTTATGTCAGCTTGATGGATTGCAATGAAGATGCGCCATTTGATGTCAAAACAATACACACCTTAGTAATTTATTTTTCCCTGTAGTGAGTTGTCATCTGTGCAGCAATCACATAAGTTTTAAGTGTTCGTCAGTTCAGTTGGGACATATTTTTTGGACATAATTACATTACATTTTTACTTATGATAAGAGGAAATTTGAGACACGAATCACATGAATAGACGATTATTTTCTGTAAGTATTCTTATGTTGGTATTCTCATCAAAAATAAAATTGTAGGTAAATGGTACCATTTCCTGTAGTTTATATACTCAGAATATCGGCGTGGGGTTAATGACTTTAGGAGCCTTAATTGCATGGTTAATCGCCGAGCTGGTTGTTGGTCGCACAGTCTTTAGATTACCGCATGACACAAATCAGCCAAGAGGAGGACTATCACGATCTTGAGAACTGCATTCCAGGAGAACTGGAAGTCTCAATATCACCAAGTCATTTACAGGACAGATTTCTATTCATCTAAAGGACAGACACCTATTGTTTGTCTGTTAGGAGAGTTTTGCGGGGGGAAGTTTCTAAATCCCCGCTCCGTCCTGCCCCATGTTAAAACATTGCCACATTCAGCACGTTCTTCGTCACCGATCAGAATGAGGAGACTACGGCAGTTACTGCTTCAGTCTTCATTCATAGGGACCTACTAAATACCGAGGGATACCGATGTATACCGAGGGATGCCGAGGTGAAGGGAAATGAGTAAGTAAGAGTTGTTTAAAAGCTTTAACTATGTGTGCAGACATATAATTTAGTCCTTTGAAGCAATATATGTGATATAAGCGTTGATTTATTCGAGTCATTGCAAGATATATAGACCGAGCTGTCGCCGAAAACTGCCCCTCGGTATTTAGTAGGTAGCTTTGTAATTAATTGGCTACCTTGGTGACTGCATGATGCGCGTAAGTGCTAATTGGGTACCACAAGACGGATCATTGTAATATTCGATAAAAATAAAACTCCTATCAACTTTTATCTCGGCTTTGGACAGGTAGAACTTTTGCAAATTGCCATTGTTGGCTTTATGCCGTTATTAAGGTTTTATGGCATACTGTGATAAGTATCGTTCTGCTGTGCCCGATACACCCAAAGCTGTAATTTGTATTTAGTACACGTGTATATACAGTATATTTTTAGCTATTTCGACTCAGTGTCAACGGCTTTAATTTGGCCTTGGTTTTTTGTTGACAGTTTTTGTTTTCAAGGTATTCAGTTCTATTCACCCTCTTTATCTGACCAGTTTTTTTGCAATTGCCGCCGTTTTAGGTTTTGTCAAACGTCCGTCACTCAAAGTTTGATTTTTAGAATTGTCGGAAACTTAAGTCAGTAACTTTTTATTAATTGTCTAACGGCACGTTTTTTGGTTTTTGGGTTTTTTTTGCATCGTTGGCGAATGAAAATCACTTCCGAAAATATTAATTCCTTATGTAACGATATTGGGCTACAATAATGTCTTCAAGTCTGTCAAGTCAAATCTGGCAATTTCAAAATTCTCCATTCATTTTTAGCTGCGACTAGCAGCTCAATAAGTGGCAATGTCGGTCTGTCGGTCTGCCTGTCGGCCTGTCTGTCTGTCGGTCCGTCGGTCTGTCGGTCTGTCTGTGACCAACGAGTTTCAAAACTCAATAACGTTTGAAATACTTGATGGAATGACTTTATATTTGGCATGTAAGTGTATCTTATTGATGTCTAGCCACTGTTCAATGCATGTGTTGTTCCAAATATTTTCTTGGAGTTATGGCCCTTGATGAACTTAGAATTTTGTGAGATTGCACCACCCGTCGCAGCTACGGCGTCGATGTCGCGATTTTTTTAATAATATTATTCATACTCTCGCAGTTGTTATTTGTCGATAATTTCGGGATGTCAGTATGTCGTTGCCTGAGTGGTAGAATGTTCTATGCCACACAGGGGACATAATATATAGCCCCACAGGAGACATAGAACATCCTAGCACTCTGGCGACGGTGTGTCTGTTTTGGTTCGAATACTCTGGATTGTAGTTTAGATAAAATCGCCATGCAAAATATTTGTTGTCTCTGTAAAGCGTCGATAGGTCAGTTGAAATTTCTTCCTATACTACAGGGTCCTCAGACATGAGAATCCATGTATCTGAATTGAAAATAATGCTGATCGGGTTATTTGCAGTTTCTTTTGTAATGTATCTTAGGAAGATTGTGGAGTAGCGCTGTCATGACTAATCGAATAATCGATTTTCGATCGTTCACGCCGAAATCGATTAGTATTTTTCGTTGTCGAAGAATCGGTAAATTTTACCCCGTTTTAGACGTTTAATAATTAAAAATGGATAAAAACTATTGTTTCTGAAGGGAAAAGGTCACGAACGTCGACGTTAAACCTCAAGAAGCCATTAGAAGCATTTGTCTTTTAGGTACGTTCAAAGCTTTGATGTTCTGAACTTTTGAACCGTCAGTGTAATAATCAAGACCGGTCGGCAGTTGCCGACCGGTCTTGATTATTACACTGACGGTTCAAAAGTTCAGAACATCAAAGCTTTGAATGTATCTAAAAGAGGATCGTCTTCGTTGTTTACTTGAGGTAGGTCAACTGACTTCAACTTCATTTTTAACGACTTCAAAGAAAGGGAGACGGAGGGTCATTTAGGTGCGATTAATCGATTACTATCGATTATTTGCGACGATTAATCGATTCCCAAATTAAAAAAATCGTGACAGCCCTATTGAGGAGCACATTCTCCTTCAAATGCCTGGTACATAATATGTGTGTTGAGTTTGGGAAGCAGGCTTTGAATGCGATTCCCGAGAGCCACAAAGAGAACTAATTAACAAGTCATAATGTGATGAACAATTCACACTGTCGCTTACCGAGATGCGGCCGCTGTAAATTTATTTATTCATTTATTTATTGGTGTTTAAGGTCATATACTTATGCACAATGGCTAATCATGACCGTGACAGTTTTACGGGTGGAGGAAGCCGGAGTATCTGGAGAGAACCACCGAGCAACGACGAGCAGCTGCCATCTCCCCAACATCGTAACTCCGCACTGCAGCACAGGCAGGGTTAGATTGGTTGAAGACATGCGTACCATCGACCTTCAGTACGCCTTAGTACACGGCGTCATCGGGCCCCCATGTGGACAATCGAGGTTAAGTGCCTTGCCCAAGGACACAACGCGAGAGTCCGAATTGATCGCTCAGACGGTCACCCATCCAATGATTAACCGGGCTCGATGTTGCTTAACTTCGGTGATCTGACGAGAAGCGGTTACCGCAACGCCACCGCAGCCGCTGTGAATACTGATTACGAAGCTACCTACTAAAATACCGAAGGGAAGATTTCTCAGCGAAGATATTACTTTAGCGTCCATAATTGTCAAATATGGCATTAAAACCATGCACGCAAAATACATAACCCCATACCATTTTCAGAGTTTTCAACCCCATTTCCACTCCTATTTTCCCTGACCTCGGAATCCCTCGGTGTACCTCGGCATACCTCTGTATCCATCGATATTTAGTATGACCGCATTCATCAAGCACACGTTCAGCTCGCATTCTTTAAAGGTATAAGCACTCGCTCAAACAAAAAGTATATGCATGTAAGCAAGGTTTGAGAAATAAATACATCGGTATTGTCTGTAGTATGCCTTTATTGTGATTTATTTATTTATGTTTACGGTCACATATTCACGCACAATGGCTAATCATGACCGTGACAGTTTTACGGGTGGAGGAAGCCGGAGTACCCGGAGAGAACCACCGAGCAACGACGAGCAGCTGCCAGCTCCCCAACATCGTAACTCCGCACTGCAGCACAGGCAGGGTTAGATTGGTTGAAGACATACGTACCATCGACGTGCAGTACGCCTTAGTACACGGTGTCATCGTGCCCCCACGCGGGCAATGGAGATGAAGTGTCTTGCCCAAGGACACAACGCGGTTGCCGCAGGTGGGATTCGAACCGAGGACCTCTCGGCTTGCAGTCTGCATCTCTACCTACTGAGCCACCACGCTCCCGCCTTTATTGTGATATATAAACTCGTGTTACTTGAATTTGTTGGAAACATTGCTGTGAGAAATCAGAAACATTTACCCGAACTTGTATGTAGAGTGACTCCAATCTAAAAACCTGAAAGAAATATCTTTTGTTTAATAAAAAAATTTGTACATTAACTGGTAGAGTGCTAAATATTTTGGGTCCTTAAAATGTCTTTGTACATCTTTGCCTTGTTACTTTTTATGGGAGAGTGCCAGGAGGCACTCTCCCATAAATTGTAACAAGGCACATCCTCTCAGATAAAATAATATCACTTCAGAGATAATATGAAGCACATCCACAGAATATGAAGCATTTAAATTGCAGTACAGGAACTAAATAAAAAAGCCCAAATATGGGCTTCCAGCATTCTACATGTTAATAGATAAACAGCGCAACAATTTATTTTATATCCCTGAATTTCTAAACAAAGGGCATGTGCTGAAACTGATGCTATGTAAATTGGAGATATATATTTTAGTATCAGATATATGATTACATTAGGCTGTTTGTTGGACAAGAGAATTTGAAGTGTTGGTCCTAAAGTTGGAGTCTGATGCATAGGGGTAAATTATCAGATGAAATATGGGAAACGGTGGCTTAAAAAATTGGCAATTTTTTAAAATGTAATTTTTACACGGATTTGTTTCCAGACATTTAACTAAAAAATTAAATGGATACGTAAATTTTTTTTTTTTTTGGGGGGGGGGGGGGGGGCATTTTAGAAACAGGTGATGCTTTGCACCAGGGGTAGATAGGTGGGTGTGGTAGGAAAATTCTGCTTTTGAGGCTGCTGGGTGGCTGAAAATGACTGGTTTCGCCATTTTTTCATGCAATTTTTCAGGTTGAAGTCTTGCCTTTGACAATAAATTATTTCACCCACATTCAGATTGTTTATTTCTACTTAGTCAGATAGTGTTATATGTTTTTTTTTGTGAATTTGGGAAATGTAATACATGTTATGGGTTAGATAACTAAGTTACACGGGGGCACGATGACGCTGTGTACTAAGGCGTACTGCACGTCGATAGTGCGCATGTCTTCAACCAATCTAACCCTCCCTGTGCCGCGGTGCAGAGTTTAGAGTTACGATGTTGGAGAGCTGGCAGCTGCTCGTCGTTGCTCGGTGGTTCCCTCCGGGTACTCCGGCTTCCACCACCCGTAAAACTGTCAGCGACATGATATGACCCTGGCTGTTAATGTGTCGTTAAACCCTAATAAAAAAAATAAAAAAACTGAGTTGCATAATATTTGCATTTGAAGGGAGTGTATGGCATGTCATTTTAGTGAATGCCTGGAAAATGTAGAGCGGAGCCTTTACGTGGTGCTTGCAATACGCCTGGAAAGAAAAATATACAAGCTTATGGCTTACTGTCGAATCCTATCCATTTACTTTGTTTTTAATCCTTTTTAATTGCTATAATGAATATCATTGTGGCAATACAGATTTTGCAATTATTATGTGATAATCAATTACTTCTCTGTATTAGATCATATGCTGTTATGAATAAATATTTAAACTAAAAACAATTTCTTGAAAACCCGAACATTTTCAAACTTTTTGCCTCAAAAACATAGCTTATGACTTTCTCGTTGGAAGGAGGAGGTCGTAAGGTATGCTTTGAGAACAGTAACTGAATGGCACATTTAAATTTCAAATTTTGATTTTTAGAAATATCGATGACTGATACACCAAGAAACATATAACAACTCGGTAATTCTCCAGAATACTTTTATTCCAGCCCCTGGAGACAAATGTAACCATTTACCTACCGTGAAAAGCAGACGACACTTGCAAAAAAAATTCTTGAATAACTCATTTTTTTTTCCATGTTGTCTCAAAAAGATAGGTTATGACCACTCGTTGGAACGAGCTCGTCCAAAAACATAGGTTATGACTCCTCGTTGGAACGAGCTCGTCGAAATCGCCAATTAATTTTCATTATTTTTTCATTTTTTGTCTCAAAAACATAGGTTATGACTCCTCGTTGGAACGAGCGCGACGAGCTCGTTCCAACGAGGAGTCATAACCTATGTTTTTGAGACAAAAAATGAAAAAATAATGAAAATTAATTGGCGATTTCGGAGAATAGTGCGGGCCGGTTTTGAACGTTACGTTGGGTAAAGGGTTAATCTCTATTGTTGTAAACTTATTACAATAGCGCTTGCTGCGAACATTCTCATCACCCGCTATTGTAATAAATTTATTACAATAGTGGTTGATGCAAACGTTTTGATCGAACGCGAGTGTGACATATTTATTACAATAGGGGTTGATGCAAACTTTTTCATTCACCGCTATTGTAATAAATTTATTACAATAGCGGGCAATGCGAAAATTTTCACCGATCGCTATTATATAATAAACTTATTATAATGGCGGTTGATGTGAACATTTCCATCAATCATGACTGTGACAGTTTTACGGGTGGAGAAAGCCGGAGTACCCGGAGAGAACCACCGAGCAACGACGATCAGCTGCCAGCCCCCCAACATCGTAACTCCGCACTGCAGCACAGTGCGGGGTTAGATTGGTTGAAGACATGCGTACCATCGACGTGCAGTACGCCTTAGTACACGACGTCATCGTGCCCCCATGCGGGCAATGGAGATGAAGTGTCCTGCCCAAGGACACAACGCGGTTGCCGCAGGTGGGATTCGAACCGAGGACCTCTCGGCTTGCAGCCTGCACCTCTACCTACTGAGCCACCACGCTCCCACTTATTACAATAGCTGTTAGGAGATGCATTTCACTCAGCCCGGAGTTTAGTAGATGTGTTACAGTTCTGGTTGGATCTAATAGATCGCATAATAGCTGTTTTAATACACAGATGTCGAAGAAGAAAATACATCAACTTCATCAGGCAATATTGTAATAAATGCACTCATTAAGCGATTAGATATAAAACTTCATGGGATAATAAAATAATAAGAAGTTTAAATATTTCTGTCTGAGTATCAAGTACGATCGTTTTCTCTCTCATCCTGAAATATCTAGACAGTAATTACCTCACACTTTCCCCCATCTGACCCGTATGCATATGGTTTTAACCATCCACATAAGAGTATACTGTTATTTCCCTACCGTACACTCCCCACCAGTGAAAACGGATTATTTATTTATTTATTTATTTATTTATTGGTGTTTAAGGTCACATATTTCTGCACAATGGCTAACCATGACCGTGACAGTTTTACGGGTGGAGGAAGCCGGAGTACCCGGAGAGAATCACCGAGCAACGGCGAGCAACTGTCAGCTCCCCAACATACCAACTCCACACAAGCATGGTTAGCATTGGTTGAAGACATGTGCACCATCGATGTGCAGTACGCCTTAGTACACAACGTCACCGTGCCCCCCACGTGGGCAGTGGGGTGAAGTGTCTTGCCCAAGGACACAACGCGGTTGCCGCAGGTGGGATTCGAACCGAAGACCTCTCGGCTTGCAGCCTGCACCTCTACCAACTGAGCCACCGCGCCCCCAGTGAAAAGGGATGTTTACCCCATCGTGTACATTTACGCAGCGGGCATTTTACCACGTTTTTAAATTGCATAGAGGTCTTTTCTCCCACTATCATTGATGATATGGTAAGGCATGTTAACTGGGTGAGGGCTACATTATTTTTGGTGGACTGAATTTATTCATCAAAATTTATTTTATTACAAATAATTGAAGAGTGCCCATAGGCACTCTTCAATAATCTGTAATAAAACAATTTATATAAACAAAATATTAATTGCGTTTGACTGATGTGAAACATGAGCAAAGGAAAGTTTGGCTTTTCCTGTTGTATCCTCATTTTTGAAAGCTCTGACAGTGGCTTCTGTCACTCAGCCAGTTAATAGATTTAATGTTTTACACCACACGGCGAAGGCATATAACGATAGGCCTACACTATGTTTTGAGAAAAACTTCTCGCGTGACGATATGTTAATGCACACTTATTTCGTGTCGCCGATATACATACTAAACCCTTTACCTAACACGGAAAGCAGACGACACTTGCAAAAAAAAGATTCTTGAATGACTATTTTTTCTCATTTTTTGTCTCAAAAACATAGGTTATGACCCCTCATTGGAACGAGCTCGACGAGCTCGTTCCAATGAGGGGTCATAACCTATGTTTTGGAGACAAAAATGAAAAAAATAATGAAAATTAATTGGCGATCTTTGAGAATAGCGCTGGCCAGTTTTGGTCGTTACGTTGGGTAAAGGGTTAATTCCGTGTGTGGTTACAAAAAAAATGTGTGGGTAATACAACAAATCAAGCACGTCCTTAATAACAATGGTTTTACACAACATAGTTTTATTTCGAGAAATAACAATGCATCATACAAATAACATGAGTACATCTTTGAAAATTTAAATAAAGTTGGGAAATATAACAAATTTATTTATGATCTGAAGCGCTATTAGAGTTATTCAATGTTGCTACATATGTTTCATATCACAGCCTGTCTCGTATGTTATACAACATGTCCAATGGAGCAAAGTTGGAATACGGCGAGGAACTGTCCTGGGGGATAGCCTCTTTACAATTAGAAACCACTGGGAATTGTCAAGTGGGGAATTTACCGCCGTGTGGAAACGCCAGGTTTTATAATTGAAAGACTGCAAGGGGAATATCCGGTGGGAAATTGTCCCTGATGCATTGCTTCGGATCGAGTGGTAAGTAATAAGTTGTTTCCAATGGTGATGTTAATTTTCTCTGATGAGATAACTTTTACCCATGGTAAGATACATATCAATGTCCACGAAGCTGCTCCTCTAAGAGTCACATGATTCCTCGAATGAACGCTGCTCATTCAAAGAGCAACATCACCCTTTATAGAACAGGCGATCTGAGTGAACAGGAGTGACACCTGCACTTATAGATAGATATTGACGACGCCGATTGCTTTCCTTTGGCAAATTCTATATGATCATGTACTTAAAGCTGGAGATCTATTATATTCATGTGTGAGGCATTTCCTATTAAACGGCATGCGTAATTTACATTCAAATGGGACTTTGGCTGGACACTGGGAAACTAAGAAGCCTTCTCGAGTAAACTTACGTCAAGGGGTGGTGGGAACCAGTGATAATGTTGAAGACCTTACAACAAGGGGTTGTAAACTATCATTTTAAGAGGGGGACCCGAAACCTAAAACAGACGCCAAGAAGAAGAAAATACCGGCGGTTTTTCTCCAACCATGCAGGCCCCAATACGGTTGATCTATACAGTTATTGATCCACGGGAAAACCTTGTCTACCTCGCATTCATGAAGGCTCTTCGTTAACCCTTTACCTAACATGAAAAGCAGACGACACTGGCAAAAAAAATAGTCAATAACTTGCCTCAAAAACATAGCTTATGATCCCTCATTGGAACGAACTCAACGAGCTGGTTCCACTGAGTGCCATAAGCTATTTTTTGAGGCCAAAAATGAAAAAAATAATGAAAAAATAATGAAAATTGAGTGGCAACTTTTTTGAATAGCGCTGGCCGTTTCTGACCGTTACGTTGGGTAACTACTTTGCCTCTCGCTATCTTTGCTTCCTTCATTGCTGATTACCGTCTTAGTTCGAAGAGCGAAGTTAAGCAACGTCGAGGCCGGTTAATCCTCTGATGTGACCGTCTGAGCGATCGATTCGAACTCCGGCGTTGTGTCCTTGGGCAAGGCACTTAACCCCATTGTCTACATGATGGCACGATGACGCTGTGTACTAAAGCGTACTGCACGCCGATGGTGCGCATGTCTTCAACCAATCTAACCCTGCCTGTGCTGCAGTGAGGAGTTACGATGTTGGCGAGCTGGCAGCTGCTCGTCGTTGCTCGGTGATTCTCTCCGGATACTCCGGCTTCTTCCACCAGTAAACATGTCACGGTCATGATTAGCCATTGTGTATAAATATGTGACCTTAAACAACAATAATCAAAGAGACATTATATTTGCCTGACTCCGACAGGCGCTTAGCCAGGATTCTATAATAGGCATTCCCAACAATTCGTCCGATGCTGACTGCGGGGAGGGGGTTGTCTTAGCCGATTTTTATTCTTTTTTTTGGGGGGGGGGATATTTGAGAGGCCGTTGTGTGGAGTTTCATGGGTTTCCCTTGTCCTAACCAGAACCCTCCTGTCATTGTCCCCTCCTCTCCCCCACTTCCCTCTAGAAATGGGAGGAGGGGGCAACGACCGGAGGTGCCTAGTTAGGACTGTGCCACCAACCCCGACAACATTTTACAAAAATTAGATCTTTAAAAGCTAATCTGAGGCATTTGAAGTGTGTGTGGCCCCTATATTGGCGACCATTTTGGGGTTCTATTTTGTGTGAAACTTGCATTGAGTTAATGAGGTTTTGTTTTGTTTTTTATGTTTTTTTTTGTTTGTTTGGTTTGGTTTGGCTTTTTTTTGGGGGGGGGGGCATAGCTACGCCACTGCCCCCCCCCCCCCATCCCTCACCCCACCCCACCTCATATGCACATTGTGGATAGAAATATCTGAAGTAAATGATAAAAAAAATAAATACACATGAGCTGGATTAGATGAACACCATTACCATCACAGAATGATATATTGAAGAAGTAGAGATGGTTTATTATACGAGTAAAAAACTTTTGCACGTGGAATGAACAATAAATCTAGTCAATTTAAGCCGGTGTAAAAGGAATGGAAGTCCGTAGGAACGTTAGTCCCTCTGGACTATTATTCCGCGGAATTATAGTCTAGGTCTAACATTTCTAGGAATAGTAGTCCGGCGGACTACTATTCCAAGAAATGTTAGACCAAGGACTATAATTCCGCGGAATAATAGTCCAGATGGACTAATTTTCCTACGGACTTCCATTCCTGTCACACCGGCAACACTAAATTTGCACGTTGTAGACAGTTACTTTAAACAATTAATGACAACAGATAAGATAATAAATAGACTATTGTGTTGGGTGTGGTTTGAAAGAAGAATAAATTAGATTCACCTTCTAACTGAAGTCGACACTAAATTGGTTTGCTTCGCACAGTCCAAGATCGTACCGATCATGATAAAAAAACGCCCTTTCCGTTTTTTTTCGATAATGAACTTTGAACTTTTATTTTCAGCTCGTAAAAAACAAATAAGTGCATTTTGCAATAACAAAAACAATTGATTGTAATGGTGATGTGAATGGTATGGTGATGATAATTGTGGGAGTAAATGAAATCAATGTTAGATGCCAATTATCCTCCAGATAAAGATAATTATCCCACAAATGTCTGTTTATTCGAACAATAAATGCTTTGGATGAATTTTTGCTTTATTCACCAAGTAGGGTGATAAAATTTCCCCATAGGTTTAACAATGAAAGCATTTTTTTCCTACAGCAGAGACGGACTTGTTGACCTCTGACCTCTACCGCAAACGTGTAGTATAATTAACAGTTCAATTGCTGTTTTCCTTAAACCTGTTTGAAAGTATTACACAATACCAGTAGAAAACACTACACATTGTTCATTTAATAAAGTATTTTTGCAAGTTTAACTCAGGTTTGTAGGGGAATTATTCTTAGACAGAAATGTATCACTGCGCCTTTTTTATTTTGGGCAATTTTGCTTGTCTTCGAATTGGACCTTTGTGCTCCTCACTTCTCGTTGTGTTTTGTAGCGAGTAACAGACTGATTTCACCGTGACTGCCCTGTAAAAGATTTATGGGATAAACAAAATAAACGAAAAGTGTTTTGAAGTAAAAAAAATTATTAGACTCGTAGAATTAAGAATGAAACCGACTCGCCAGAGGCTCGTCGGTTTCATTCTTAATCCTACTCGTAGGATAATTTTTTTACTTGAAAGCCTATACGTTTATTCTATATTTAAATATAACGAAGCTGCCGTTTTTCGATAAAGATAATGAAACTATATGTCTTTTTATCTTTAGTTAAAAGAAGGATAACTACGCTCTATGAAGTTTTCGGAACATTGCAGTTCAATTAAATTTTGAGCTGCTAATATTAATGGGACAAAATAGAATTCTATGGGATATGAAATAATTCTGAATTATTTTGACACATACTATGAACAGAGTGGTAAGAATGTAATATACTTGGATTTAAAGTCACTTAATAATAGGAATTTTTATGCTACCAATGTAATGTAATTAACCTTTATCCAACTCACAGGCTATCAACATTTATTGTTTTAATCATTGTTTTTTAATTATTTTTTTTTAAATTCCAACAAATTCCTATCACGTGACGTCCTCATTGGAACGGGTTCGTCAAGCCCGTTCCAATGAGGGGGGGGGGGGGGGGGGTCACAAGATATGGTTTTGTTAGAATGTGTTGAAAAATATATTTTACAACTGCTTATGCTACCGATTCGTTGGGTAAAGGGTTAATTAATTAATTAGTTAATTAGCTGTCCCGTCCTGTTAATATTTTTAACCTAATTTGCTCTAATCAATAGGACCCCGGTAAATCTCAAATTTCAGGTCGAATAGAATCCCGAATAAAATCACGCAGGGAATTTGAATTAAAAAGAATTTCGAATGATCGAATCGACAGATAGATAGATTATTTATTCATATTATGCATAAAACAGTTACACACAGATAATTTACATATGTGATAGATTCGTATACCGATGGGGGTGGCGTAGTCAGATTGGCTGTATACCCGCCATTCTTCTTAACCCTCTCAACACGGTGTGCATACATTTTTGCGTGAAGAAAAAATTATTGTTGACAAGAAGACGATACAAAGAGCAAAAATTCTGAAGCGAGGCTCGGTAACAATTTAATCCAACAGTTCGATAGATTGTCTCTCCCATTTCGCCAATTTCGACGTTGACAGTATTGAATAAAATGATACCTTTCGGGGCGCCAGCATTCAAAGTGTCAATAGAATATGAAATTGCAAACAGATTGTGGCCAAATAATTCATCTGCGGAACGTTATAATATACCGCATTGAGGGAAATTGAACTTGAGTAATATCATTGATAGAGGCCAAGATACTGTCGTAGTCACATTCCAGCTGGAGGCCGGTGGTTTCACATTGACGAAAAGCAATCTTCTTATCGTGTCCACTCCACTGCCGAAGCTAAAACCCAAGAAAGACACTAAGCCCCAGTGTCCACTACAGTTGCCGCCCGGACATCGACAATGTAACTGGTCGATGTGATTTGGGGCGTAGAGTCTACATTTGCGGAACTCCTTCCATGAGTGCTCGATAAATGTGCTGGCAGACGTGTTTGGTATTGAGGAAGGAATCTTCATCATGAAATGTAAATGCAGTGGATATGCCTACACCTATTTGGGTACAATGCTCCGAAGTACCAGAACCACTCAGAAATAAGTGTTGCAACATAGATTATTAATATACTTGTCTCATGTAAATGCTGAAGTTATTCTGTGGACCAGTCATTGGGATGAGCAGGAGCAGCAGGTATAAACAGGACCTGGTTTACAGAGTATTGTGCAGAGCGCGACTGATGAGTATATATAAAGGCCGTTTGAGGTTCATGATGGCCGAGTATCCATGAGAATTTTCAAATTTATTATGTGCAGTCAGAACAATATGGATTATTAAAACTGACGTAGGTTGAGCATGGCGAAAGGTCTTTTAATGTCAAAGTTTTCTTCGCTTTTTTCTGAAGTACAGGTACCAGTACTTAAAGACGTCTTATTCCGTGGATACGCTTCCTATCATTCTTCATGTATAACTATTCAGTCTGCTTGGTTTTGCCTTATTACAATTAATGAGAGAGTGCCAATAGGCACTCTCTCATTAATTGTGACAAGGCAAAAACACATGAACAAGTTTTTAGGATCAAAAATAGTTTAGCACTCCATAAGTAAAACACGTTTCTATTAATGATATTACGAGTTGTGTTATCTAGTGCATTCCAGATTCTTAAAAAGATGCATAAAGGAACTTTATCTAAGGATCTGATCCGCATTTTCTCTATGCATAAAAGACCAGACTATCTGGATTGTCTAAATACTAATAGACGCTGGAAATCAACTATTTCCCAGCCAATGACGAAAAGAGAAGCATGTAGTATTAATAAATCTTCTAATTTGAGTATTCTGTCTTTTTCGAGTGGGGGATCTGTATGGGCACTGTACATTTTGTAACTGACTATTTCGATTGGTCACTTTCCTGTAATTACAAGTTGTTATTGCTCTAGAATTTCCACAAATCCAAATTCCGTATAATAGATGTCTATGTGTTGGTAGAGTATCTATTGAGTGTTTTTGAGGGTCCAAGGAGAGAATGTTCTTAACTTTGTTGAGACTATAGTTGGTTGGTACTATTTTGGGTGTATGCTCGGGATATGTAAAATCATTGAAGAACAAATATTCATCTGAATCTGTTTGGATGTTATCGTTCCGATGTTAACAAAACATTATTGAATTCCATTGTTATGTCACGGGCTTCGTTTATTTCTTTGTTTTATTACATGCCTGTTCTATGTAACTTCCATCTACAGCAACACCAAACCACGCGCAAAATGAAAATCTATTCCGCACATATGTGCGAAACGGAAATCGTTGACGGACTATTTTTAAAGTAGCGAAATTTCACTGGAATTTTCTACAAATCCGTTGATTGTGCCATGCTATTACAATTTGAATCCCTAGCGATAGCTGAAAATCGTTCCCTGAGTTCCAATATAGGCACATAGAACACATTGGAACTCGGAGACGAATATAACACAGGTTCCCTTCGCTAATTTGGTTGACGATAAAATGTGTTGTTTTTGTTGATAGTTGTCAAATAAATTGCTGAGCGTCCTTCTAATAATTGTTTTGTAGACGCGAAGGCGTGTAATAAACACAGAACGACATACGGGTGTGAATGGGTTAATCGATATGGAACTTGTGCCTTCGCGGAAGGATAAAACTCGAGGCCTGTGGCCTCTCGTTTTATCCTTCAGCGCTGGCATTCGTGCCATATCGATTAACCCATTCACACGCGTCGTTCTGTGTTTGTCCTGAATACAAAAATGAGACATTTTTCTTTATTGGTTGTTTCCTTTAACATTTGCAAAGTTTTTCCAATAATAGTTTTGTTTTCATTTAAAACAGGGGTGGCGCCAGGGATTTCTCGACAGGGGGGCTGACCTCTCCGACAGGGGGCTATAATATTTGACCTCCCAAACGAAGGAAAATGAGTGAAGATTGGTAAATTGGAGAACCAAAATAGAAGCAAATTGAGTATGTTTGTTGATTATTTAACCCTTTACCTAACCTGAAAAGCAGACGACACTTGCAAAAATAATTCTTGAATAACTAATTTTTTTCATTTTTTGTCTCAAAAACATAGGTTATGACCCCTTGTTGGAACGGGCTCGTCGAGCTCGTTCCAACGAGGGGTCATAACCTATGTTTTTGAACCAAAAAAATGAAAAAATAATGAAAATTAATTGGCGATTTTTGAGTATTTTTGCTTATTTAACGTAAACATATAATAAGGTCGGGAAATATTTCAGTTCTTGATCGACACAAGACGAGATATCTACATTCGATTGTCGGAAATTTCTCGTGAAGTCGGGTTTACGAGACTCTCCGACGGATTGACTAAAAATCTCCGACGAGGGAGGGGGGGGGGGCTGGACCTCTCCGACGGGGGGGGGGTAGCCACCCCCTGACCCCACCCCACCCCTTGGCGCCACCTCTGATTGAAAATACCTTCACAATAAATAGCTTTGCATTATTTTTTTAATCTCACTAACTTACAAACTATCCTTCGTTCATTCAACAAATCACACGGATTCCTGTATACTCAGAGGACCAGAGGTATTAAAGTGACGTCACTTGAACACTTTGGCTATTGTTCTGTCAGGTATTTCAAGTTGCTTGCACAACTCGAAAACATCTTGGCGACGCCCTTGTGTATACAGAAGAAACGGCGGGTAAATTCATGTCACGGTCGGGCTAATAAGGCTCACCTTCATCTACGACCACCATACGATACCCAATATCTGAAATATGGGAAAATTGTGAAACATATGCTTTTTACACTTGAAATACAGCCAACAGGTTTTTTTTTATAAATATTTTAAAACACCTTTTATTAATATTGCGTTCAAATTACCATTTGCAAGTAAACATGGGCAAATTTACACGAAAATGTTTATTGTTTTAACGATGTCGTCCCACCTAGCCAACCTTTTTAATTTCATTAGTAGCGTCTGGCCAACCTTTTAATGATCAGGAGTAGCGTCTAGCCAAGCTTTTTTTTCACACTTGCTTAATCCTTGTTATAGTCTGTAGCATATAAATTGTCATTTTTTTTTTTGCAAAATAAAAATCATTTTTGCAAATTAAAATATTGTTGTTTTTTGTCAGTCGGTTGAATTGAGAAAACAATTAATTAGTTTGTTACTATATATTATCATCATCTTTGATGTCTTAATTTTTAAAATATTCTGCAGTTATGTTGTTTTTTCTAATTTGTTATCATTGTTTTTGATGTCTTGTTTTGCAAAAATAAAATATTCTGCCGCTGTCTTGTTTACACGGTGTTTGATATTTCTTAGATTCACTAATTGTGCCTTTGAAGTGAACAACAATCACGGTGTTTCTCTCATCTATTATTTTATGTTTTCAAAACACAGTCCCATATTATATATATATGGATCTTCTCAGCATGAATTGTCAGTAATCATGGCTTCCGCACAAGTTGACATTGATTTTCTTGATAATGGTAGAGGTGGTTTTTTCTTGATTCATGGTGGATTTAAATTCTCTATCAGAACACGAAATCATGGACGTTGCTATTGGAGGTGCGTTGATCGGAATTGTCCGGCTACAGTGGTGACAAAAGAAAGTATTCTTGTTAAGTTCGGTAATGGACATAATCATACTTCTGATATTGAGAGTATTGCTTCAAGTGCATTCTTGTCGAAAGTTAAGAAGCGATGTCGCGAAGAAGTCGGACCAATCCCGAGCATTTATGATGAAGAACTCGGAAGCTTGCGAAATACAGACTTGGTGACGAAGCAAGTAAATTACTAAAATTGAAATAATGTGAAGGTACTTATAGATTTTATTATAAAGTTGAGATGTATTTTGATATGATGTTGTTTGATTATGTAGGTAAGACAATAAGACTATAGCCTAATCCTCTACTGCAAAAGTTGCGTTCAGCCAACCTAACACCTTTCTGTAATTCACACCTATTAACTGGTATTTTAGGAAGGTTGGCTGAGTGGGAATAAACCGTTTTAACAGAGAGGTTGAATCTTAATTAGGTTAAGGACATTTTATTTGCCAAAGGATGAATGTAATGGGAAGTGAAAACAAATTATATCACCTTATTCAAATATCTCTCCCAGTTCGTGAATTTTGTAAATGTGCATGGGCAAGACATCATCTTAGGAAACCACAAAGGTTGTTTATCCCATTATCAAAATCAATAAAAGCCAGGTCGGTGTGATCCAACAAGATATGATGTGATATGATGTGTTTATTCACCACTTTACTAAACAATACAGTGTTTAGAAATGTAGTTATATATTTATACAATATTAACGATCATAAAACAGTAAAAACACAACATACAATCATCCAATGCAGTAAATATACTGGCAGGGAAAGGCATAGCCAGATTGGCTGTCTTCCTGCCTTCTCCTACAGAAGAAGAGTAAAAGATAAAATGAAGAAATAAGGATGGTAAAGAAAAAGAAGAAAAAAAAAGAGCAAAAATAAAAAAAAACACATGTGCAACATTGTTCTTTCCAGTTTTCCATTCACAGCATTCACCACAACAAACGGTGACAACATCCGCGAAAACATGTACGGGATTTTCATTTTCCGCATGGTTTAGTGTTGCTGTAGATGGAGATTTCAGAGAACAGGCGTGTAATAAACATAAGTACTGGATCATAAATCAATTTGATGGAATATTTCAAGTTGGAGATTTACCTTCGATTCTAGTACCCTTTATCCAAAAATGCATTACATACTAATACTTTAGTTTCTCAAATTCAAACTTTTAACCCTTTACCTAACATGAGAAGCAGACGACACTTGCAAACAAATTTTTTGAATAACTAATTTTTTTCATTTTTTGTCTCAAAAACATAGGTTGTGACCCCGCATTGGAACGAGCTCGACATTGGAACCAAAGAGGGGTCATAACTTATGTTTTTGAGACAAAAAATATGATAGCTGACTTCCAAAGGAAGAAGTGGGCTCAGTTCACAAGGCATCAGCCAATGACTCCCAAGAAGACAAATGGGTAAAATATCCCAAAAGGACGATCCCAAGAAGACAAAAAATCCAAACCAGACGAAAAGTCTTTTTAACTAATTATAGTGGAAATTAATTTTAAAAAGGAATAATTTGTTATATTTATTTTATTCGAGATATTTTGTGGTGATTTTTTATCTTTTGGAGTACCGGAAGTTGCTGAGGAGTAATTATTTTTTCCCCTTTTCATCTCTTGATCATCCACACTCACTATTTAGCTCGCGCAGGAGTTCTTTTCCGTAATAATTTCCAAATTTATATCTTATTGTCAACACAAATTTGAACTCAAAGACTTTTTCTGCGCTTGTATACTACTCAAAGTTTGCAAAGCACCAAATATTTGACACATCATTGTGAAATTTGCTGGTGACATATTTACGATATTTTTGGTGGATATGATTGAGGAATGTATTGAGATGGACCCCAGTGTTTACATTAGCTCTCTTGACAGGTAGAATTTTCGTAACAGTCATGGAAAGCATGTACCCCTTGATTTTCATGATGTTTTCGTGTACTGTATACATGCACATGGCATGAGTAGGGTATTCAATCTTCATTTTAACACAAACCCTTGTGGTTTAACGCTTGAATATGGTAAATGCAAATGTAAGAAGACATTTGTCTGAAGCAGAAATGTGGCGGGCTGTAGGGATAGTGGAGCAAGGGGCTACCCATCGTCAGATTGGTGAAGCCCTTGGTGTGCACCATACGGTGATCACCAGAACCTGGGCAAGATTTCAGCAGTATGGCACACCAGTAAGACGGCGAGGTGTTGCCAGAGATAGGCCAACATCTGCAGCTGAGGACCGGTTTTTGATAATTCAAGCCCGTAGGAACCGCTTTGCCACAGCAACCCAGCTTCGCAGTGACCTTCAGAATGCATCCGGGGTAAATGTTTCGATGTAGACTATCCGGGCAAGGTTGCACGAAGGTGGTCTCCGATCGAGAAGACCATGTATTCGCATTCCGCTGTCCCAGAACCACCGCCAGGCACGATATGAATGGGCCATGGACCACGTTGGGTGGACCAGAGAAGATTGGCGACCCGTCCTTTTTACAGATGAGTCAAGGTACTGCCTAGACCACACAGATAGGCGTTCTAGGGTATGGAAAAGACCAGGAGAGCGATGCCATGCAGCCAACATTGCTGAGCCTGGCCGCTATGATGGGGGGTCAATCATGGTCTGGGGCGGCATCAGCTGGGATGGACGTACAGAGCTCTGCGTCCTTGAACGTGGTACATTGACTGCGCAACGGTATATTGATGAGATCCTGGATGTTCACGTCAGATTGTATGCAGGTGCAGTGGGTGATAGATTCATTCTGATGGACGATAATACCCGTCCTCATGTTGCCCATGCTGTCGGGGAGTACTGACCTTCAGATTCGTTCTTCACACTTGCATTCTGTAAATTTGCGGCACATGGTCAGTTGTAATCTCGCTTTGTCACCTAAAGGTAATTAATGCAATGGTAAAGCTCGAATAAGTTATTTATTAATTGGTTGTTAAGGTCAAATACTTGTGCACAATGGCTAATCGTGACCGTGCCAGTTTTACGGGTGGAGAAAGCCGGAGTACCCGGAGAGAACCACCGAGCATCGACGAGCAACTGTCAGCTCCTCAACATTCTAACTCTGTTCAAGCTCCGCTCAAGCAGTGTTACAGCGGTTGAAGACATATGCACCACCGACATGCAGTACACCTTAGTACACGGCGTCATCGTGCCCCCATGTAGGCAACCGTGATAAAGAGCCTTGCCTAAGGACACGGCACTCCCAGCCCGAATCAGGCTCCGACCACAACACACACCATCCGCAAAAAGCAATAGCTGATCTACCCTCATGACGAATACCTCATTTTTGCTTCTTCCTTTTCTCTACCTTTCATCTGTATCTCTATTCCTTTTGTTCTCCCTCACTCAGGGAAGATGCATTTCCCTACCGAATCAGGCTCCGACCACAGCTCAGCGGATTCAGTCCAGCTGAATCAGGCTGGTTTCAGTCCAGCTGAATCAGGCTCAGACCACAACACACACCATCCCCAAAAGCAATAGCTGATCTATCCTCATGACGAAAAAGCGAATTCACGATGTTGCTTTAGTATTTTTTCACCTTTCTCTACCCATTTTTTCTTCCTCCTTTTCTCTACATTTTATAATAATAATAATAATAATAATAATAATAATAATAATAATAATAATAATAATAATAATAATATACACATTTATATAGCGTCAACCATATTCTAAGGCGCTGTACATGTTACTGAGCTCGTGCAAATATACAAACGGAATATATACAGTATCTTACAATCCACAACATCACTTATAGGCGTTTTGAAACAGGTATGTTTTGAGATCCTTCTTGAAAAGGTTGACATTTGACAGTCTTTTTAGTTGTTCTGGTAAATTATTCCACAAGTGAGGGCCAGCAAATGGGAATGACCTATCTCCAAATGTCTTACACCTATGTTTTAGAACATGTAGCACCATATGACCTCAGGTTGTATTGACACACATTCTTGGTATTAAGGAGTTCTTCTAAGTAGGCTGGTGACATGTTGTTTCGTGTCTTAAAACCTAATAATAAAGTTTTGAAAATTATTCAGTACTTGACTGGCAGCCGGTGCATATCCCTCAGAACAGGAGTGATGTGTTGAGATCGTGATACCCTACATACCACTCAGGCTTATGCATTTAGTACCACCTGTAGGCGAGAGTACTGATATTGTGGAAGGTATAACAGTAAGGCATTACAATAATCCAAATGTGAAGTTACAAAGGCATGAACTAGGGTTTTTGTTGAATCTTTGGTGAGGAACTGTCTTATCTGTTTAACTTTGTATAGACATCTGAAAGCCTTATTGCACATATTTGTAACATGTCTGTCCATAGACATGGCAGAGTCGAAGAAGGCACCAAGATTACGTACACTGTTACTTGCACTGATGGCGGAATCTCCTACCTTCACTGAATTGATGTCAACTTTAGTGAGTTGTTGTCGTGAACCAATTATTAGGAATTCAGTCTTATCATCATTTATCATTAATTTGTTTGAAACCATCCATGTGCGAATGTCCGAAATACATGATTCAATAGTTTCTAGAGCTTTAGTTTTATCCCTGATTGATGGTCGAAAACAGAAATAGACATGTGTGTCATCCACATAACCATTGACATCAGGCAGGTGAGATTCAATGATGGTGAACATTTTTGAAATATAGAATAGAAACAGAACAGGACCAAGGCGACTGCCCTGTGGGGCTCCACGTTGACAGATTATCGTTTATTGACACATGCTGCTGTCTATTCTTGAGGTATGATGATAGCCAGCTAGCAGCAACACCATTAAGTCCAAAATCAGAATTCATTGTCTCTAGCAGAGTTTTATGACAAACAGTGTCAAAAGCAGCACTAAGGTCTAAAAGAACAAGCAATGTTACCCTTCCAGACTCCATATGAAGGAGGATGTCATTCTGAACCTTGAGTAATGCCGTTTCAGTCGAGTGAAATTTTCTGAATCCAGACGTGTTTGCCGGTAATGGAGCATGCATATCACTATGTAACATTAGTTGGTCAATTGCGGCTTTTTCACACAGCTTAGAGACGAACGGAAAGTTACTCACTGGTCGGAAGTTTTTAAACACAAGTTCCACACCTTGTTTCGTCAGAAGAGGATTAACAATTGCTATTTTCCACGCATCAGGCACATATCCTTCTAGCAGAGACATGTTTTTTTGTGATTACAGGAGCCAAAGATTCTAGACATGATTTGACAATAGATGTCGGCATTGGGTCGAGTTGACATGAGGCATTTGAGGATTCTTTTATTAATTTGGTTACCTCATGGATTTATAAAGGTCGAAAAGTTGAAAGCTCGTTTTCTGATGGTCTCTGGTTGATGTCAATTTTGTCTACATTCATGTTCTTAGTTTTTGTATGAAGAACTCGCCAAATTGATCAGCTAGCTTTGATGGATCATCGTGTGGTGGAAATGACACACTTTGTTTTTCTGTACACAGATTTTTAACAACTTTAAACAGTTTTTTTGCTGTCCCAATTACAAACTTCAACACATCTGTGTATACATCTCTATTCCCTTTGTTCCCCGTTACTCAGTCCCAGTGTGACAGGAATGGAAGTCCGTAGGAAAATTAGTCCCACTGGACTATTATTCCGCGGAATTATAGTCCTAGGTCTAACATTTCTAGGAATAGTAGTCCGCCGGACTACTATTCCTAGAAATGTTAGACCTAGGACTATAATTCCGCGGAATAATAGTCCAGAGGGACTAACGTTCCTACGGATTTCCATTCCTTTTACACCGGAAAGGCAGGAAAATAGCTAATCTGACTATGCCTTCCCCTGTCGGAAAACCCATGTTGAACTCTGGATCTCACATTTTATGACTTTGTCATGTATATTCTAAACATGTGCAGTTCATATAAAAAATTGTTGTATTTATGTACACTGGCGAATAAAATATATCAATATCTGATGGGTGTGTGTGGGAATAATTTATTTATTCAGTGGTGTTTAAAGTCACATATTTCTGCACAATGGCTAATCATGACCACGCCATGTGGGAATAACGAAATGAGAGACAGTGAGAAGGTGTGTAAACGTGGGTGTATATGGGTGTGCGTGTAAGGGTGAATAGATGTGTGTGTGTGAGGGGGGGGGGGGGGGGGCGGTGGGTGATGGGGGTCAAAGTCTACGTTTAGAGGACAAGCAAGAATGGAACTTGTACATATTCGAGGGTTTTTTACTCTGCAGGTACTGTGTATGGACACTGTGTACATCCTTTTTCCAGTGTAATAAATGTTTTCCATTGATAAAATTCCAAAAATCCTGATTGCGCTTTTACTAACCGCCATTTTCACCTGACAAGACCCCCCCCCCCCCCCACCGCTCCTTCTTAGAAATCTTGCACTCCCAATAAGAATGAAACTTGTACATATGTTCTTGTTATTTGTGTTTATTTTTCTGCGCAAAGCGCATTTGCAGCTTTCAGCACTGTACACAACAGTAATTGCCTCCCCGTATTTAGTTAGTCTGGGCAAATGTCCTAAAATCAAAGGAGTTATAAACATGGGAACAGCCGATGGTGATGGAAAATCTAACACTGATATATCAGTAGGACTTGGCGACTTGGTCCTATACAGTAATAATGGCGGGTAGTGTAGGATTAGACGAGGTGCAGACGAACCTAGAATTTGATCTCGTAAAAGTCTATAACGATAGAACATGCGAAATAACTGATGAAGAAGACTCTTTATTTAGAGACTCTAGTGGTGATTGTAAATACTATTGCCCCAATGAACTTAAATTATCAAACATCAACTGTACCGAGCAACTCTCGATGTTTCATATTAACTGCCAAAGTCTAAGTGCCCATTGGGACCCCCTAAATGAGCTGCTGACCGATCTTCAGGACTCCGAAAATGCCTTTAATATTATAGGGTTAACTGAAAATTTTCGAATACCGTCCAACATGTCATATTGTCTAGAAGGTTATCACCCACTCATTAAAAATATCCGGCCTGAGGGAGACGATGGGCGAGGTGGTGTGGGTATCTATGTGAAGGAGGGTATTGCCTCCTCAATACGAAACGACTTGTCTGTCTTCATTCCCCATGTAATCGAGTCCCTATTTATTGAAATGAAAATAAATAACACGAAACAATTAATTGGAGTCATATACAGACCTAACACCCAGCCTAAAGCAGATATAGATCTCTTCCTTACAAAACTAAATGAAATTACTGATATAATTAATCATGAAAATAAAGAGGCGTATATCATGGGCGACTTAAATATTGACCTATTAAAAACAAATTCTCATTCCAAAACTCAATATTACCTCGACCTCATGGTGAGCCAGGGATTCATACCTCGTATCACCAAGCCGACTCGAATAACCAGTCATTCAGCAACTTTGATAGATCATATTTTCTCAAATAAAATATCCTTCAGCTGCTTGTCTGGAATAATTGTCACAGATGTCTCTGACCATTTTGGTATATTCTATGTAGAAAAAAATGCTTCCCAAAAGGATATCCCGAAAATGGCGTACAAACGCAATTTCAGTGCTACCAACCTGGCTACGTTTAGGTCACTTCTTTCGCGAAGCGATTTTTCGCCTATTGTTGAAACAACCTGCCCCAACACGGCATATGAGAGTTTTATGAATATTTATTCTACCGCTTTTGAACAGGCATTCCCTTTGGTAAACGTGCAACTGAAGAAAAAATATATCAGACAGCAACCGTGGATATCTAAGGGCCTCATGAAGTCATCAAATACCAAGACAAAATTCTACATTAAAAAAATTAAATTCCCAACAGAACAAAATATAAAAAATTATAAAAATTATTGTAAAATTTTCAATAGAATTAAAAAGCAAAGTAAAGCAATGTACTTCAATAAAGTACTAAATTACAATAAAAATAATTTGAGAGGAACCTGGAAGATTTTAAATAAAACAATAAATAAGGCAAAGCGCACTGCCAGTATGCCTTCTAGCTTTGTTAAAGATAATAACCATGAAATAAATGACCCGCATGAAATAGCATACGAATTTAATAACTTCTTTATAAACATAGGAAGACGCACTACTGAGCAACTAATACAAACAGGCAAGTCGTTTATAGACTACATGGATTTCCCTAACCAAAACAACTTTTTCATAACACCCGTAACCCCATCTGAAGTAATAAATATAGCTAATAGATTGAAGGCCAAAAACTCCGACGACTGTGATGGCATTACGACATATCTTTTGAAGAACAGTATAAATATAATTGCTCAAATAATTGCCCATATTGCTAATCAATCTTTTACAAGCGGAGTTGTGCCAACCAGAATGAAAATCGCCAAAGTGATCCCAATTTTTAAAACCGGAGACGAAAATCTATTTAATAACTATAGACCGATAAGTATCTTACCAGTCTTTTCAAAAATTTTAGAAAAACTAATGGCAAATAGAATTGTAAACTATCTGAATACATTTGATATTCTATACCAGCATCAATATGGTTTCAGAAAAAAACACAGCACTATACATCCTGTTATGCAACTTCTTAGACATATTGGCATTGAAAATAACAAACCAACTAAAGACATAACATTAGCAGTATTTATTGATTTTTCAAAAGCTTTTGATACCATAAACCACAGTATACTGTTAACTAAACTGGAAAGATATGGATTCAGGGGAATCAGTAACGATTGGTTTAAAAGTTACTTATCCGACAGAACTCAGTATACGAAATATGGTGAATATAAATCTGAAATGAGTCAAATAACATGTGGAGTCCCCCAGGGCTCTGTACTCGGTCCCATTCTATTTCTGCTGTATATAAACGATATCTGTCGTTCAGCATTGCTAAACATACTTTCTTTTGCAGATGCCACTACAGCTTACGCGTCTGGTTCTAATGCAAATATATTAGCTAACCACATAAATGATGAATTAAGTAAACTAAGTGATTGGTGCTCAGCTAACCAGCTTGTCCTGAATGCAAGTATAACTAAATATGTCCTTATAAATCCAACTCATAATACGAGAGTCATAGAAAATCTAAATATACATATACAAGACAAAACGATAAAACGAATAGGACGCAACGAAACGGAAAAATCACTGAAATTTCTTGGCATTTACATTGACGATAACCTTTCGTACAGTTCTCACATTTCACAACTGTGCTCTAAAATAGGACGAATAAATTACTCTTTAAACAAGGTGAAAAACATTCTGCCACATCGGGCCATGAAAACACTATATTTCGCCCTCATCCACAGTCACCTGTTATATGGAATACATATTTGGGGTAGCGCCCGAGCAATTAGGAAAATCTTCATCATGCAGAAACGCTCAGTTCGCATTATTAATAATTCAAAATATAATGCCCATACTGATCCCCTGTTTGCCAAAGATAATATACTCAAAATTAATGATTTGTTCAAACTTCAAGCCTGCCTCTTCATTTTCGATTGGGAAAAGGGGGAACTTCCTTCGTCATTTCATTCCTTCTTTAAACAATTAGGACATACCTCAGAAAGAGCTACGAGGCAATCAGATCTATTATATATTGGTAGAACCCGTACCAGGGCACTGGACAAACTTCCAATCCACGCCTTTCCTAAATTATGGAATGAGCTGGACCCAGAAATAAGAACAACAACAAACAGAAAATTATTCAAAAGACTGCTGACACAAAAATGTCTTTCTCAGTATCCAAATAGCGTAGAATGTGACAATCCTTATTGTCAAGACTGTAGTGTAGCTACAGACTGTCATCCTTTCATATCTTTCACAAGTATGTAAATAATCAGGGTTCTAGGTAATTTAAACATTATAATAAGGCCATCTCCCTCAATTATTAGTTTTTATCGCTTTCAAGTTCAACACATGATACAACAGTACCTGCCTGGGACTGGGAACCCCTGGAAGTGAAGTAGTGCTAGTTGGGGGGAAGTCCAGTTAAATTGGCAACACAGGTATAAACGATTGGCTAGACTTGACCTTATATTGATCTTGTGATTACGAATAGCCACTGTGCATTAATACGTGACCCCCCCCCCCCCCCCAAGAAAAAAAAAAAAACAAACAAACAAAAACCACAACAATAAAACAATTAACACAACAGCAACGCCAAATCATCTGTCTGTTATCTCGTCTTGCAATACATACTTTATCTGACCCGCCAAGTCCCGAATTTCCGATGTCAAAACAGTGAAAAATAAACCCTACATGTGCAGTTATCCGGCTTTATCAATAACAATATGCCCCCGGTTGTGTACAGTGCTGATAACAAGGCCAACCAGCATCTGTGGGAGTTGACAGATAGACAGCCAATCTGGCTATGTCATCTCCCTACGGTATAGATACTGATTCCATGTTGTTTTGTAAATGCATTTCTAATACAAGTTATGCTAATGTATTTCTATGAATCATAATTATCATGTATTGCATTTTATCTATACCGTTAAATAAACAATCAATCAATCAATCAATCAATCAAGCAGCCCCCCCCCCCCCACACACACACATCATACACACACCCCCTGCATCCAGTATTTTGTCGGACGCCTTCTAAAGTTTATTACTACCCAGATATCCATTCGGTTCCCCCCCCCCCCCCCCCCCGGTTGTTCCGATTCTCGGCATAAGAACGCAGGTCGGTGAAAGGAGTGGAAGTTATTCGCCATATTAAAAGAGGGAAGAACAAACCGGACAGGAAATTGCATCGAGCATCAATCAGGAACGGGGTCGACCATTGCTCACGATAAAAAGTTTGAGTGATTGATTATCCTCGATACCAAGCGAACAATCGATATATACCAGCCTTGATTCATATCAATTAACCCTTTCAACACTGGTGGTATCTTCCTTGCCAGTTAAATGGCAGAAATTGGAAGAGTCCATATCCATTATTTGGGGGTAGAGCAATTAATATTTTCAACGTGCAGCCTTTAGGCTGCACGTTGAAAATATTAATTGTTCTACCACACACAATCACTTAGTAGCCATCCTACTTAATGAAATTATGACGTATCGTGTTGATGGACCGGAAAAGCGGCCTCTCGTGTTGAAAGAATTAAAATGGAAACACAGTGACTCAGTGGTTACTGCATTGAACTTCAAACCGAAAGGTCTACGGTTCGCCAGAGCTAACTGTGTTGTGTCCTTGGGCAAGCCACTTCATCCCGATTGCCAGCCTGATGGCACGGTGGCGCTCTGTGCCAATGCTAACCCTGCTTCCGCGGAATTAGTACGTTGGGGAGTCTGACAGTTACTCGACGTTGCGCGGTGGTTCTCTCTGGGTACTCCGGCTTCCTCCACCCGTAAAATTGTCCTTGACGAGGTGACAACGGTTATCAAAAGTGTCGTTAAACCCCAATTAATAAATAAATCGATTTTATATTTGTTATATTACAACAGCGACGGCGAATTTCTCTTGAATCGTGACTGATTTATTTTATGGTAACTCTGTCCACCGACGTAATTATGTTGTCACCAGAACGACCAAAGGCCAATACCGTGCAAAGCTTAATTAGCATAAGTAAAGTTTCAGCCAATGGACCTCCGGGTTTAGTTGAAACTTGGCTTGTGCTTCTTGTGTTTCTGTATTAAATTTGTGAGTAGTACCTTGGGGTGATACCTCCACTCCATGGGTGATTGGGTGACAATCCACCCGCCACGTACTGTAACCAAAATAGCACACAAGTATATGTATTGAAAATTCCAGGTGCAGTTGCACTCCCAAGCAATCTGAGAGGGGCAATTGTTTTGCAATCCTTGATTTTCTAGAATGCCAGGTCTGGTGAAACAAGCACATCTTTAATTCTGTGATGGACCATACCGTCATAAAAAATAGTCATCTGTATACGCTGGTGAATAATACCATCCTAATTGGAATGACAGTACGCAAGTTCGTTTTTATCTGTCCTGTAAATGTCTAACAACATCCAAATTCACTCAGGTGTCCTATAAACCTTCAAATATAGAAGACAAAAAAGAGTTGTGACCTGGAAGTCTGAAGGTGTTACTCAGGTTAGGCATGAAGTTCAGTATTCGGAATTCAGTACTTCGTCCCCTGAGTTCCAATGTGTTCTATGTGCCGGCACTTAGAACACATTGTAACTCAGAGGACGACTTGTCGCCCCCTCTCTCTCTCTCTCTCTCTCTCTCTCTCTCAATAACTATCTCTCTCTCTCTCTCTCAATAACTCTCTCTCTCTCTCTCTCTCTCTCTCTCTCTCTCTCTCTCTGTCTTCCTGGAATAATTGCAATCCGACGTTAGCGTTGAACAACGGGACAACAACAGCGTTAAGAACTTCGTCCCTATATCGCTGTCCATTCAGATTACCATCGATGAAGATCAACTGCGTTCGATGGTGCAAGGAAATTTCTGCCCAAACCATTATACTACCCCCGTCAAAACGGTCGCATTCCCGCACGCGAGCATCAGAAAGCCGTTCTCCTCGTCGGCGATTCACTCTTGCCCTACCATCAGCACGCCGCAGACAAAATCGTGATTCATCACTATAAACAACTGTGCTCCAACGCTGCTAAGTCCAGCAAACACGCTGACATACCCATTCCATTCTGACGGTACGATGACGTTGGATAAGGATTGGTCCATGGCATGGACGCCTACTTCGGATGCCGTGTTCAGCGAGTGTGTTGCGGGCAGTTTTGTGCACTGATTCTATTGTTAGTTCTACCAGGAGGAATTGCTGTTGTCCTCGTCGCCGGAAGGAAGCGATCCCGCAAGTGAAACGTCCTGATGTGTCGGTCTTGTGCAGGGGTCGTAACTCTTGGTCAACCTGAACGTGGTCGGACGGCAGTAGACCCAGTGGTTCTATACCTGCCAATGAGACGGTAAATAGTGGCCACACTGACTCCGAACTCAGCAGCGAGCTCATCTGGGGATATCCCAGCCTCATGCATACCAATGACACGCAACCTCTGATTTTCGGTTAACCATGGCATTTTTTAAAATGTCGGAAGACCAAAACTAGCGTGTTTTCTCAATAACCCAGGCTCTCTAGCACAACATAACACCAAGAAAATGGTCGGTCACCCATTCAATTTGACTTCTCAGTAGCACGTGCTATTTTGAAATCTATAGCAAAATGGTATACGGTTGGGTGGACAACAACAACATGTCATTAAACTCTTTGCACGACTTCTTGTCCACAAACATGCAACATTAGAACTATTATATTTCATCCTTTATGCTATTTTTTCACATTTGTTTCTGTTATACTTTCTTTTTTGACCCAGTATATATAACGTAGTTTGCTCCAACCCGACAGGTTTTTAGTAATCCTATAGTGGATTCTCAATCTCGAAATTTCTGTAGATTAAACACTGGGCGGCGTCCCGAGGACATCGGAAAGCAAGATGGATACCCTTTTTGTTTCAGTTGGGCGTTTACATATACTATGTGCTGAAGTGGAAAATTATTCGGAACGTTATTTTCCGCCATTTCCAGTTAACCCTTTACCCAACGTAACGGCCAAAACCGGCCAGCGCTATTCTCAAAAATCGCCAATTAATTTTCATTATTTTTTCATTTTTTGTCTCAAAAATATAGGTTATGACCCCTCGTTGGAACGAGGGGTCATAACCTATGTTTTTGAGACAAAAAATTAAAAAAATTTGTTATTCAAGGATTTTTTTTTTGCAAGTGTCGTCTGCTTTTCATGTAAGGTAAAGGGTAAAGAATATCAAACCAACTAAATCTGCGAATTATTGCTCTTTCACCCCATCCCCGCCCATCCCCCACCCAACAGTTGCTCAGTAAATCTGGTAACAAGTGAAAGGGCAACTTAAACTTACTGGTGGTAAGACATCAGAGTGAAAAACAGGGAAATGGAGTACTGCAATAGGGGGCGGATGGCTCAGTAGGTAGAGGTGCAGGCTGCAAGCCGAGAGGTCCTCGGTTCGAATCCCACCTGCGGCAACCGCGTTGTGTCCTTGGACAAGACACTTCACCCCTATTGCCTACATGGTGCACGGTGACGTTGTGTACTAAGGCGTACTGCACGTCGATGGTGCACCTGTCTTCAACCAATGCTAACCCTGCTTGTGTGGATTTGTGTGTTGGGGCGCTGACAGTTGCTCGCCGTTGCTCGGTAGTTCTCTCCGGGTACTCCGGCTTCCTCCACCCGTAAAACTGTCGTGGTCATGATTAGCCATTGTGCAGAACTATGTGACCTTAAACACCAATAAATAAATAAATAAATAAATAAATAGTACTACAATAAGAATGAGCAAATACTTAAGCTGTTTGATTCATAAAATTGATTGATTGATTGATTTATTTTGCAGCATAAGAATATACAAGATAACAATAAAACAGGTTATAGTTGAACGCGCTGCAAGGAAATGGCATAGCCTGAGAGGCTGTCTTCCTGCCATTCCCTTTTGACGAAAAGTATATTCATGACAGCAAGATTTGTGTTGGCTATTTAGGTTTAGTGATGGAACCTCTTCTTGGAAAGATACTATGGGGTATAGTAAACAGTTTGTGAGAGAAACGCTACCAATGTACGCGTGGGCATGTCAACCCCTCGAACATAGAATACAAAAAAAAAAAAAACGCCGACGAGCCGTCGGTCCGCGAACCGTTGGATAATACCAACCCCCACGACCGAAAACCCATCGCCAGTTCCTGTGTCCTATATTCGCCAGTTATTAGAAACTTGTCGAGTGGATAATTCACCACTGATACCTCTGTAGCGTCCTCCCTCACCACTCTACAAGGATGTAGACAAGGGATATGACTTTTTAGCTCCGCTGGCAAAGTCAGCAGAGCTTTTCTTATACTGATTCGTCCGTCGTCCGTCGTCTGTCGTCCGTCGTCTGTCGTCCGTCGTCCGTCTGTCCGTCCGTCCGTCCGTCCGTCGTCAACATTTTATTTGTCCGAGCCATAATTTCTAAACCGCTGAATATTTTTCCACCAAACTTCATAACAATATGTATTATCAATAGACGGTGTGTCATCAATTATTCTACGGTCTGTAAATCTACAGGGTCAAGGTCACAGGTCACAGGATCAAGAAAATCTTAAGATATTTTTGATATTTGTTTGTCCAAGCCATAATTTCTGAACCGCTGAATATTTTTACACCAAACTTCATAACAATATGTATTATCAATAGACGGTGTGTCATCAATTATTCTGCGGTCTGTAAATCTACAGGGTCAAGGTCACAGGTCACAGGATCAAGAAAATCTTAAGATATTTTTGATATTTGTTTGTCCAAGCCATAATTTCTGAACCGCTGAATATTTTTACACAAAACTTCATAACAATATGTATGATCAATAGACGGTGTGTCATCAATTATTCTACGGTCTGTAAACCCACAGGGTCAAGGTCACAGGATCAAGAAAATCTTAGATATGTTATGATTCTGCGGTCTGTAAATCCACAGGGTCAAGGTCACAGGTCACAGGATCATAAAATATCTAAGATTTTCTTGATCCTGTGACCTTGACCCTGTGGGTTTACAGACCGTAGAATAATTGATGACACACCGTCTATTGATAATACATATTGTTATGAAGTTTGGTGGAAAAATATTCAGCGGTTCAGAAATTATGTAATCGATCCAAGCCATAATTTTCGTGACAACTGAAAATTTTTCGGCTAAAGTTTGTAACAATATTAGTATTAGAAAACATGCCCATGCGATCAGTGGCCCTCAGCGGAGCTCTCTAGGCGTGACAGGCCTCTTGTTTTGTTTTGTACGATAATTAATACAATAAGTAATACACCAAGCAACAATTCGGTAAGGGCTATAGTTTCTATCATTGGCACATTAGATAGTGATAGATGATATCGTTGTGTTGCTATGATATAATCTTGTTTGCATTATTGACGTAATTTCTAATCTCTACATTACGTCACACTGTACCAAGTATTTCAGGAAGTTCGTCGCTTTTTTAAATTCTCAAAGCGAATTTAGACATTTAAAGAAAAAAGTTGATTCAGTGGCGGATCTAGGATTCTGAGTTGGGAGGAGGACATACTTCAATTGTGGGGCGTGAGGTGAAGCATCACCCAACGCGCGAGGCGTTGGATATTCTACTATCGTCAACGGGGTCTGGAGGACTATTCGAGGGAAAGTTTGAAAAATAATAGGTGAGTTTCGCTCTCCGTGAAGTCATTGCGCTCGAAAACAACGTTTTCCAGCCCAAACACAAATTTTACCGTATAATTCTATTTTCTTTCTGACAGAAAACCCACGGAGCAGCTTTAAAACTATGCGTACGTGACTAACAACAACACGTACGGTATTATCCGCGATAAAACATGGACATCCACTACCGGAGGTTAAACTACCGAAGGTCAGACAAGGTTCTCACTCAAATGAAAAGTCCTTTAATTTTGGATACTCCCTTGAAATGTGCTTGAATTTATTTCTATCCCCTGAAAAGTATTTAATTTTCCAACATCCTCCATGAAATGTACTTAAATTCAGGTTAATTATGACCTCTAAGACAAGTAGTTTCTTGATAACCCGCCCACATACATGCGATACCACAAAATCGGTCAGGAACATAATTATCTTTGATCTCTCCGTTGTCTCTTGCGAGCCTGGAAATAAGCAATCTGTCATGTGCAGAATGAGGTTCCAAGGAGGTGAATGTTCTGCTGCTATTCCAAACAGCAGACCAATTTTCCCTGTGGGTACCTCTTTCTGTTCAGGACTGAGACCTTGATTCAAATTGAAGATCACAGGGGGTAAATTTAGTAATGCTACCCTGCTGTGCAGGGTAGCATCGCTAAATTCACCCTCTGGGGACCTCATTTTGCGAATGGCTGTTTGCTTATTTTCTAGCTTGGTCTCTTGATGCAACAAGCTACCATCTAAAATGCTTTATTATGCCTCACGTTTGTAACATCAGCCATGATTGGTTAATTCGACACCTTCTAAAAGTCATAGTACTGGAGTTTTGGGGCAAAACACGGATACTATCGGAACGTTTTTCCCTGGAGACAAGAGAACGAAGAAAATGTAAGCTCCACTTCCATTGATCAGCGTCGATTGGAATTTCTCAACACCAAACGCTGGCTCCGTGTTCGTTTAACTTTTTTCGTCACCGGTAGACACAAACTTACCAACAAATATATCATCTTCAGTGGGTGTGTTTTCAATTTTAACTGCAAACAATGAATTCAAAAGAATCAGAAATATCAAAAATTCACGTGTTGTTCACCACCTCAGTGAATCCTGAATGTGAGTTATGACCTCAACCAATTATATTTCCACAAGTTTAGTAATCCCCGTCCTCACCGAAGCTCCGCCTCAAGTTCAAAATAAGTTGTTTCTCTCCGCTTAATTCTATCAACTGCCGTCGTCCGAGAAACATGAATTTATGTTCCATTAATTTATACCACTTATCACACAAGCATTAACAATGAATTATAACATGAACAGCTGTAAACCCTGGCATTTGTTGATATAGAAACTCCCAAAGCGACGGCACTTGTGACAAGTCATTTTCGAAGAGACGTCATTCGTTCGAAATGACGTCATATTTTTGGATTCGACTACATTGTTGTTACAAGACCGATGGCATGCTGCAGTTAACGCTTAACATTATAACAATGAACGTACTTTTGTTCGGCATAATAAAATAATTAGAACGTTTCTTTTCATGTTCTATCGGTCGAAAGTACCTGAGTTTGTGTGATTTCTGAAATAAAACCTTCAGCAGCTTCGCTGCTTCAGGTTTTATTTCAGAAATCACACAAACTCAGGTACTATCGACCGATAGAACATGAAAAGAAACGTTCTAATATTCTATTAGCAATGCAGATGGTGCATTATTGCACTCAAGGGACAATATATATCTAGCTAGTTTGATTCTCCACAACCAGGTTCTCGAGGCTGAAGCCTTGGTGTTGTTAATTATGTCGTAAGTTCGTATAATCATTATACTAGACGTAGAAAATCGTGATCAGAATCCTCGAAAAAATTGCTTCAATAGTGCGCGAATTTGATTCTATGATGTCAGTGGGAACCACGTTATTGGATGTTCATGTCTTACCACGGGTAAAGGGCCATTTTACATAGCGCCATCTTACATCCGGGACTCGATATGCCCCCTCGAAACCAGCCATTCAGATTTGTTACTAAAAATGGCACCCACGTCTGCTGTACTGTACTGAACGCAGCATTGATATCGTTTCTTTCCACTTTATAAATAATTTGTGTCATTGCTGTCTTTCTTTTGAAACCAAATTCGATTGTGTGTTTGCCTGCCGTTCGAACGAAACATTTTAACTCTCAAAAAGGCGAAGGTATTTTGTAGTTGAGGGTTGTGATGAACGTCAGAACGCACATGAATGGTTGTAACACGAAAATGATAAGTATGGAAATAACGTTGCAAAATACACAAATCGTCCCCTGCGTTCCAATATGTTCTATGTGCCAGTAAGCACATAGAACACATTGGAACTCAGGGGACGAGATTTCTAACACCCAACCATTGTTCTCTTCGGGGATGAGAACAAACGCAGATTAGGTAAATTGTCGAATTTTAATTGATAAAACGGAGACGAAAAAGGATATTTTTCGTCATTGCTGCCGTTCTTTTGAAACAAAATTCGATTGTGTGTTTGCCTTCCGTTCTTTGAACGAAACATTTTAGCTTTAAAGAAGCCGAAGGTACATTGTATAGTTGAGAGTTTTGATGAACGTAACACGAAAATGATAAGTATGGAAATAACATCGCAAAATACACAAATTTCTAACACCCAACCATTGTTCTCTTCGGGGATGAGAACAAAGGCCGATTTGGTAAATTGTCGAATTTTAATTGATAAAACGGAGACGAAAAATGAAGCTTTCAACGATACCACAATCATATACAGCTCAGTACACGCGTGTGAAATGTTGATAAATAAAGCCGGCTTGTGGGGAAAATTGAGTCCCGGATGTAAGATGGCGCTATGTAAAAATGGTCTATACCGCGCCCCTTGTCTCAGTTCTTGTGAAAGAAATTGTGTTACTTAAAATAGGATCCATGTGATGGGTGACCGGGTTTACGATTTCTGATTTCAAGTGAGTGATTGAGTCTACAATTTCTGATTTCAAGTGGAAGGGTTGTGGTTGGTAGTTTCGTAATTGCTCGGTAACAATGCTACATAGAAGCGAATGTTTTAAAGTTTTCGTGAGCTGAAAGAGCTCAGTGAATGGTGTGGAATAGTTAGGACCGTGAAACTCAAACGACAATATTTGGTTGATTTTTGTACTCCACTGTTAGTCAAAGCAAATGAGTATAAAGAAGGCGGGGTATACACGGTTAAAGGCTAGTTTATGGGTAACATAAGCCATTTATTCGGGTTTAACGATACTTTCGACAGTCATGGCCACCTCGTGTCGGGCAGTTTTACAGGTTGGGGAAGCCGGAGTACCTGGAGAGAATACCGAGCAGTGGCGAGCAGCTGGCAGACTCTCCAGCGTACAACTCCACACAGGCCGAGTTAAAATTGGGTGAAGACGAAGTGCACCATCGAGGTGCAGTACTCCATGGTACACAGCGCCACCGCCCCCCCCCCCCCCCCCACGTGTGCATTCGGGAGCAACATAAAACATGGAGGGGTCTTTACCATAAACGGCCAGCGTAATTCACAAAATCTCGATCCCATTTTTTTTTTAAATTTTGCCTCAAACACATTGCTCATGTTCCCTCACTGGAACAAGCTCGACGAACGCGAATTCCCACAACAATGCCTAGAAGAAAGGGCGTGCTGAAAACTAACTTAAATTTTAAAGTCATTTGGCGATATTTCAATTTTTAAACCCCAAACGTTCATGTAAATTATCTTTTCTCACCTCGTCCCACTTTTTGCGGAGGGCGCATATAGAGTGAAAAGTCCAGTTCATTTTATTTCATGGAATCATTGATGAAAAACTCCATACAGTTTACAGAGGTAAAGCAGACGACACTTGCAAAACAAAATTCTTGAATAACTAATGTTTTTCATTTTTTCTCTCAAAAAAATGGGTTATGACCCCTCATTGGAACGAGCTCGACGAGCTCGTTCCAACGAGGGGTCATAACCCATGTTTTTGAGACAAAAAATGAAAAAATAATGAAAATTAATTTCCGATTTTTGAGAATAGCGCTGGTCGGTTTTGGTCGTTATGTTAGGTAAAGGGTTAAATATGCCCAAATTATACTTATTTGAGAGGCAAGAATAATCTTGTCCTTGGCAGGAATATCCACCTGCAGCAGGTGAAGAGTTAAGCTAAACAATTTTAACACCGAGAAAACAGAGGTCGAGTCTACGCGTCAGTGATGTAATGCGACAAATAACCTTAAACACCAATAAATCATAATAATAATAATAATGACCTGGTGCTTACGGTTTGGATAATAGTTAGCAGGGAGGTTAGTAAAATCTGGGCAGTTGATTCTGGTCAAGTGGGGTCTGCCTGTTCAGGCCTGCTGCGCCATAAGTTCTAAGCAGTATATGGTGTTCAAGAAATCTACTCTTATTTCCGAGACTTAAACCGTATTAAGCGGCTTTCATTTCTACTCTCAACATCATATTGATTTCGACTGATCTGCTTCTTTTGTGTGTGGATCTTCCGAAACCATTACGAATGTTCCTCTCGTTTCGACAGACAACAATATCCAAGCGAAAAAAATCGATATTATGTCTGGAAATTTGTCATCCAAGCGACTCTTCCAAGATTGCCCTTCGACGAGACAATGGTTTATTATTAAGGTAAAATATATTAATTACCATGTTTTCGCGATATTTTTGTGAGCAATATGGAGGCGTAGGCTATCTGGGGCCTGAGCATTTGGGGGCAGCAATATTAATGCGTAGTTAGACTAGACAATTCAGTTCCAAGTTCGTCTATGGTCTGGTAATGTTCAACACGCGTTATTATTATATGAGGATAAAAAAAAACAAATCACAACTGGAGAATTGTAATTTGTTGGACAAATTACGGGTGTTCCCAACTTTTTAGTGTGAAAAGTCAGACTGTATTGAACACGAAACTATCAAACATTCTGATTTTCTCTAGACCTGATAGCAAGAGCTTTGTTAAGGAGAAAGTTCCCTTGGGACGTGACAGGGAGAATCTTGACGAATAAAAGGCAAAAGGAGGACATAGAAACAGTCATCCAGAAAATAATTAACGCTTTACCCAACGCAGACGATATCAAAATTTATTATTTTAAATATCATTTTTTTTAAAATTTTTCAAAACATTTCAACAAAACCATATCATGTGACCCCCTCATTGGAAAAGGATTAACCCTTTTAATATGCAAACTGAGCAGTTGAAAAAATTTAATTTTTCAGAATATTTCAACAACACCATATAATGTGACCCCTCATTGGAACGAGCTCGTTGGAAAAGGGTTAACCCTTTAATATACAAACTGAGCAGTTGAAAAAAATTAATTTTTCAGAATATTTCAACAACACCATATCATGTGACCCCTCATTGGAACGAGCTCGTTGAGCTCGTCCCAAGGAGGGGTCACATGATATGGTTTTGTTGAGCTCTGTCAAACAAGATGTAATAGATTAAATGCCTGTATTGGATGTACTGAGGCCAAATAGGTCTATAAACAAAGGAAAACTGGGACGAGTCAGGGTAATTTCTCGACAGTTACAAGATTTTTTATTCAATTAACTGTGAGGACTTTACACTATAACCTGTATTCAAATACCGTTTAATATTACACTTTTCTTTAAAAAAAACCCAAATAAATAATGATAAAGTATAGAAGTGTGCCATTTTTTCTGCCCCCTCAAAAACAGCATTTTTGGTGTGCCATTTTTTCCTAGTAAGCCAAAAAAGTGTGCCATTTTCTCCTGTGCCATTTTTTTCAGTGCCAATATCTGTTATGGTCATGATATAGTCATAGATGCTGAAAGTGACGTTAAATACCAATACTTAATTTATTTTCTGCCATTCTGTCTGTTTGTTAATGTGTGGGACATGCCAACAAAAGAGGGTATGCTTCCCTCTCCGACGATTTCACAATTTTTCCAACATATCATATAAGATGAAATACATGTAACACAAATTAAACTGTACTCACTCTAGTGACTAGGATACTGGATGGGTGGGGGGGGGGGGGGGGGGGGGGTAAATCACACAGAAAACAGGTTAATGGTAACTTTTGTCAACTATCATTGCTTCGCCTATTTAAACCAAAATATTTGTCACATGTTGCTCACGGTAACAGTAAATGGCATTTGGAAGGCATTCAATTTTACCAAAAATCACCGCATTCACGTCGTTTGTGGCTGTGGGGGTTAATATTAGGGCTGCGACGATATGCTTCCCTAACGATACGATATGTATCATGATTCAATCTGCACGATACGATATTTATCATGATACACATGTTCTCTGCAAGTATTACTATCAAATACTTTGAAAAACATGTATTCATTTCCGGTAGCTTCCTTGGCTTTTATCACAAATTTTTGAATGCTCTCTTTAAACAATATGTTACTTCTCAAAGTGATGACCATTGGCATTCATTTATTTTAGGTTTAGATTTTATGACCGGTTTTCCGGTGGTTTTTTTTTCCTCTCAGACAATATGTTCAAACAATTTCATCCCTTATATCTTGTTTGACAGAGCTCTGTGAGCTCTGTCAAACAAGATATCATGGATTAGCCAAATAAATATTTAGCAAATAAGATGGAATTCACCAACCGTTAGTCAACTGAATTGAATAATCTTGTGTTAATGGCATATTTATCACTGCCAATGCAGGTATGCAAAAAAACATGGTATCACTGCACCAGCTTTCAAAATCTACGAAATTGATTTGCCTTATTTTATCGCGATACACAGTGAACAACGATACGTATTGAATCGTGAGCAATGTATCGCGGTTCGGGCGTATCACGATTAATCGCTGCCGCCCCAGTTAATATTGAAATATTTGTGTGGTAATTTTGGTGTGTCATATTTTGCTCAAACTTCATGAAACCTTTGACTTGCTTGTCTCTTTTGGAGAAAATAGTACAGAAAATAGCAAAATACAGTGAAAATCATAGTTTTGTGATGCAACTAGTTTTTATGCAAAAAACAGATATTGGATAAAGCGGAGCACCAAAAATAACACAAAATTTGTTTATCAATAATTGTTGGATATACTTATAGAAAGCAAAATGACACATGTCCTTTCTGTTTTAAAAAAAGAAGTACACAAAACCGCAAAATTCAGTTGAAATCAAAGTTTCTGTGAGAGTGCTACTTTTGTGCAGCCAAAACAGTTCTTGGATAAAGCGGGACACCAAAACATATAAGGTTCCGCTCTACAGTTTCGCACTATTGCACAGGGGTGAAATTCTAAATATAGGGCATATGTTGAAACTAAGGCCATGCAAAATGGAGATATATTTTTAGTATCAGATATATGATTACATTGGGCTTTTTGTTGGACAAGAGAATTTGAAGTTTTGGTCCCAAAGTTGGAGTCTGATACCTAAGGGTAAATTACCAGATGAATAATGGCTTCGAAAAACTGGCTATTTTTTAAAATGTAATTTTTACACGGGTTGGTTACCAGACATGGAACTAAAAAATGAAACGGAAACAAACAAATATTTTTTTTTTGCATTTTAGAAACAGGTGATGCTCTGCTCCAGGGGTAGGTAGGTAGGTGGGGTGGTGGGAAAATTCTGCTTTTCAGGCTGTTAGGTGGTTGAAAATGACTGGTTTCGGCATTTTTTCATGCAGTTTTTCAGGTTGAAGTCTTGCCTTTGACAATAAATTATTTCACCCACATTCGGATTATTTATTTCTACTAGATAGATAGTGTTATATGTTTTTTGTGATTTGGGAAATGTAATTCATGTTATGAGTTAGATAACTAAGTTACAGAATATTTGCATTTGAAGAGAGTGTATGGCATGTTATTTTGGGATATGCCTGGAAAACTGTGGAGCGGACCTAAAACCAAATTTGTTCCCCAATAATTGCTCAATACAGTCATCGAAACCACAATGAGCTGTGTACTTTTAGTTTTGGGAAGAAATGAGGACAGAAAAACTGCATGGTTTGTCAATAAACCGATAGATACCGGTATTCACACCAGTATCGATTGAATACCGGTGTAATTGCAAAAATATCGGTTTATCGTCATTATTTATTTACCCACAGTTCAGTTTTCAAGATGTCCTGAGTTTTTTAACTGCAGTCCAGAAGGAATATTATCCCTGTACTTAACGAATTGGCCGGGTAATACACAAATTGTGCAGTTGAACAAATATTATTTTTCAGAAAAATTCAACAAAACCATATCATGTGACCCCTCATTGGAACGAGCTCGACGAGCTCGTTCCAATGAGGGGTCACTTGATATGGTTTTGTTGAATTTTTTTTTTAAAATCGATAAACCAATATTACAATAAATAAATTTTGGAACGTCTGCTTCGGGTAAATAGTTATTCAAACTGTATCATCAAGACATCCTGATTTGTTCTGATTGTGAATGATCAAGTGCCGATTATGGTACGTATGTCCAGATATCTGAACAGTCTTTTGATATACCGGTATACCGCAGTATTTTTTTGAACACCGATACCGGTATTCAGTTTGAATACCGTGCAGCCTTTCACTCAAAATCACAATATTTCAAACTGTACTATTCCGTAAGTGGCCAAAGGCAATTTATGTTGAGTTGAGCCATAGAGAAAAAACTCACAACATTCCCCCCTAATTTTGTCTGTGGCATAGCTCGAAAACTAGCTGAACGATTTCAACCAAATTTGGCACACTTATGTAGCACCATGGGAACTCGCAAAATCCCATTTGCCATGTCTGTAAAAACGCGTATTGTCAAAATATTCTGCCAAAACTTTCAAAATTTTAATATTTTTCGAAAGTCTCAAAACTTTTTACAGTTATTTAGCTCAAATTTTCCACACATTTAGAGCATAATATGATACACCATAATGAACACTCAAATCTTCCAATATTAACCACCATTGGCCTGAAATGACATGAATATAGCTTTTTTCTTCAAAATTGACCAACTTCAAGGGCAAATTTCTCCAATTACAAGGTAGTTGTAACAATTATTTTGGTATGGCTAGATGCAACAATGATTGTGGAAGAAAGTTACTGTTTACGTTTTAATCTCAGATTTAACCCTCACGCACAATAAGGGCGAGAATAAGATTACCGTTTGAAAATGCCAAAATTAGCCATGTTTGTTTGCTTATTCTATCATTTTGGAAAGGGTGAATTTCAAACACTTTACTGACTAGATTTTAGAAACACTAGTGTGCACACACAAAGTAAACCCTGACGATTCATCATTAATGTACAGAAAAATCGGGTGAAATAATTAATATGGCTGATGGTTTCACGTGTACACAAAACCGCCTTCTTTTTCACATTAATAAGTTGGGAAAGCCTGTAATTTGGTCAACAAATTACAATTTTCTGGTTCTCTTTGAGGTCCCTCGTTGAATTCTTATAGAAAATTAGCAGTAAAGGGATGGGGTGCGCACACTTTAGTCCTAAAATATGATCGAATGTTCCCTCGTATGATTTGTCATTCTACAACCTTTAAAGTTGAGAAACGTGCAAATTTTGGTTCCATATTGAGCTCTGTCAAGGTGGAATATGTCAACCCTTTATCCAACGAATCGACCGAACCCGCCTGCGTAATATGCAAATTTATTATCTGAAAAAAACATTATTTTTCAAAAACTTTCAACAAAACCATATCATGTGACCCTTTTGGAACGAGCTCGTTCCAGTGAGGGGTCACATGATATGGTTTTGTTGACATTTTTGGAAAAATTCTAAAAAATGATTTTTCAAATAATAAATTTTGATATTGTCTGCATTGGCTAAAGGGTTAAACTCCTAGTTGCTTACTGGGAAACATTACTACTTGAAATTTCGATATTTTAACATCAGAATGCAGGGTGTTGATGAAATACATTGGACAAAATTTAAAGTCCTTGAAATGTTTTTGAAATTCGTTCACACAAGCCTGTGCGAAGTTTCTGTTCAAGTGTTTGACTGAACCTCGAGGCCTTATGGCAAACTTTCGGGCCATTAGTCCAATTCTGTCCACTTTTTGTGGAGTTTGCACGGAAACTGTTGAATTCGCCTTGTGAACATCAAGATATTAACAAATTAGATGGAATTGCCCAGCGTACTCATCAAACTACTGCGAGAGTGTGACTTCATTTCTCATGGTGATGTCATTAGAAATTCTGTCAAATCATTTCTCGATTGAGAAACTTTTCTTGTGTTTGATCAAAGGAAATGAATGTTTATAGTACTTTTTAGATTCAATCGTTTACAATTAAACCTTTTTTCTGTTCATGCATTTTCAGTACGGATCTGCGAATCACAAATTTCTTTTCGAATCGAATCTCGAATCGAATCGTGTCTCTGATATCGACATCGAATCGAATCCCGAATCGAATCTTAAAAGACAAGTTATTTCATATTGCACCAAACGGAAGTTACGGAACACTGTGATGACCCTTACGCGACGGAGTGAACACCTTAAACACCAATAACTAAATATTCTCTGTAGCACCGTCGCTGAAACAGCTAGGCCTATTGTCCATAGTTTTAGTTTTTGAAGGCCTAACTTGTTACTATTCACGTTCTTAAGAACGTGAATAGTAACAAGTTAAGCCTTCAAAAACCAAAACTATGGATAATGTTCTGGGTCAAATTCACACCTTACCTAACAATTAAACATTGTCAATTACTCAAATAAATAGGAATTGAGCCTACATGAATGCATTTTCTAATGACAGTTTTATCCTATTTTTGTTGGAAATGTAACAAATTGAAGTTAGTACGAGAGATTCGAAAAAATCGAATCCTGAGGCTGATTCGGGATCGATCTCGAAGCATACGTATGGTATCGATATCGAATCGAATCTCGAATATTCGCAGAACCCTATAATTTTCAGGCAAAATGATTGGCTAAATTATTTCTTTTTTTCTGTTCATATCACAATGGCCGAGAAAAAACGCATTTAGGCCCGTCCTAAACCACGCCCCAATGCCAGTCGTTAAAATTACGCCGCACGGTGTGAATGGAAAAGAACCTCTGCACGCTCATATTATTTCAAAATGAAAAGTAATTAATATTCATCTCAACATTTTAAAAATACTTTGAAAATAAAATCAAATAAGGCTTAATAAAATTAAAAATCTGTTTCTCAGGCCCTCCCGCATGGTCCTTTTGGCTGCCGCATGCTCTCTTTTTATGACCAATGCAAATTTGAAAAAATAAAAATTAAATGATTTATGTCTGATATTTTACACAAGTTAATAAAATTGATAAATTTGTCCCTTGAGTGCAACAAGGCTTTGCAATGCTTTAGCATTGCAAAGCCTTGTTGCACCAAAGGGACGAAATACACCACCAGCCTTGCTATTCTGTAGATTATGAGGCCTAAACCATAAAATAAACCAAGAATATGAACTTCTGGTGGCAAAGAAATAATTACAAAAATAAAATATAAAATAAAAAATCGCCAGCCCGCATGCAATTTTACAAAATTTGACCTGAGAAACAGAACATCTACTTTGTGTGGCCTAAACAATAAAATCATTATCATGATTTTTATTCCGTGTTTAATTTTTTTATACGCAATAAAAATTAATAGATGGTCGTTTACGTTCATCGTTTTACCCAAATCAAACGAAAACAATGCCCGGCCATAATCATTACCAACCTGTCATAAATATATAACTGATTGGACTGATTGAATAAAATTGTCCTTTCACCATTAACTTAATGTATGTGGTCCATTGACAAGAGTGTAAAAGACTAACAGTTCTAAACATTTATGCCTGACATTTCACGAAATGCAAAATGTAGACATTTTAGCCCAGCATACGTAACACACTGTTTACGTGCAACTGGTATCTAGAGAATGCATAATGTTGAATGTGAACTAAGACACATTATGTACGTGAGTGGACATCGAAATGAAGGTTCCATCCGCGGTTACAATAGGGAGTGACCCACTTTAAAGAAACAAAATATTGGTCAAATACTGTCCTCTGTAACAATTCAGCCCCGTGCACAACAATGTCAGCATGAACAAAACGCTACATCACTGACGTCGAGGGCATCCACAAACGAAACTCGCGCAACCAAAACTTTCCAATTTCCAAATAACCCGAATGAACTCTTTCTGAGACAATGTTCAACAAACTTCATGTCATCTGGGTTTATATCGAACTCAACATTTAACAACTGTGTTTTTAAAATCTCAGGAAATGATCAAAATCAGAATTAAATTTAACCCAGTGATGTTTTGAATGACATCACCTTTTCCGGCTAGTGGAAAAGAAGATTGAAGTTTTATGTGGACGTGGCCTATAGAGTTCCTTTTAACTTTGCAATTCACTGGTCAATAAAATTTTTAATGACATAAGAACATCTTTCAGTGAAATGTGTCGTCATTTCAAACAGAATTTTAGAAAACTATGCTTTTTCTTATACAGTTCTAAATAGGAAGCATGGTGCGACCTGGTTGTTATTATAACTCCACAAAGTGGAGAGTGTTTAAATTTTTTGCCACCCATGTTTAATTATAAGGAATGATCGTTTGTTTCTGTCTGTTTCTTGTGTTATGCACCCCAAAAAACAAAGACCAAACGGTGTATGCCCATTTACGCCCATTTACGCAGTTTGGCCTTTGTTTTTAGAGTTCCCCCAATTTGAAAATCGTTCCTCCGACCCTGTATATTCACATTGTTAGCTGTCATATACCCATGCACGGGAATGAAAGACAATAAAGTATTATTATTATTATTATTATTATTATTATTATTATTATTATTATTATTATTATTATTATTATTATTATTATTATGTAAAACACCCACCGATTCAAACACACATCGCATTCTGTCTGTATACTCAATCCAACCAATTCATATTCTATATAGTTGTCCATTTGTTTATTGTGGGTTTTATGACTCTTTCAACAGCTAGGTCCATATCGTGTCGGATTAGGTGTACTTCCTCATTCAGAGAAAATATAGGTAAGTTTGATTTTGACGCTTGTTTGGCTTTCCATGTTGGAGTTATTGCCCTTTATGTTTTGAGAATTTCCAAGATTTGGACTTTTATCACAACATTAACCCTTTACCTAACCTGAAAAGCAGACGACACTTGCAAAAATAATTCTTGAATAAGTAAAGTTTTTCATTTTTTGTCTCGAAAACATAGGTTATGACCCCTCGTTGGAACGAGCTCGACGAGCTCGTTCCAACGAGGGGTCATAACCTATGTTTTTGAGACAAATAATGAAAAAAAATAATGAAAATTAATTGGCGATTTTTGAGAATAGCGCTGGCCGGTTTTGGCCGTTACCTTAGGTAAAGGGTTAAGCCATTAACGATAACCATGGGCAATTGCCGATTGACTCTTTATCCAAATAGCTTGTCAAAATGCATAAGCACGTGTAAAAAGAACAATCGAGAAACTTTATTTAGTCTATGTTACGACCAGGCAAAGATGGGTCACACCACCCACACCCACTCTAAAATCCCGGCTAAACGACATGCACTGTAGTATACAGCGGCGAATGGGGATGTGGGTGATCGTCCCCATCACAACTTTCCTTGCAAAATCTCAACCATCAACTTAATGTATGTGGTCCATTGACAAGAGTGTAAAAGAATAACAGTTCCAAAAATTTGTTGGATTTCAACTAAGACACATTATGTACGTGAGTGAACATCGAAATGAAGGTTCCATCCGCGGTTACAAAAGGGAGTGACCCACTTTAAAGAAACAAAATATTGGTCAAATACTGTCCTCTGTGACAATTCAGCCCCGTGCACAACAATGTCAGCATGAACAAAACGCTACCTCACTGACGTCGAGAGCATATAGTTGAGAATCAATTAATTTATTTTTTGATTCAACTATACCAAATTTTGCATCGCGTACCAAATTAAGAAAATATAGCACTTTGATCAACGAAAATTGGTGGATGATTCATACAAAAGCGTAGCGTGGATGACTGATTGAATGGGGGAGGTGTAAACCTGACTTGTCCCGACTGTGATTTATTTATTTATTTTTATTTATTTATTTATTGGTGTGTAAGGTCACATACTTATGCACCATGGCTAATCTTGAACGTGACAGTTTTATGGGTGGAGGAAGCCGGAGTACCCATAGAGAACCACCCAGCATCTGCCAGCTCCTCAACATTCTAACTCTGTTCAAACTCAAGCAGTGTTACAGCGGTTAAAGACATGTGCACCATCGATGTGTAGTACGCATTAATACACCCCGTCATCGTGCCCACATGTAGACAATCGGGATAAAGTGCCTTGCCCGAGGACACCACGCGTGTCGTCCCGGACGGGAGTCGAACTCCGGGCCTCTAGCATAGAAGTCCAACAGCCTACCACTGAGCCACCGCCCCCCCCCCCCCCCCACTGTGATGACCCCAGTCCAGACTTATCAAATATTCCCACTGCATAACCAAGGCATGCATTCATTGTAGTTAGAATATTCCCACTACATAACCAAGGCATGCCTTCATTGTAGTTAGAATATTCCCACTACATAACCAAGGCATGCCGTCATTGTAGTTAAAATATTCCCACTACATAACCAAGGCATGCCTTCATTGTAGTTAGAATATTCCCACTACATAACGAAGGCATGCCTTCATTGTAGTTAGAATATTCCCACAACATAACCAAGGCATGCCTTCATTGTAGTTATAATATTCCCACTACATAACCAAGGCATGCCTTCATTGTAGTTAGAATATTCCCACTACATAACCAAGGCATGCCTTCATTGTAGTTAGAATATTCCCACTACATAACCAAGGCATGCCTTCATTGTAGTTAAAATATTCCCACTACATAACCAAGGCATGCCTTCATTGTAGTTAGAATATTCCCACTACATAACCAAGGCACGCCTTCATTATAGTTAGAATATTCCCACTACATAACCAAAGCACGCCTTCATTGTAGTTAGAATATTAGTATGTCGTGATTTCTAGTTAAAAGAAACTCAAAACTTCTTTGAAATTTATTTCTGGATAAATAATATTCACATGTAGTGGCCATGACGCAAAATCTTATTTAATTCACACGTACCGTGCTAGTACGCCAGACTGGTAATGATGGACCACAACAGCCTGAATCGTTTACAACACAGACCTCCATTTTGCGCTTGTATCTTATAAACACGTCCAAAGAGTCAATGTTTGGGGAATGCAAAAATGAATGGCGACAATAAACTAAGAACTTACAGATTGTTTAAAAATGAATATTCAATGGAAACGTAAATAGTGGAAACGAACTCGGCGAAAGACCGGAACATTTTCACAAAGCTTCGTATCAGCAATCATAAGTTAGCTATTGAGAAAGGGCGACATTATCAACCGCCGAAGCCTGTTATCGACAGGATATGTACTCACTGTGAAACTTACTCGGAGAATATAGAAATCGAATACGATTTTCTTATGAAGTGTATGAAGTGTACACATTATTGCGAGCTTCTATCAGAACTATTTGTTTTGATCAACAGTGAGATCGACAGTTTTACTGATCTGAGTAAATTTGAGCAATTCAAATTTATATTTCAAGATAGAACCCTTAGTTTATGCAAACGAATCTGCAGCGTGATCTGGGATTTTTTCGCTAGACGATTATGATATGTTTAGTGAAGTGTATGGGAAATTTTTGCATTTTTTGCAAATTAAAAAAATATATAGTACTTTGATCAACGAAAATTGGTGGATGAATGGAATGTTTTGAGTAATATTTTTGTTCATGATATTTGTATATGCTCGCATACTGTCCTGTAGAGGATGTCTTATGCAAATGAATGTTATGTTATGTTATGTTGTTATGTTATGTTATGTCATGTTATTGTTATGTTATGTTGTTATATTATGTTGTGTTGTTATGTTATATTATGTTATGTTATGTTATTGTTATGTTATGTTATGTTATGTTATGCTATACTATGTTAGGCCACACTAAATAAATTAATTGATTCTCAAACATGTTTTTTCAAATCAGTGAGGGAGGGGGAGTTTTAATTTATATTTTCTTTTGCAAAAGTGAGTAAACATGGAGAAGATTTCGGTTCTCTTTTTACACACAGAAATATAGAATAGAAAGTGCATATTTATACAAATAAATTCATTTTTAATTTGAAAAATAAAACATTCCTCTAAAAACAAACTGTAGGTACTGCAATTCAAAGGCTTCATATTCTTTCGATGCTCTTCATATTATCTTTGAAGTAAAAGTATTTTATCTATGGGGATTTGACTTGTTACAATTTATGGGAGAGTGCTATAGGCACTCTCCCATAAATTGTAACAGGGCAAACATATTGGAGATGCAACTAAATAAATATGCATCAATCAAAAAATGTAAAACATTTCAGGTCTCCCTGAGTTTATACTAATATTGGAAGACAATGAAAGGCAATAAAAATGTTCAATGAGGTGGTTCAAATTCAATGAGGGATTGCCTGAGAATCAAAACACCTTTTTTGTTTTGCCTTATGTTATGTTACATTATGTTATGTTACGTTAAATTACGTCACGATATGCTACGTTACGCTACGTTACGTTATGTTATGTTGTCATGTTATGTTATGTTGTGTTGTGTTGTGTTGTGTTATATGTTATATTATGTTATGTTATGTTATTTTGTGTTGTGTTGTGTTGTGTTATGTTATGCAATGTTCCAATGACTGAAGCCCATTAAATGTTTGCGCTTTGTCATACAAGCGAGGAATATTCTAACTAAAACCACATCATGTACTCGGTCAGACGGCGAGTTTTGTTTATTGTTAATTACCCAGACTGCCCTGCAGTAAGCGAGAGAACATACCCTTAGGCAATTTATCAAGATAATGATGATGATTTATTTCTGCCTTTACCTTATATAAGGTATTCAAAGCACTATGAAGTATATTACATAAATTAAAAAATATGTCTGTGGTAGTCATAAAATATACACGTGAGAATAATAGTCTCTCTCTCTCTCTCTCTCTCTCTCTCTCTCTCTCTCTCTCTCGTTAACAGAATAAATTACAAAGTTGGTGGGTGGAGTGGGGTAGGGATAGGGGTTGGATGTGCCGATACAAAAAAGAAGCAAGCAGCAAATGCCCGTGATTTGACCGGTATCCATGTCATGGTGTACTAAGTTTAAATTGCCTTCAAAGTATTTTACGTTTTCTCTGTGAGATTATATTAGGCTTGGGTGGCTAGGGTTGAGTACATAAAAAGTATCACAGGCACACGAAAGGAACCATTCTAAATAATGCTAATATGGAGATAATTTTAATAGTAATCTAGGCTTGGAAGAGCTGGTTACAGGGTGTGTTCCTGCGTTTAAACCACAAGTAGTATTTACCCGAAGAACGTTCCATCCTTGCATCACAGTCGACACTCACGAAAGTTAGGTAGGGTGTTCTATGTCACAAGACTGTCCGCTGACAAAGAATTATCTGAAAGAATTCTACACAATCCTCAAGAATTTATTAAGGTGAACAAAGGCACTAGTCCTACCGACGAAAAGGGGGTGGGCGGGTGGGGGTGGGTTTGGGGAATGTGGTCTGCGATACAAGGACAGGAGCTCAGGAATACTATATGTCACAGTTTTAGGGGCTCATTTAGATATATTAGACTATTTTATTACAATTCTTTACCCCATTCTTCTCAACCGCAGCTATTACATTTCTAATTCGAGTGTCGCTACAGGATTGCCTATTCACATCCCTATCCCAACTCCCAATATTCTCCAGACCTGTATCCGCAACCCATGATAGTAGATGTAACTAATTATAAACTTACATCATTGGACCACCATAATGTACCGTGTTTCCAACGCATATGTATACCCGTACATATACATACACATACACATGCACACATACGTACACACACATACACATACATACACAGACACACAATACAATGATATTCACATACGTATAGTCATGGTGCCTCACGTCAAGCAATTTGTTCTTCCATGTACTTGTTGGTATGAGTACATCAACAACAGTTATACAGCGCCCCCCCCCCCCCCCCCCATCGATTCGAAGATAAGAGCCTTTTTGGGTGAGGTACTGCATATATATGTGGTGTAAGAGAGAAACCTCTCATTCCCAACAAATGTCCACATTAGATTTCTGAATGCGTTGTCCGATAAATACCAGGGAAAATACAGGGGTGGGGGGGGGGGGGGGGGGGTGGTGGGGGTTGCATAGACATATATACACCGATGCTTACATTTACATGCATGGGTATACACTCGTTCCCTTATACAGATACACAATACAATAATATTCACATACGTATAGTCATGGTGCCTCAAGTCACGCCCCCCCCCCCCCCCCCCCCCCATTGATTCGATGATAAGAGCCTTTTGGGTGAGGTACTGCATATATATGTGGTGTAAGAGAGAAACCTCTCATTCCCAACAAATGCCCACATTAGTTTTCTGAATGCGTTGTCTGATAAATACCAGGGAAAATACACGGTGGGGGTGCACTGTACTTATCAGTTCAGGGTGTTGAAGAAGTCTGAAAGGGTGTTCTGTGCTGGGAGCCTGAGGTCAGCCTCGAGAAGTTCCAATGAGATTAAAAATCTTTGAGTTAATTATTTCAATGTTCAGAGATCCCCACTTCCCGTCTCAGAAACACTGCCCATGGCCTCTCACTGGAGTGAGCTGGATGAGCTGGCTCCAGTGAGAGGTCACACGCATATTTTGAGACTAAAAAACTAGGATGTTATACAATCCGAATGGTAACTTTCATAAATAGTGCTAATAGTTTTGTCCGTTATATTTCGTATAAGATTTATACAACTTTAAATAGGTAACTGCTGACTAGACACTAAGGGGTTTCAGAATTGTCTGAAATTCTTTGATAAACTTGGCTACATTTCTAATTACCTTATTGTTTGTGTTGGAAAATAATGCTTGAAGCTTAAACATATTTGGGTTTCGTGAGTAGTAGGCTCTTATATATTTTACTCGGAGGTGAATGAGTTGTTCGCAGACAAGTATATGATGGAATTCATCACCAATCTCTGAACCGCAAAGATTACATTTTCTTTGTGACATTTCAATGGATGTCCAACTTCCTACTTCTATGGGCAAGTGGTGGTTTCGCATGCGGAACTTGAGCAACGGGGTAGGTAATGAAGGTGGTAGTTTTATAAGGTAATCTTCAAACGCAGGGTAGGGAGCTGGCAGCTGCTCGTCGTCGCTCGGTGGTTCTCTCCGGGTACTCCGGCCTCCTCCACCCGTAAAACTGTCACGGTCATGATTAGCCATTGTGCATAAATATGTGATCTTAAACATCAATAAATAAATAAATATCAAACGCAGGGTAAGGCTTAATTAATCCATAAAATTGAAATTTTGTAGAGTTATCCAGGGTCGCCCTCCATACTTGTAAATTCATATCGGATAATCTTAGCTTTACTATGCAGTCGAACCATTTACAGTCAGGGATAAATTGATTTGACAATAAATATCCGAAACCTATACTCTTCAGCAGAGAAGAGATGTAATGTATCCAGGGGCTCGTAGATTCCCCATTAATATGTTTGCCATGTATTAACAAGTAGAGTAGCCTGGATATTTTTGATTCGTTTCTACACACAAGTTTGGCCCAGAGGTTTAAGTTTCTTATTTTTATTCTGGTGTCTATAGGGGTTAAACCAAGTTCTCCATATAACAAACTACTTCCCGTGGATTTTTTTAGTTTCATGACGAATTTTAGGAACCAAAGTTCTAGCTTATGTAACCCAGAGACGTCTGTGTGCCCCCATATTTCACATCCATAGAGCATAATTGGGACAATGTATTTATTATATACCTCTATGACGACATCGATTGGGAGTTGATGATTTCTCATCTTGTTTATCAATGCATACATTGCCTTTTTTGCCTCGCTACATCTATTATTTTTTTCTGTTTTATAAGACCCAGTCTTTGTAAAAGTTGTTCCCAGGTACTTATAACTATTGACCACCTCTATAGGCATACGACCTACAGAAAAGTTATCACGTGGGCTTATTCTGCTCCCGAATGTTATTATCTTAGTCTTTGAAATATTAATATGTAGTTTCCATTTCACACAATATTCATCAAATACATTTAGTAGCTTTTGCATTTTTTTTCCTGAGCTCGAGAGAAGAACTGTATCGTCAGCATATAATAGAACAAGGAGTCGTAGGTATACCTCGGGATCATTTGTACAATTAAGAGAATTATCAAATTCGATATCAGAGCACTCATTTCGGAGCAGGAACGATTCTAAATCATTAAGGTATAACGAAAAGAGGATCGGTGATAAATTTTCCCCTTGCCTTAGGCCAACATTACTGGAGAAAAAGTCAGATGTCTTATTTCCCTTCATCACCGTTGATTTAATATCGCTATACATATTTTTAATTATATCAAAAACTTTCCCATCTATGTGATATTGAGACAGCTTTGACCATAAAGCTGAGCGCCAAACAGTATCAAACGCTTTGGAGAAATCTATAAATGCACAGTAGAGGGGCTTCTTATTCAATCTCATCAATTCCCAATAATAGAGTCACTGTTTTGTTTTTAGTGATGCTTCAAATTTAATTATTTACGGGCATTTCTATTCATCTTGAGTAAATGATATTTTTATTTAAAAACTGTTCAAGCTGAGCTATCGTAATCTTTTTTTTTAATTAGTTTATCATTAAATTTATTTTATTTTGTTCAGTATGATTTTCAGTTTTTTCTTCATTAACCTATTTTTTTATTGTTTTGTTTAATTATTATTATTATCATTATTATTATTATTATTATTATTATTATTATTATTATTATTATTATTATTATTATTATTATTATTATTATTAAAATCTTTTACTAATTTTACTAACATAAACCGGTGAAATACAGAAAAAACTTCAATAAGGGCCGCTGATACCAGTCACCCATACTTTACCTTAATTGTGTTCTGTAATTTCTCCACGATTTAACTTGAATTAAGTGAAAGAGGCTGATATCTGCAATGAACAATCGGAGGTCTGTTTACTTTCTCCCTCAACTGTTTTGTGTCAAAGCAATACATTCACATTATAATGTCATTCGAACACGGACCGTCTAATTAAATCAGGGATGTCTTTGGGTGTCGAATATGGACCCTCTCCCAATGGCATTTTGGCATGATTTTTCCCAATTCAAACCCAAAATATCCCAATCTCAGTCCTCATTCAAATAAAAATTTAATTCTTTTTTAATTTCTTGAAGGTCTAATTTTGACTTTCATCACTTTTTACTGCAACCACACAGATGCCTCAACAGGCAGTTTTTAGATTCATTTGCAAGTTACATCCCAAGAACCTTGTCAGTTGTTTCTCGCCTAGGGCTGTCACGATTTTTTAATTTAAGAATCGATTAATCGTCGCAAATAATCGATAATAATCGATTAATAGTACCTAAATGACCACCCCTTCCCCCTCCCTCTCTTTGAAGTCGTTAAAAATGAAGTTCAAGTTAGCTGACCAACCTCAAGTAAACAACGAAGACTATCCTCTTTTAGGTACATTCAAAGCTTTGATGTTCTGAACTTTTGAACCGTCAGTGTAATAATCAAGACCGGTCGTCAGTTGCGAACTTTGCAAGTTCGCAACTGCCGACCGGTCTTGATTATTACACTGACGGTTCAAAAGTTCAGAACATCAAAGCTTTGGTGTACCTGAAAGACAAGTGCTTCTAACTGCTTCTTGAGGTTTAACGTCGACGTTCTTGAACTTTTACCTTCAGCAACAATAGTTTTTTCATCCAATTTTTTTTTAATTATTAAACTTCTAAAACGGGGTAAAATTTAGCGATTCGTCGACAACGAAAATACTAATCGATTTCGGCGTGACCGATCGACAATCGATTAATCGATTAGTCGTGACAGCACTATTCTAGCCAAGTGTTGGCTGCCAACATAGGCAACCAAGACTTGCCTGGACGCAGCTGTAAAGCCACGTACTGTCAACTGTTGAAGGGTAGCAAAATGCATGAACGTCTTCATTGTTTAATAGTGTAAGAACAATTTATTTAATAGAGATTAAAGAGATTGATCATTATTTCATGCAACTGATCGTTATAAAACTTACCACATGGACTATACATATAGTAGCTTCTGTATTAATGTTCTCACTTCAACTTGATGGTAAAATTTCTTATTCTCCCCAATAAATTCCCAATTGGAGCTTTTATGATGCGGATTTTCCCAATTGCATGAGCCCCAGACCCTTTCCCAAAGAGGGGAGAAGAATCCCTACAGATGCGTATCTACACTCTAAAATCAGTTGGGTTAAAATCAACCCAAATCAACTGGGTTGAGTGAATATGAACCCAATTGGGTTCATATTCACTCAACCCAGTTGATTTGGGTTGATTTTAACCCAACTGATTTTAGTGTGTACATGGCGTTCTTTCGTATAATAATAATAATAATAATAATAATAATAATAATAATAATAATAATAATAATAACAACACTTTGGCCAGCCGCTGATTTGTCGCGGTTCTCGGACGAGAAGGCCTTGGTTACCCCTGTACTCCCAACTGCCTCCCTATTCCCACGCTTCGTCTCTCCTCCTAACACTCGGAGACGAAGTGCTTGATGACATCCCTTGCCCCATTCTTCCCAATCTCTCCGATTAGCATATTGACCCTCTCCTTTGAGTCTCCCCCTAACCACATGTCCTTCATTCTCCCATCCCACTTCCCCATTATACTCCCAGTGAATCTTATTCTTTTAGACTGGTACTTTGGTCATTCTAGAAGAAAGTGTTCCAGAGTCTCCACCATGCCTAAATTACACATCTGGCACTCCCTTTCACCGTCTTTCCCAATTTGTCCCCTCAGCTCCAGGGATCGCAACCTCATCTTGAACAACAGTGACCCCCCCCCCCCCCAAAGGTGCCATCAAGGTACTCTTCAAAACCTGGCTTCTCTTTTATCACGCAGGCCACCCAACTAAATGTGTTCTTTTTGTTGATATTTCGTCCCCTGAGTTCCAATGTGTTCTATGTACCTAATGGCTGTCAAATGAATTGCTGAGTGTCCTTCAGATAATTGCTTTTACAGACGTGAAGGCGTGTAATAAACACAGAAAGACACCCGCGTGTAAATGGATTAATCGATATGGCACTTGTGCCATATCCTTTAACCCTTTACCTAACGAATCGCCCGCATCCGCCCGCGTATTTGTATTTTGCAAACTGAGCAGTTGAAAAAAATTAATTTTTAAAAATATTTCAACAAAACCATATCATGTGACCCCTCACTGGAACGAGCTCGATGAGCTCGTTCCAGTGAGGGGTCACATGATATGGTTTTGTTGAAATTTTTAAAAAAAATTTTAAATATTGTAATTAAAACAATAAATTTTGATATTCTCTGCGATGGGTAAAGGGTTAAGCCATTCTCTCGAGTGTGCCGTTCTGTGTATTTCCCAATGTCTGTATTGTATCGCATAACTTTGAAAACGCATGGCAGTCGTGGTTTAAATTTTAATTCCTGTCTTTTTTTCCAGATGCTTACCATGAATAAAGCAGGCTACGCAGGAATATTTATTATCGTAGTTTTCTTAGTTGCTATTGGAGGCTATTGGCAGATACAGCAATTGGACATCTGCAAAAGGCAGATAGCTCCTACGTCACTATCCAATTCCATCCACGCCGTCACCTTCCAGCATTCAAAAATAAATACAACGAATTCAGTGAATGCCGCGTTGCAGAAACAGCGAGATGCATTCTCCCGAATGGCAAACAAAATCCAACACAAAGCAGCCAAACTCCAATGTGAAATAACCAAAATGAAGATGGTATGTGTAATTTTATTTATTTATTTATTTATTTATTTATTTATTTATTTATTTATTTATTTATTTATTTATTTATTTATTTATCTATAAGGAATCCGACGCTACTATGGCCTGGAAGCGATCTAGTAGATTAACCCTTTACCCAATGAATCGGCCGCATCCGCTCGCGTAATATGCAAATTCAGCAGCTAAAAAATATTATTTTTCAAAAAAATTCAATCAAATCATATCATGTGACCCCCTCTTTGGAAGGAGCTCGTCGAGCTCGTTCCAAGGAGGGATCTCATGATATGGTTTGGTTGAAATTTTTTGAAAAGTTTTTAAAAAAATATATTTAAAATAATACATTTTGATACCGTCTGCATTGAGTAAAGGGTTAAAGCCGTAAATATTTCTCAACCAACACGTCACTGATGACTTATTATGAATGAAGACACACCACAGCTGAAACTTTATGATTACGCCGCGTTGTTCCACCAATTGTGTGAGTATCGCGATGTTTTCAAGGCGAATTAATATTTATTTGGTTGGAATATCTATTACATGAGCACGAAAGAATATGTGTATACCTTTGTGAGTAAATCGACGTCATATTATATCAACGGTAGTCTGAGCGCAAGCTCTACGAAAAGTGGGTAAACAAATAGCTCATAGCTGCGTAGGATTCCTTACAGGCTTGAGATTGGGGTCACTTACACTAAAAAATTAGTTGGGTTAAAAATTTTATGTTATCTTATCTTATATCTTATTACTAATTTTACTAACATAAATCTTATCTTATCTTATATCTTATATCTTATATCTTATCTTATATCTTATCTTATATCTTATCTTATTCCTTATATCTTATCTTATATCTTATATCTTATCTCATTATATCTTATATCTTATCTCTAATCTCTTATCTTATCTCTTATCTTATCATATCTTATATCTTATCTTATATCTTATCTTATGAAATTCCCATACTCTAAGTGTGAAATTTAGTGCTGTCACGACTAATCGATTAATCGATTGTCGATCGGTCACGCCGAAATCGATTAGTATTTTTCGTTGTCGACGAATCGCTAAATTTTACCCCGTTTTAGAAGTTTAATAATTAAAAAAAAATTGGATGAAAAAACTATGGTTGCTGAAGGTAAAAGTTCAAGAACGTCGACGTTAAACCTCAAGAAGCATTTGTCTTTCAGGTACACCAAAGCTTTGATGTTCTGAACTTTTGAACCGTCAGTGTAATAATTAAGACCGGTCGGCAGTTGCGAACTTGCAAAGTTCACAACTGACGACCGGTCTTCATTATTACACTGACGGTTCAAAAGTTCAGAACATCAAAGCTTTGAATGTACCTAAAAGAGAATCGTCTTCGTTGTATACTTGAGGTTGGCCTGCTAACTTGAACTCAAAGAGAGGGAGGGGGTGGGGGTGGTCATCTATGTACTATTAATCGATTATTATCGATTATTTGCGACGATTAATCGATTCCTAAATTAAAAAAATCGTGACAGCCCTAGTGAAATTTACTGCGATCTTCAAGAAATTAAGGGAAGCTGACTGTCCTGTAAATCTATTCCAATGACGAAAATTGTCAGCCATGCCCACCCCATCCTGCCACCTGGCGACAATTCTTCCAAGTTCTACACTTTTAACCCTTCATTTATCCAATAGAGTGCACTTTTGAATAAATAACTAGGCAAAGATACTGAAAGATTAGTTAGGGAAAAAGAATCAAACCAGACACGTTGGTAATCAGGCCTTGAAATTGAGCTTACATGGTAATCCGTTAGAAGGTTCCTCTATTTATACCATGATTACCTATTCTACTGTATATAAAAAGCCTATGACATGAATTTTAGCTTTACACACCTACTGTGGTCAACACGCCAGCAATGGGATTCAAATTGTTAAAATTTACACCTACAGTGGAACTACATCTAAGTTGACCTTTGGTGACTTCACCTTGAATGCAAACTCGTCTAAATTTATCACTCGTCGACTCGCGAAGAGAGAGATAAAACCGGCAATTATTTGTTACGTTTTTAAGTAGGTTTACCACACAAGATACCGAAAAGTAACAAGCATACATACGTTTGTAATGTTAAAAAAGCATCCATAACTCGAAATAATATGTTCTTATGTTATTAAAATGAAAAAGACCCCGTAATTTGTGTGTTTCGTTTTCTATTTCGTTTCGGCGTTAAAATTGCCAGCGGAAGTACAGCCCACCGAAGATTCGCACGTGCGAATATTGATTTATTTAACATTTAAACTCTTATTAATCTGACGATCATGGTATAAATAAAATATACCCAAAATAGCTTGGTGTACCAAATGTTCACCACTCGTGGTGAAGTGGTGCTATCTCTATTTTTACTATGCAAGTCGTGTTTTTTACGTCTTGACAGAATTTTCCGCCAAAATAAATAGAAACAACAGCTTTGTTGAGATTGCGCGTTGGTTATTTTGACGGACATTCCGTTAGGATGCACTGCAAAAAATATAGGTTCTCTTCAGAACCAAAACTGGTTCTAATCTTGTCCCTGAGATGGAACCAGTTCTGTTTAAACAGTATTTATTTCAAATCAAATAAATTTATAAAGATTAACATTAAATATTAACAGAATTAAACATAAATTGAGGGGGTTTCAGCCGTAAGTGTAGAGCTTATACCAGGTTGTCTCAAATCATTATTAAGCAAAGGAGATATGAACAGTTGGCATATCGAACCAGTTTTGGTTCTATACAGAACCAAAACTGGTTCGATATGCCAACTGTTCATATCTCATTTGTTTCAAAATGTTTGGCGACTGCATTGAATAAGCTCCAAGTTTACTGCTGAATCTACTTCAGGTCATGTGATATTCTGTTAACATTGAATGCTAATCTTGGTAAATTTATTTGCTTTGAAATAAATACTGTTTAAACATACTGTTTAAACATATTTTTTGATTGATTTGATTGATTGATTGATTTATTTTGCAGCATAAGAGTATACAAGATAACAATAAAACAGGTTATAGTTGAACGCGCTGCAAGGAAATGGCATAGCCTGAGAGGCTGTCTTCCTGCCATTCCCTTTTGACGAAAAGTATATTCTTGACAGCAAGATTTGTGTTGATGGCTCATTAGGTTTAGTGATGGAACCTCTTCTTGGAAAGATACTATGGAGTATAGAAAACAGTTTGTGAGAGAAACGCTACCAATGTACGTGTGGGCATATCAACCCCTCGAACATAGAATACAAAAAGCGCCGATGAGCCGTCGGTCCGCGAACCGTTGGATATGACCAACCCCCACGACCGAAAACCCATCGCCAGTTCCCGTGGCCTATATTCGCCAGTTATTAGAAACCTGTCGGGTGGAGAATTCACCACTGATACCTCTGTAGCGTCCTCCCTCACCACTCTACAAGGATGTAGACAAAGGATACGACTTTTTTGTTTAGTACGATAATTAATACAATAAGTAATACACTAAGCAACAATAAGTAATACACTAAGCAACAATTCGGTAAGGGCTATACGGTAAGGGCTATACTGTAAGGGCTATAGTTTCTATCATTGGTTTAGTGATAGAACCTCTTTTGGAATAATATTATGGTGGATAGTAAACGGTTTGTGAGAGAAATGTTTTGCAGTGTGTAAGCGACATTCCACTTAGGTCATGCGTGTATGCAATGCGCAACCTTTGGGTCGAGGTTGTTTCGAAAGACTTCATATCTGACGGGCAAAATATGCGGGATTACGAAGTTAATTGAACCCATTCAAACTGCCCCCTCTACAGGGCTTACAATTCCCGTGAGAATCAAAATTGATTCGCGCCAGGAAAGAACGACAATCAACTTTGCGTCTCGCAAATTGTTCATTTGATCTTGCTATAGACTCTGAAAGTGTCCTTAACTGGTAGAGTGGTGGAAGCCCATATTAGGGCTTTATTCTGAAGTGCAGGGACCTCAACTTGAAGGCTCATATTCAGTGCATGTGCTTTGTATTATCTTTGAGGTGATATTATTTACTCTATATGGGTTTGCCTTGTTACAATTTATGGGAGAGTGCCCATAGGCACTCTCCCATAAATTGTAACAAGGCAAAGACATGTGTATAAGGCTTGATGGCTAAAAATAATTTAGCACTCTACCAGTTAAAGACTCGGAGAATATCGTTTATTCTTTTTCTCCCCACAATAATTTGACATAGTGGTGACTAGTGAAATTTTGACTACCTGTACAGGCAGTAAGACTTCATCAGAAAATAGTGCTAAGGTAATATAACTTTCATGAGCGAGACAACCAAAGGCCTGTATGTAGGAACACGTGTTCTCCGTTGCAAGTAAGACAAGAAACTCGTAAAAATTTTAAATATTTATTTAATCTTATTTGTTTTACAGGGATTTGCGTACAAGTTATGTAACTTGTATTAACGCCTCTCCTTGGTCCAATGGCGCAGGAGTGTGGGTTGACCTTCGCAGAGGCAGCTTAGTGGCCTGGCTCCTCTCGAATACTACGAAGGGATCTTTAGCCTGTACGGAGTGTCTCTCTCCGCAAACAGGACAGCCATTTTACCTTCCCACCCGATAGTACGGTACGCTGTGACAGCATCAACACCACTACTGATGCTGACGGAGAGTGTTCGGACACCTTGAGAACTTTCACCGACCGGAGATGGATCCCGGAACCTCTGGCATGAGAGACCTGTGCACTTATTCACTCGGCCACTACAAATTGGATTTAAGCTCTTAACTCTTTACCTAACCTAAAAAGCAGACGACACTTGCAAAAATAATTCTTGAATAACTATTTTTTTCCATTTTTTGTCTCAAAAACATAGGTTATGACCCCTCGCTGGAACGAGCTCGACGAGCTCGTTCCAACGAGGGGTCATAACCTATGTTTTTGAGACAAAAAATGAAAAAAATAATGAAAATTAATTGGCGATTTTTGAGAATAGCGCCGGCCGGTTTTGGCCGTTACGTTAGGTAAAGGATTAAAGGTTAAACTCTGGTATATTTATAAATAGGGGAGGGCTATTATGCTATATCTACTGGCTGCGCTCAAAAGGGCATGGCAGTACTCCCAAATTCTAAATTATGTAACCCTTTACCCAACGAATCGGCCACATCCGCTTGTGTAATTTGGAAATTGAGTAGTTGAAAAAAATTTTTTTTTTCAGAAATATTCAGCAAAAACATATTACGTTACCCCGCATTAAAACGGGCTCGGTGAGCACGTACCAATGAGAGATCATATGATATGGTTTTCTCGAAATTGTTTGAAAAATCTGAAAAAATTATTTTTTTAAATAGAAAATTTTGATATCGTCTGCGTTAGATAAAAGGTTAAGAACTAAAAATTGATTCTCGTAACAGGAGCTTGCGAGAATCAACCTGATTCGCGCGAGTCAGGACAAATATTTTAAGGTCATGAATTGGAGTGTCTTATTTATACATCACATTAATATGGGCGAGTCTGAATTTGTGTGAAGGTTCACAAAGAATTTAATTCTATGGCCCTATTTGGCTCACAGTCACCAGAATTGTATTATTACTGAACCTACTCTCTAGCTAATTATATACTGCGTTGTCTTTTCTTGAACCACCTTGAATAGCAGTCTTACGGAATAATTTTAACTGTGAGTATAATGGGGGAGTGGGTGGGAGAATGAAGGATATGTGGTTAGTGGGTGACACAAATGAGAGGGTTAGTATGTTTATTGGGGAGATTGGGAAGAATGGTGCACGGGATGTCATCAAGCAGTTCGTCGTCAAGAGGGTTGGGGGAGAGAAGAAGTGTGGGAATAGGGATGCTGTTGGGAGCACAGGCGTAACTAAGGCCTTCTCACCTGAGAACCGCGAAAAATCAGCGGCCGGCCAAAGTGTTATTATTATCATGAATAGACAACACAGTATATATATATATATACACTTCATCAAATATTTTATATAACTTCGTCAAATTGCCGTCATGCTCGGAAGTTTACTTCCTTCTAAGCGGCTTTCATTTTTGACTAATACTTATTCCGTTACGTTAAGTGCCGTACCAATGTGTATCGCGTCATGGGAACGTAAAATTTAGCGTCACGCTGATCCTAATTGTTGAATGGGAATTATAAAATTGATCGTGATACGCGTACGTCTTACAGATCGATTTATTATTTGGCAAGTGGCTGCCTAGCTCCTAATCACGAACCCGTCTATAAAATCGCCGATGCATGTCTTCCTTGGGTGGCAACAAGTAAAGATATGTTCCGCATTACACGTTGTTCACTGTTTTTAATTGTAAATTATGGACAAACAAGACCGTATCATATCTTCCTAAGGTGGTAACGAGTGGAGATATATTCCGCGTTATCGCGCGGACCCGAATTGTTCACACGCGTTGTTCTCCATATTCAAGTGTATTGCTTGTAAAACCACCGTATCATATCTCCGTTGGGTGGTAAAGATATGTTCCCCGTTTCATGTTGTTCCCCGTATCCGAGTCTATTACGCGCAAAATAACCGTATCATATCTTCCTTGGGTGGCAACAAGTAAAGATATGTTCCACGCTTCACTTTGCTTTTTGTATTCAAGTGTAAATTATATAAAAAAAAAAAAATAAAAAAAAAAAAATACCGTATAATATCTTCCTTGGGTGGCAACAAGTAAAGATATGTTCCGCGTTATTACGTAAAAAGCAAATATGAATTAGACACTATTTCTAAAACCTCGCCCTGGTAACAGAGGCAGAGGCAAGTAAGTTCGTATACCGTATTCACACATCCAACCACTCCGCGCGCCTCCATATCTCCGCCCCAGTACCCAAACCGCGTCAATCAGACATCAATACCGCTGATGGAAAATATAATTTTTTATACCCTCCTTGCGTAGTAATAACCCCCCCCCCCCCTCCCCCGCCCGATCCTTCCAGGGTGTGTAAATGTCTTGTCCCAACCCACTATTGCGGCATATATATGCCCTCCACCACTGATCTAAGTGCAGTCCCTCCTATAATGTCTACACTGACAATCGTAGGCTAGGGTTCCATACACCCCCCCCCCCCCCCCCACACACACACCACATTCACATGATGTACGCACTGACATGTACCAAATGATCATAATCTCGCAACATATACACGCTATGTCCAACACCAATGCGTGTTTAGGTGTAATTGCTCTGTACACTAATTTATGTCCCCCCCCCTCCCCCCCGTTCAGCAAGTTTATAAATGAGAATATTTGGAATTATTCTTGTCTATTGAGCCCATTGGGTTCTAGTGTTTGAAGTTTGCTAATCCAAAATGCTTCACGACCCCTCCTGTAAGCTGTATTTTGTTTATTAATTTGTTCAATCCCAATAATCTTAAAATTGTTTATACTATGGTTTTTGGTCAGAAAATGATGTGGTATCGGTTCATCCATAACCTCAAGTTTTATTCTACTCAGGTGGTTTTGCATTCTCTCATACAATTTTGTCCCCGTCTCTCCCACGTACACGACTTCATTGCACTTGTCGCAGAAAATCCCATATATCACATTCCTGGACATGCAGGTGATTTTTTTGCCTATGTGGTAGGCCGTCCCGTTCTTGTCTGCGAATTGTTTTGTTTGGAGCATAAACCCACAGATTGCACATTTTCTCTCGCATCTATCAGATCCCGTCCCTTGATTGTTGAACATTTTATTATGCTTGCTGTGGACTATGATATCTCCCAAATTTTTCAGTCTTTTGTACGAAATCAGGGGAGGTTTTTCGAATGCCAACTTCATGCGTTTTGAGCGGTGTAAAATGGGCATCCGTTCCCGCGTTATTTTCCCGATGTCGGGGAGGCGCCGCGAGTATGTGACCACAAACGGGACTCTTTCGCCGGTTGAATTGTTGGATCGTTTTTCAAGTAACTGTTTGCGCTCGATTTGATCGACCTTTTCTAGTTGTTCGCTTACAAATTTTTCGTCGTAACCTCTGGCATGCAGGTGCTGTTTTATATCATTTTTGTGGCATTCATATTCAGCATTATCGGAACATATTCTTTTTACTCTTGAAGCTATTCCATATGGTATCGCTCTTTTAGTGTTGATTGGGTGATCTGACTTTGCGTGTAGGTATTGATGCGTGTCCGTGGGTTTTGTATATAAACCGGTTTTAAGAAATCCGTCTTCAATTTTGACTACCGTGTCTAAAAATTCTATCTCATTTTCAGACCATCTTAAATCGACCTGTATTCTTGGGTGTATCGTATTTGCCAAAGAATGATATTGTTTCAGAGACTCCAACCCATGCGTCCATACTCCCCAGATATCATCAACGTACCGTACCTGTTCAAGGGGGTGTAACTTCGATGCTTTTGACAGTTTCTCTTCCCATTCACCCATATATGTGCACGCATAATTCATCCCTAATCGCGAACCTATTGCAACACCGTCGGTTTGTAGATAATGTCTTCCTTTAAATGAAAAATTGTTGTTGTCCAAAACAGTTTCTATGAGTTGAAGACCTATCTCTGTTGGGAATAATTTTCTTTTAGAGTTTTCTAGTGCTTTTTTACATGCTAATATACCTTCATTACGTGGGACGCTTGGATATAGTTTCTTGACGTCCATACAGTACATTATGCTGTTTTCAGGGAGTGGTTATACAACAAAAATTACCGACAAAAAGTCTGAGAAACCCTCCATAAAGGATGAATCTGTAGAAGTTAAGGATATGAGCGATGATCAAAATAACATGTATGTAGATATAAAGAGTAAAATTCTGCACAACGAAACTAAAATAAATCAGCAAAATAACGTGTTTAATTTATCCGGTAAGAAACTAACAAAACACCAAAGAACATTACTTAAAAGGGGTCTCAAGTTTGTCCCAACTGAAAGAACTTTGGATATGGCGAACCTTATCGTTGAGATAAAAGAATGGGAGCGAAGAATGCGACTATGTGAGTATTTCCTAGACAATAAACAGCAATATATTAATGATAAATTTAAAGAGAGTAACCCGTGGACCCCTAAAGAAGGTAGAGATAAGCACCTTGACCTTTATTTAGAGATAGTACGGGAAGATATTTTGAAGGGCATAAAAAAACGCGTGCGAAACAACATAACAAAAATGGAGGAGAAGGCTCTGAGGGAGTTGTTATATGATAATACAATAGTCGTGCGACCAGCCGATAAAGGGTCTGGAATAACCGTTTTGGATGCAAGTAAATATGAAAATGAGATCTTGATGGAGTTGGGGGACCAAACAACATACAAAGAAGTACCTGTAAATCTGACAGAGAAAATTACAAACAAGATTAAAAGCCAACTCAAAAAACTAGAAAAAAACAAACTGATAGACAAAAAAGTATTAGCGTACATGATACCTAAGCAGGCACAGGCTGGAAGAGTAAAAGATAACCCCATAATGCATAAAAATGAAGCCCCTTTAAGAACAATAATTTCGGGAATAAACCACCCAACAGAGAAAATAGCAGAAGTGATGGAGTCTGAATTAAAACAACACGTTGAGTCATTACCATCCTACATACGCGACACCACACATTTCTTGAACAGACTGGACAGTATACCCCAACCACTCTCTGAAAACAGCATAATGTACTGTATGGACGTCAAGAAACTATATCCAAGCGTCCCACGTAATGAAGGTATATTAGCATGTAAAAAAGCACTAGAAAACTCTAAAAGAAAATTATTCCCAACAGAGATAGGTCTTCAACTCATAGAAACTGTTTTGGACAACAACAATTTTTCATTTAAAGGAAGACATTATCTACAAACCGACGGTGTTGCAATAGGTTCGCGATTAGGGATGAATTATGCGTGCACATATATGGGTGAATGGGAAGAGAAACTGTCAAAAGCATCGAAGTTACACCCCCTTGAACAGGTACGGTACGTTGATGATATCTGGGGAGTATGGACGCATGGGTTGGAGTCTCTGAAACAATATCATTCTTTGGCAAATACGATACACCCAAGAATACAGGTCGATTTAAGGTGGTCTGAAAATGAGATAGAATTCTTAGACACGGTAGTCAAAATTGAAGACGGATTTCTTAAAACCGGTTTATATACAAAACCCACGGACACGCATCAATACCTACACGCAAAGTCAGATCACCCAATCAACACTAAAAGAGCGATACCATATGGAATAGCTTCAAGAGTAAAAAGAATATGTTCCGATAATGCTGAATATGAATGCCACAAAAATGATATAAAACAGCACCTGCATGCCAGAGGTTACGACGAAAAATTTGTAAGCGAACAACTAGAAAAGGTCGATCAAATCGAGCGCAAACAGTTACTTGAAAAACGATCCAACAATTCAACCGGCGAAAGAGTCCCGTTTGTGGTCACATACTCGCGGCGCCTCCCCGACATCGGGAAAATAACGCGGAAACGGATGCCCATTTTACACCGCTCAAAACGCATGAAGTTGGCATTCGAAAAACCTCCCCTGATTTCGTACAAAAGACTGAAAAATTTGGGAGATATCATAGTCCACAGCAAGCATAATAAAATGTTCAACAATCAAGGGACGGGATCTGATAGATGCGAGAGAAAATGTGCAATCTGTGGGTTTATGCTCCAAACAAAACAATTCGCAGACAAGAACGGGACGGCCTACCACATAGGCAAAAAAATCACCTGCATGTCCAGGAATGTGATATATGGGATTTTCTGCGACAAGTGCAATGAAGTCGTGTACGTGGGAGAGACGGGGACAAAATTGTATGAGAGAATGCAAAACCACCTGAGTAGAATAAAACTTGAGGTTATGGATGAACCGATACCACATCATTTTCTGACCAAAAACCATAGTATAAACAATTTTAAGATTATTGGGATTGAACAAATTAATAAACAAAATACAGCTTACAGGAGGGGTCGTGAAGCATTTTGGATTAGCAAACTTCAAACACTAGAACCCAATGGGCTCAATAGACAAGAATAATTCCAAATATTCTCATTTATAAACTTGCTGAACGGGGGGGGGGGGGGGGGGGGAGGGGGGGGGGGGGACATAAATTAGTGTACAGAGCAATTACACCTAAACACGCATTGGTGTTGGACATAGCGTGTATATGTTGCGAGATTATGATCATTTGGTACATGTCAGTGCGTACATCATGTGAATGTGGTGTGTGTGTGTGTGGGGGGGGGGGGGGGGTGTATGGAACCCTAGCCTACGATTGTCAGTGTAGACATTATAGGAGGGACTGCACTTAGATCAGTGGTGGAGGGCATATATATGCCGCAATAGTGGGTTGGGACAAGACATTTACACACCCTGGAAGGATCAGGCGGGGGAGGGGGGGGGGGGGTTATTACTACGCAAGGAGGGTATAAAAAATTATATTTTCCTTCAGCGGTATTGATGTCTGATTGACGCGGTTTGGGTACTGGGGCGGAGATATGGAGGCGCGCGGAGTGGTTGGATGTGTGAATACGGTATACGAACTTACTTGCCTCTGCCTCTGTTACCAGGGCGAGGTTTTAGAAATAGTGTCTAATTCATATTTGCTTTTTACGTAATAACGCGGAACATATCTTTACTTGTTGCCACCCAAGGAAGATATTATACGGTATTTTTTTTTTTTTATTTTTTTTTTTTTATATAATTTACACTTGAATACAAAAAGCAAAGTGAAGCGTGGAACATATCTTTACTTGTTGCCACCCAAGGAAGATATGATACGGTTATTTTGCGCGTAATAGACTCGGATACGGGGAACAACATGAAACGGGGAACATATCTTTACCACCCAACGGAGATATGATACGGTGGTTTTACAAGCAATACACTTGAATATGGAGAACAACGCGTGTGAACAATTCGGGTCAAGGAATGGCTGAATGTGTGAATACTGCATGCGAACTCGCTTCTGCCTCTGTTACCAGGGCGAGGTTGAGATAAATGATTGAATGCTTCTAATTCTAAGGCTGAGAACACAAAAATGCGCGCGATAACGCGGAATATATCTCCACTCGTTACCACCTTAGGAAGATATGATACGGTCTTGTTTGTCCATAATTTACAATTAAAAACAGTGAACAACGTGTAATGCGGAACATATCTTTACTTGTTGCCACCCAAGGAAGACATGCATCGGCGATTTTATAGACGGGTTCGTGATTAGGAGCTAGGCAGCCACTTGCCAAATAATAAATCGATCTGTAAGACGTACGCGTATCACGATCAATTTTATAATTCCCATTCAACAATTAGGACCAGCGTGACGCTAAATTTTACGTTCCCATGACGCGATACACATTGGTACGGCACTTAACGTAACGGAATAAGTATTAGTCAAAAATGAAAGCCGCTTAGAAGGAAGTAAACTTCCGAGCATGACGGCAATTTGACGAAGTTATATATATATATATATATATATATATATACACTTCATCAAATATTTAATATAACTTCGTCAAATTGCCGTCATGCTCGGAAGTTTACTTCCTTCTAAGCGGCTTTCATTTTGGACTAAAACTTATTCCGTTACGTTAAGTGCCGTACCAATGTGTATCGCGTCATGGGAACGTAAAATTTAGCGTCACGCTGATCCTAATTGTTGAATGGGAATTATAAAATTGATCGTGATACGCGTACGTCTTACAGATCGATTTATTATTTGGCAAGTGGCTACCTAGCTCCTAATCACGAACCCGTCTATAAAATCGCCGATGCATATCTTCCTTGGGTCGCAACAAGTAAAGATATGTTCCGCATTACACGTTGTTCACTGTTTTTAATTGTAAATTATGGACAAACAAGACCGTATCATATCTTCCTAAGGTGGTAACGAGTGGAGATATATTCCGCGTTATAGCGCGCATTTTTTGTTCTCAGCCTTAGAATTAGAAGCATTCAATCATTTATCTCAACCTCGGAACTTACTTGCCTCTGCCTCTGTTACCAGGGCGAGGTTTTAGAAATAGTGTCTAATTCATATTTGCTTTTTACGTAATAACGCGGAACATATCTTTACTTGTTGCCACCCAAGGAAGATATTATACGGTATTTTTTTCATAATTTACACTTGAATACAAAAAGCAAAGTGAAGCGCAGAACATATCTTTACTTGTTGCCACCCAAGGAAGATATGATACGGTTATTTTGCGCGTAATAGACTCGGATACGGGGAACAACATGAAACGGGGAACATATCTTTACCACCCAAGGGAGATATGATGCGGTGGTTTTACAAGCAATACACTTGAATATGGAGAACAACGCGTTTGAACAATTCGGGTCAAGGAATGGTTGGATGTGTGAATACTGCATGCGAACTCGCTTCTGCCTCTGTTACCAGGGCGAGGTTGAGATAAATGATTGAATGCTTCTAATTCTAAGGCTGAGAACAAAAAATGCGCGCTATAACGCGGAATATATCTCCACTCGTTACCACCTCTGGAAGATATGATACGGTCTTGTTTGTCCATAATTTACAATTAAAAACAGTGAACAACGTGTAATGCGGAACATATCTTTACTTGTTGCCACCCAAGGAAGATATGCATCGGCGATTTTATAGACGGGTTCGTGATTAGGAGCTAGGCAGCCACTTGCCAAATAATAAATCGATCTGTAAGACGTACGCGTATCACGATCAATTTTATAATTCCCATTCAACAATTAGGATCAGCGTGACGCTAAATTTTACGTTCCCATGACGCGATACACATTGGTACGGCACTTAACGTAACGGAATAAGTTTTAGTCAAAAATGAAAGCCGCTTAGAAGGAAGTAAACTTCCGAGCATGACGGCAATTTGACGAAGTTATATATATATATATATATATAACTTTCACTTTTTCAGGTGAGATCATTTATCATTTTTACAGACTCGCGAAAGCAATGTTATTTATTTATTTATTTATTTATTTATTATTTATTTATTTATTATTTATGGGTGTTTAAGGTCATATACTTATGCACAATGGCTGATCATGACCGTGACAGTTTTACGGGTGGAGGAAGCCGGAGTACCCATAGAGAACCACCGACCAACGACGAGTAGCTGTCAGCTCTCCAACATCGTAACTCTGAGCTCTGTATCGCGGCACAGGCAGGGTTAGATTGGTTGAAGACATGCGCACCATCGACGCGTGGGACGCCTTAGTACACAGCGTCATCGTGCCCCCATGTGGACAATCGGGGTTAAGTGCCTTGCCCAAGGACACAGCGCGGGAGCGCGAATCAGTCGCTGAAATGGTCACCCATCCAACTACTAACCGCGCTCGACGTTGCTTAACTTCGGTGATCTGACGAGAACCGATTACCGCGACGCCACCGCGCCCCCAAAACAGCAATGAACTACGGAAGTCCATTAGGGCCAACATGTGTAGCGGGGGGTTTGAGCATTGCGAATATTCGCAATGCATTACGAATATTCGCATTTAACATTGCGAATATTCGCAATACATTGCAGATATTCGTCATGCATTGCGAATATTCGCATTCAACATTGCGAATATTCGCATTTAACATTGCGAATATTCGCATTCGCATTCTGCATTGCGAATATTCGCATTAAACTTTGCGAATATTCGCATTTAACATGTTGAATGCGAATATTCGCAATGTTGAATGCGAATATTTACAACGTTGAATGTGAATATTCGCAATGTTAAATGCGAATATTCGCAGTGCTCTCACTACACATGTTGGCCCCAATTGGCTTCCGTAATGAAGTTAACATTACTGAAGTCTGATCACCGCTGTTAAGTTAACACATAAATCAGTTTGAATTCAAATTTTAAATCTCCTCTGTCATTTTAGAAACAAATTGTCATCTGATCAAAAATGTGCCTGAGGCATCGTGTTTGATCTCGCTGATTTGGTCTTGTCAGCTTGATTGAATATGACAACCCAACGCAATTGACCGCGATAGCAGTGACAAATTGACTGGGTCTGTGGTACATTTTATAAAAACTGGGCCAGTTTGTGTTTTGGGTGTCTCTGTTAGTGGAGCTCCCACCCAGTTTCGGTGCATAGTTTAGATTTACTTGCATTTCAGTTGTTAAAAAGTGCCTACGGATCTACGATCGTAGGCTAGGACTATTGTTGTGTGGCTGATAAAACCGAGAAGTTCCACCAGGCCGTGGCGTTTAGAGTTTTTATAGACGAACCTGAAACACAGGTTCCAGATAATGTTCAGTTTTCCGTAACCTCACGAATCTTGTCGTGCATCAGAAATGGTTTGACCCTTTACCCAACGTAACGGCCAAAACCGGCCAGCGCTATTCACAAAAATCGCCACTTAATTTTCATTATTTTTTTCATTTTTTGTCTCCAAAACATAGGTTATGACCCCTCTTTGGAACGAGCTCGTCGAGGAATCACATTCATTTGATCTCCTTTCAGTGCAACAAGACATCATCTGCAATGCTTTAGAATTGCAGCTGGCCCCTTGTTGAACTCGAGGATAGATATATATGTAGATAGTTGGGATTTCCAGAGATCAGGTCCTCCAGACTGAAATTCTCTATGTTACTATGGTCTTGTAAGTTCATATCAAAATTATAACAGTCCTTGAAAATCACGGCCAGTGTCCTTTAAATGTGCTGAAATAGAGCTTTTATTTGATTTTCTGATATCAGTGGGAACCCTAAACGAAGAAAGCACGGAGCCAGCGAGGCCAACCTTTTCTCAAACGGCACCCAGGACAGAGCTCGGATGATAGGTTGAAAATACTCTTTCCACCTTGAATTTGAAAATCGGAACGCATTACTTTTTTCCACTCGAAGTGAAAGTTCGACTCGTCTAGGCAGTTTTTTTTAACTTGTGGACCAATTCAAGTGGGGAATTATGGCTTTGGTGATTTGTGAGGATTTTAGTGTCTTACAGACGTGACGGTAAACATTAGCGTTGTATTCAATTCTAGCCTATTTGGATCTAATGGGAGATTTGGCTTGTGATGTAATGTACTAACAACACTTGATGTGGCACAGAAGTATCTTTAAACACACTTCTGCTTTGAGAAATTTGCACATGTTTGGTTCGATATTTAACAATCTTGTTAACCCTCGGCATATTGATGTCTAAAAAATCAAATTTTCAAGTCACACATCTTTCACGTCATGATGCAACTAGGAATTTAACCAATTCAGTCTCAATGAGCTCTGCAAACAAGACTGATGAGCTCTGCAAACAAGACTGAATTGGTTAAATTCTTAGTTGCATTATGGGAAAAATTCTCTGTAAAACAAGATTGAATTAGTTAAATTTCTAGTTGCATGATGGTAAAGATTTGTGACTTGAAAATTGGATTTTTTCCAACATCAGTGAGCAAAGGGTTAAATATCGAACCAAAAATTAGGGTTCTGCGAAGCTTCGAAATTCGGTTAGGGTTCGAATCTTAAGTTGATATTAGGTTCGATTCGAAATCGGCTGCCCGGGTCGTTTCCTTTTGAATCTTTTTTTTTTTTGGTATCAGTCTTCTATGGTGTCTCACAAAACGTATAGTTCAGATGGAAATCATACATTAATTAAATCTGAGATTAAAACGTAAACAGTAACTTTCTTCCGCAATCATTGTTACATCTATCCAAACCAAAATAATTGTTACAACAACCTTGTTATTTGAGAAATTTGCCCTTGAAGTTGGTCAATTTTGAAGAAAAATTTTATATTCATGTCATTTTTGGCCAGTGGGGGTTAAAGTTGAAAGATCTGAGTGGTGATTGTGGTGTATCATATTATGCTCTAATTGTGTGGAAAATTTGAGCTATATAACTGTAAACAATTTTGAGACATTCGAAAAATGGTGAAATTTTGAAGGTTTTGGCAGAATATTTTGAAAACACGCGTTTTCACAGATATGACGACGCCGCATTTCACTAGATTTTATGACATTACATAAGTGTGCCAAATTTGGTCAAAATCGTACAGCTTGTTTTTGAGCAGTTCAACAGACAAAATTCAGGGAGGAAAAAAAAATTAAAAAAAAAAAAGAAAAAAAAAAAAAAATAGAGAAGAAAAATTTTGAAAAAGAAGAATAACAAGAGTCTTTCCCAAACTGGGGTTGGGAAAGCCTAATAATGTTGAAATAAAAGACTGAGTGTAAATCTCGCTATATTAACATAAAGAATATATTCACTTATGCCACCAGCCATGCTAATTACAAAGTCACTAGTCCAAACAATAGTTAAATACAAATTTAAGGTTTTCAAGCAATGTCGACGATGAACTATAATCCTTACAGGGTAATATTCCAACTTCATCATCAAGGCATGACTTCAACGAAGGTATGCCTTGATTGTGCAGTTGGATTATTTTATCAGTCGGGACTTGGGCCATCACAGTCGGAACAAATCAGGTCTATAGTACCCCAACTCCCATCGGTCATCTGTAACCCTTTACCCAACTTAACGGCCAAAACCGGCCAGCCCTATTCTCAAAAATCGCCAATTAATTTTCATTATTTTTTCATTTTTGTCTCAAAAACATAGGTTGTGACCCCTCGTTGGAACGAGCTCGTCGAGCTCGTTCCAACGAGGGGTCATAACCTATGTTTTTGAGACAAAAAATGAAAAAAATTAGTTTTTCAAGAATTTTTTTGCAAGTGTCGTCTGCTTTCCATGTTAGGTAAAGGGTTAGGACGTCACTGACTCGATTCGAGGTTCGATTTGATTTGAATAATAGACGTGATTCGATTCGAGGTTCGAATCGCAAATGTGTGATTCGCAGTGCCCTGCCAAAAATGTGTTGTTCCATTAACACAGAGTTGCGTTACTTTTAAACATTTCTTGGTGCTTTTTTCCTATCATGCCACTAAGCCGCAAGGGACACCAATGATAGCGTTTGGGTACCCCATTATGGCCGTTAGAAATAATTCCTACGCGCACCTGGGTTTGGGCATTGTACGTCAGGTCGAAAGATAGTAGGTTCGTTAAACTTCGATAAATACATGAATATGGACGGAATGGACCAGAACTTTGATCAGTCTAATTTGGGCACAACGGCAAATATGGATCAGCCGTATTGTGGCCAGCATGGTCGGGGAAACACCGCCGGTATTTTCTTCTTCTTGGCGTCTGTTTTAGGTTTCAGGTCTCCATCTTAAAATGATAGTTTACAACCCCTTGTTATAGGTCTTCACCTTTATCACTGGTTCCCACCACCCCTTGACGTAAGTTTACTCGAGAAGGCTTCTTAGTTTCCCAGTGTCCAGCCAAAGTCTTATTTGAATGTAAATTACGAATGATGTTTAATAGGAAATGCCACAAACATGAATATAATAGAACTCCAGCTTTAAGATGATCATATAGAATTTGCCAAAGAAAAGCAATCGGCGTCGACAGTGTCGTATACGACACTATCGACGCCGATTGCTTTTCTATGGGGAACTCTGTGGAGTTTTTTAAAATTATTTATCTGTTACATTACTTGATTCGCAGGTAAGCTCTAAGCTATATTGCAAGCGTCAGGGAAACCTGGCCAAACTATATATTGCCGAAACACTGCAAAACTTTGAAAAAAGTTTCAAGCTCCGCATAATTTGGGCGCAATTATCTTATTTGGGCACAGCGTTTACCGTCGTTAATTGGAAAGAATTTAAAGGCGTGGAATGGACGGAATCACCGACACTTCTCATTTATATAATAGACAGATGTATATCCAACAAAAAGGGAAATAAGGCATTGATGAACCACAAGAAATCTGCTTTGTTGACAATTAATATATTCCTGAGAACTTGGAAAGTTATCAGTTGATCTTGGTCTTCATATTCCGCCGAATTGACGAGGACAGATCAACCATAGGCGTCGCGTTTGATCTGGCTAATCTGGTCTCGTAAACGAGGCGGAATATTTCGCGTTTCAAAAACTGTAGCTTCACAAATCTCTGAACGTTTGTGATGTCACTGACGTCACAAGGCCCTCGTTTGGGACAGTCGTGATACGAATTTGGAAAGTTGCAAGTCTCATTTCCGACGAGCCAGATTTTATAGACAAACTAGTGTGGTATTGGGAGGATATATATGGTAATCATATAATATGCAGATTTGTTGTCTACACATGAGAGACGGATAATAAATCAACGATATTTTCAACATTAAACTGCCTTGCTACGGGCCATAAATGTTGACATTTTATGGCGTGTTCGTGAAATGTATATGTACAGTCTACGACTCACACTCTTACACTGCATGCATTACATAACAAATTCACAAAAAATTAGTTTGCGACTCAAGGGGTGGGGGTGGTCGGAAAAAAATCTCTGGGAACACATGATTTTTCACTTTCGACATGTATGTTAGACCGCCCACCAACCCTGTTTCCTAATTTTTTCGCCTTCGACATTTTTTTTCTAACAAATTTCTGACACTTTAATGGATATTCACAGTACAGTTTAAAAATGTTGACGGGATGATCTCTATACCTATATCATTTTCTCCAGTAGTGTTTGTCCAATCTTCGCGGAAGTTGATGAGCATGTTAACATGTATTGAAAAAGGTCTGCAGAATATGGTGAGTTTTCTGCAAGTGTGCGGGCTAAGTACTATTGTCCATATATCCCGATAGATTATATCTTTTGATTGGTCAGAATGCCTTGGACAAAAAGCCATGGCGAAGGGTGCACTCGACATCCAAGGTATATGAGAGCGTGCAGCATCCATGGTATTTGGGCACGCGAAACATCGGGGGTATATGGTTTAAATGAAAGAGTTTCGCTTCCGCACGCCTCGATATAAACATCGAACAAAAAGACCTGAATATGGTCACAAATATCATCAGATTTCCGACAATTCAATCATATTTTGCTGATATAAATTAAATAGTCGAATAATTAAACGAAACAACTTGAGAAAATAAAATAAGAGCAAATATTGTCCCCTCAGTTCCAATGTGTTCTATGTGCCTGACGATATGTCGACAAAATACTGTTTACTCGTTTCCTTAACGACCCAAGAGATGTAACTGTATCTTCTGTCTTCTGCGTTTTTAAAAGCAAAACAATTATTCACAAATTTGGTCCAACTGATTGCGGAGCGTGAGAACAGCGTCCACAAATTTGTTTCCACTATGTTTGTATTGTGTTTTAAACGGGCCAAAAACGTTATCTCCGCCAACATGTATGGTATATGGATTTAATACCTGGATGTCTCATTTAAACACCTCGCCTACGGCTCGGTGTTTAATAACCGACGTCCAGGTATTAAATCTCCATATACCATACATGTTGGCGGAGATAACTTAAAATATCCTCACAGAATTATGGATTTACAGTTTGGATCATAGGGCAAGGTGAATCAAATGAAGACACTTGATCAGATTCAGATATTGAAAAACGATTTTATTGTCACGAATCCTAACTTCCAGAATTGAACACCGAGTTGTCTGTGTGTATGCATGTTAAACAAACATGGACTGTGAGATACCAAATTATTACCACTTTTGCGGGCGTTCCTAGCACATTACCGATGTTTTGTCGGGCGTTGAAACCAAGCGATGCTCAACAAGTACAAGTCATGTGACGTGTTGGGCCGTTATTGACTATAACAGCTCGACACGTCTAAATATAAACAATGACGTCACATCTCTCAGCCGATCAACAATATTTTTCCCAGATTTCCATTTGGATTGAAATTCAATTCGGATTTTTTTAATTTGTAAACACAATTAACACATTTGTTTCAAGTTTTTCCCTTTGTGTCACGGATAGATAATGTATCAAATATAGGAAGCGATACACGCAAAGTAAGTGATGACATCTTTGATGAATAAACTCCTTGCCTAAAGTTCGCATTTCGAAGATATATTTCATCATCTAACTTTCCAAAATTCGCCGTAGACTGATCAGACGATGGTCATGTTACCCGGTTTGTTTGTCAACAAATCAGACGATAGTGTCGCTGTTTTTTTTTAATTCTAAAACGTCAAACTTCATTCATTTATCTTATTTCCCATATAATTTAATTGTAATGTCCCCGATGTACGAAAGTGGCAATAATAGAAATAACATGACTTTGTCGGGCATTACAGTGTATCAACGGCTCAACAGAAATGGTAAACAGCCCTTGAGCTTATTAGCGGCCCTCGACTTCGTCGCGGGCCGCTAATAAACTCTTGGGCTGTTAACCATTTCTGTTGAGCCGTTAATACACTATAAAGCCCTTCAAAATCATGTTATTGTTATAATATTTATCAGGTTGCCGACGTAGTGTGCCAATAAATATTTTTTAACAGTATGCCACTTCTATTTTATTTAGTGTATTTGATTGAGTATACCTTTTCATTCTTTAAAGTGTTTTTTAACTTGCACATGCAATTTATAGAGTGAATTTCATTACCATTTATTATTTTGTTTAAAACATCGATGGTGGAGTTGCAGGAAGCAGTTTGAAGTACAAATATATTATCAATTTACTACCAATGACATTCAATAATTTTGAGCACCTATCCACTGGCTTATCTTTAGTTCATGTCAGTGCATGGTCATGTCTCAAGTCAAGAGTGTTAGTTGGGTATAACCACTCTGAAAGTGCGCTATATATATATCTCCCGTTGGTATGTCTTGATAAAAAGTCCCCTTTGTCTTCATCCAGCGGTTCTATTGAAACTATAATCTATTTATTTATTTGTTGGTGTTTAAGGTCATATACTTATGCACAATGGCTAATCATGACCGTGACAGTTGTACGGGTGGAGGAAGCCGGAGTACCCGGAGAGAACCACCGAGCAACGACGAGCAGCTGCCAGCTCCCCAACACCATAACTCCGCACTGCAGCACAGACAGGGCTAGATTGGTTGAAGACATGTGTACCATCGACGTGCAGTACACTTTAGTACACGGTGTCATCGTGCCCCCATGTGGGCAATCGGGGTTAAGTGCCTTGCCCAAGGACACAACGCGGGAGTCCGAATTGATCGCTCAGACGGTCACCCATCCAATGATTAACCGGGCTCGACTTTGCTTAACTTCGGTGATCTGATGACAACCGGTTACCGCAACGCCACCACGCCCCCAGGGGCTATAATCAGATGTCGCAACTCCTGACATAGTTGAGTAAAAAACTAAAAAAGTTCAAACTGGTCGAGAAAGGTAACTAATAACTCACTGAAAGATTACATGATCTGCAAATCTATAAAAATGACAAAATCACAATTTATATGGCTGTGCCTGTCCTAAAAAGCCTATAAAATCATTAAAAGAATAAAGTGTGTGTGTGTGTGTGTGTGTAGGGGGGGGGGGGGGGGGTAGACCATGGAAAAAATTGATTTCTGGCCACTCCGACCACCCACTCAGCCCATCATACGTTCCTGGGAAAAAATGCGATGAGGGTTTAATTCGAGAACGGGAATTCCCCGTTTTACAAAAAAAAAAAAGTTAGAAATTTTTTTTGTTCCCGATTACCGGAAAATAAGGGCAGAACAGAAACGGGAATGACGTGTTCGTCGACCTGCGATGCAATAGCAGTGTTTTCACCTCAAGAATTTGCGTTTTTCTTTACATTTCGTAGCTTTTTCCCCATAGCTCCATAATAGCTCCAACTGTCCTTTCCACAATCGCCGAACTTTGGACGCATACAGAACGAAATACTAATGCTCACGTATTAATCCTTTACCTAACATGAAAAGCAGACGACACGTGCAAAAAAAAAAAAAAAATTCTCTCCGGGTACTCCGGCTTCCTCCACTCGTAAAACTGTCGTGGTCATGGTTAACCATTGTGACCTTAAACAGCAATAAATAAATAAATAATGAAATTACGACATATCATGTTCCTGGACCGAAAAGCGGCCTTACGGGTTAAAGGGGTTAATGAAGTATATTCCAGGGTGTGTGAAAGTATACGGTGGCTTGAAAACTCATACATTCTTCACCTGCGTCTCTGGGTATACATGTTTTCAAGCTAGCTTAATTTTTTGAATCTCTGAAATATACATGGATATTTTCAGTGTATTTATCCTATTTTATAATCCAGGGAAGGAGGGAGCCAAAATGTGTTACCTTAATCGTGTACTCACTATATTGCTCTTCCAAGTCCCCCCCCCCCCCCCTTTCCCTCCAGTCCCCAACAGCAGTGTGTTATATTTTAAACGCAGAGTTGTTTTACCACGTGTCCTATCGTGGGGGCACAGTGGTAGGCGTACTGCATGTCGATGGTACACTTGTCTTCAAACAATGCTAACCAAAGGTAAATGGAGTGGTTTATTCCCACTCAGCCAACCTTCCTAAAATACCAGTTAATAGGTGTGAATTACAGAAAGGTGTTAGGTTGGCTGAACGCAACTTTTGCAGTAGAGGATTAGGCTATAGTCTGTATCGTCTTACCTACATAATCAAACAACATCATATCAAAATACATCTCAACTTTATAATAAAATCTATAAGTACCTTCACATTATTTCAATTTTAGTAATTTACTTGCTTCGTCACCAAATTCAAAAACGTCCAGATTGCCACTATTGAGTCTGTTCTTCAGTGTTTTCAAATGATAATGTTGTCTATCGTTCTGTAACGCTTTCGTCTTTTTGGTGCGAGACATCCGGATTCAAGTTGAATCATTTTTGCTTCGTTGGTTGCCTGCAATTTCTTTAGCAACACAAGGAAAGAGTATATGTTTGGGTGAGCAGCTCTGCACATTTTTTTTTATTTTGCTGTGCCAACCTTCCGCATTGTTGGTTGTTCTTGCGCCGTCGTTGTTGTGATGGTTCCATTTGCTGATGGGAACACCCTCTACCCATTGTTCGGTAACATAGTCAGTAAATGCGGTGACATCCACGGAAATGTCCTCGGCTGATTCTAAAGCATTTAGCCAGAAATCTTCAACATGTTGGATGGGAATGAGTGGAAGAACAGCAGCCCTCCGGACAAGAAGTTTGACGTCATCATCTTGATTGTAATGTCTCACTAAACCAACGGATTGAGTCTTCCTCCAGATACACTGTGTAAAGTGGAAAAAACAACCTTTAACCACCACGGAAGTAAACACGGACTCCAAAACGTTCATCACCGCCGTCTCGAAGTCTATGATGAATGTATCTGGTGCAAACGTTAAGTTTCGTTGAAGAATCTCATCCTTCAGAATGTTGACAAATATTGAGTAAGTTGATTGAGTTTTATTTGGCAGAAGCGCGAACACCAAGGGGAAAACTTTACGGTCAACCATTCCATGAATACAATACAGCTGATAAAACAACTCGGGACACGAATAGAATGTTCCATCTGCAAAAATAATGTCAGAATTGCACAATCGTCGCAAATTGTCGTCAGTGCTAAAAACTAAGATTCGTTTTCTCAATTCAACCGACTGACAAAAAACAACAATATTTTAATTTGCAAAAATGATTTTTATTTTGCAAAAAAAAAAATGACAATTTATATGCTACAGACTATAACAAGGATTAAGCAAGTGTGAAAAAAAAGGTTGACTAGACGCTACTCCTGATCATTAAAAGGTTGGCCAGACGCTGCTAATGAAATTAAAAAGGTTGGCTAGGTGGGACGACACCAATGGAGTTGGTACGTTGAGGTGGCTGACAGTTGCTCGCCGCTGCCCAGCGGTTCTTTCCGGGTACTCCGGCTTCCTCTACCCATAAAACTGTTCGACTCGAGGTGGCCCTTGCCGTCGAAAGTGTCCAAATAAATAAATAAATAAATAATAATTAATTAATTAATTAATTAATTAATTAATTAATTAAGTAATTAATTAATTAATTAATTAATTAATTAATTATGTGCCCTGAAACCCCCAAGTGTAACTTATTACTACACCCATGAAGTACTATACATAAATAAATTATGCATTTGTTTCTTTCAGAGAGCTGGTTACTCACTTAATAAAAAGTAAAACATATTTTACCGCAACGGGCCCTCTTATCGCTGTATTAAACGCTTGTACATAGCCACCTCATATATGGGATTGAGAAAGTACTGAAATGGTGAATTGGATAACCGGTTTGAAACCGGTTACCTGCCTAACCGATTAAAAAAAACGTCAACCGGTTATCCGAAATATCGATAGTGATCGTCATTCCACGGTTAAAACGTAGTAAATCTGCTGCTTCTCCTTTGGGATAGATTACACCTCGAAGCAGCACTGCATGTATTGAGAAATATTCAACTTTGGCATTCAAGACTTCGTTAATGATCGGAAATTTCCGTGAGTACTGAGTAACCGCAGAAACTATTCCGTAGTATGTATACACACAACGAGTACTCGACAACGTTCGTTTGTATACACACTACGGAATAGTTTCTGAGAATACTGCTTGCCAATTCCTATAGTTTTGATCCCAGATTCAGTGAAATAATGGCTACGGTTAACCGGATATTATCCGGTTATAGCTTCCGGTTGTGGGTTGTGAAAATGAGCCAACCGTTTCAGCTCAAGATTGAGATATGGGGTCACTCGCGATCGGGAAACAAGCTACTTAAATTGCAAAAACGAGTAATATGCATCGTGAATAACAAAAGATACAATTCGCATACCGACCCGCTGTTCCTTAAAAACAGAGTTATAAAGATTACCGATCTTCACAAAATCCATTCATTGTTATTTGTGCATGACTAGCACACTGGAAAATTGCCATCCTCCTTTCAAAGTCACTTCAGAGTTAATGTAAATCAGGCAGGGGTAAACACCAGACAATCAGGATTACTAAAAACCGATATCGCTAAATCCAAATTACTTGAAAGCCTTCCATCAAAAATCTCCCAAAATTATGGAACTCCCTACAGAACAACATCAGGTGCATACCTAATAGGAAACAGTTCAAGAAAGCCGTAGTAACCCAGACAACCATGGACTCTTCGTCATCAGTAACGTGTACGAATCCATATTGTCCAGATTGTTCTGTATGATTGGAAATATTATAAACATGAACACCCATTTTAACAAACTTATATCGTCATCCTGACTCTCATCAATTTTCCCTGTTTTATATTTTTTGTCTTAACTGAATGCAATAACGTATCGCAATAAAAGACCGCTGCCCTAAAGAAAATTCCGAAAACAAATAAGAAATCAAGTATGTATATATTATATTGGATCCATGTATGCATATACATGTATGTATGTGTGTCTGTGCATTATATATGTATATAGACATATACGCATATGTATCTGTATGTATGCGTGGTTCCAGTACATTTTGAATACTGTTGCAGTCTACCAGAATTATGATGACAATCCTAGAGGGGGTCATTACAAAACAGCCAGCCTGGCTATATCGCCTCCTTGCAGTTGTTTTCCCCATACTTATTACATGGTGCCTTTTATGTACAATCACTTATTATATGCTTGATTCATGTATCGTCTTTCTAACAATAATACTGCAGAAATGAACTATCTATCTGAAATTACGACGAGGTGGCCCTTGCCGTCGAAAGTGTCCAAATAAATAAATAAATTAATTCATTAATTAATTATGTGTCCTGAAACCCCCAAGGGTAACTTATTACTACACCTATGCAGTACTATACATAAATAAATTATTTATTTGTTTCTTTCAGAGAGGTGGTTATGTGACTTCCGAATCTGGCGGATGGTGTACCAACAGTATGGCAAATCACGCCACGGATAATAAATTAGTCAGTGCTTTAGCAGACCTGTTTGTGGCTTCAAAGGTTGCTAGTTTCGGCGACGGAATGGGAGTGTATAAAAGGTTGCTTCTGAAGACTCAAAAGCTCGTTTCTTATGCTTCTTACGATGGAAATCCATATTGTGAGGATTTCACAAACGGTTCGACGAAGTTTCTCGATTTGACCTTGCCGCAGTATGGAATTCCGACATATGACTGGATCATGTCTTTAGAAGTAGCTGAACACATTCCACCCAAATACGAGGCCCAGTATGTTGATAATGTTGTTAGACACGCTGATGTTGGAATTGTCCTGAGCTGGGCTAAACTTGGACAAGGAGGTTACAGCCATGTCAATAACAGGGCATTTGAATACGTGAAAAAATTAATGCAAGACAATGGATTCCAACACAATACTGATGAATCTAACAAACTTAAAAAAGCTTCATCTCTTGGGTGGCTTGTGGACAATATAAATGTTTTCCGAAAAATTAAATGACGACATTTTAAAATCATTCCTTCGAATTAAATTGGAATTTCCATAGCAGATCACAGGGTAATGATAACTGCACCCTAAAATCAGTTGGGTTAAACAATTAACGCAAATCAACTGGATTGAGTGAATATGAACCCAGTTGGGTTCATATTCACTCAACCCAATTGATTTGCGTTGATTTTAATCCTACTAATGTAAGCGTGTTTTGAATTGGGCAAGGAAAAAGAGCTATCTCGTCTATACAATAAGTCGGCTGTGCGTCTGTTGTGGTCGAAAATAACCACAAAGCTGACATATCCGTTGGCCAACTTCGTCCGCAAAACTCGCCCCAATCGTGTCCGTGGAATATAATCGACTTGCAATTTTGTGGACGTAATGTGGACACAATCGGTCCGCCTTTCGCGGCAATAATGGGCTTCCAGTCTGCTCGCTGAAACTGGGGAGAGAGGCGCACAGAAGAAACAGTGTGGGCGGTGGCAAAAAATAAAAAAGGCCACGATCGAACATACTGTGGAAGCATCCCCCTCCACATACACACAATCACCCACAGGTTTAGCCTGGTATACTAATAGCTATATAATAGTGTGGAATAGCCGGGTATTTTAGAACAATACATCTTGTACCATTCTACTTTTCTTTGAGGGCACAAAGGACCATAAACAACTTGATGGGGTCAATGGTAAGGAGAGTTACAGCAGCGACTGAATCCCGGGGTGGGTACACCCGCTATTGATTTTGATCAGGAAATGGCGTAGGGTATCCACGTTTGAACGCTATCTATGCAAACGCTGTCTGTGTTAAGACAACAAAACTCGTCAAAATGTAATCAGTAAAGAAGAAATAACATCAAAATCCAAACAATGAAATCCATAACACATTTGAAATATTTACCACAGAAAAAAAAAAATGCGTTTCTTTTTTCCGCTGGTATATTTGGGATTTCAACTTAATCCAGTGTGAGGGATAATCTTTAATCCTCTGAACCGAGCGGCCGCTTTTCCAGCCCAGAAGTATGATACGTCATAATTCCATTAAGTAAGATGGTTGGTTAGTGAATGTGAGTGATAGACCAATTAATATTTTCAACGTGCAGCCTCGCTGCTGCACGTTGAAGATATTAATTGGTCTACCCCCAAATAATGAACATGGGCTCTTCCAAATGCTGTCATTGAACTGGCATGGACGATATCACGAGTGTTCAAAGGGTTAACAATTTTCTTCTCTGAAACCACAAATCGGGAGTGCTTTGATTTTGGTATATAACATCATTTGGGGGACAGATTCGGGTTTGTTCTACTCAAGTCTCTGGATTAATATTTGGGATCCCTTTGAATTTCAACTTAGTCCAACATGCTGAATAATATTGACAAAAGCTTTTTCTACAGATCCACCAATCAAAATCTTTTGATAGTGGTAATTATTACCAATTCATTGTGCGTTATCTGCACGTAAATACTAATTTACACGACCTGTAAGAGAGCATAACAGTGTTGGCGCCAAGGGGGGTCGGGGGGGGGGGGCTACAACCCCCTCCCCCGTCGGAGAGGTCCAGCCCCCCCCCCCCCCCCCCCCCCGTCGGAGATTTTTAGTTTCACGAGAAATTTCCGACAATCGAATGTAGATATCTCGTCTTGTCAGTCTCGAACCCGTGCAGCACTGGAACTTTGATAGAGAATAGTGATTCTCACGAAATTCTTTAATGTCGTTCGTCAAACTGGCTTTAGAGATGAAATATTTCCCGACCTTATAAAAATATGTTTACTTTAACCCTTTACCTAAGGTAACGGTCAAAACCGGTCAGCGCTATTCTCAAAAATCGCCAATTAATTTTCATTATTTTTTTCATTTTTTGTCTCACAAACATAGGTTATGACCCCTCGTTGGAACGAGCTCATCGAGCTCGTTCCAACGAGGGGTCATAATCTATGTTTTTGAGACAAAAAATGAAAAAAAAATAGTTATTCAAGAATTATTTTTGCAAGTGTCGTCTGCTTTTCAGGTTAGGTAAAGGGTTAAATAATCAACAAACATACTCAATTTGCTTTTGGGTTCTCCAATTTACCAATTTTCACTCATTTTCCTTCGTTTTGGAGGTCAAATGTTATAGCTCCCCTGTCGGAGAGGTCAGCCCCCCTGTCGAGAAATCCCTGGCGCCACCCCTGGAGCATAATAAACCTGAAACAAAGATTGTGAAGCGAAGCCGGTCGCTGATGGCTACTTTTAGTCATTAGCGCCCGCGGACCGGCCAACACACACTGACGTTCTGCGCATGACGTCATTTCCTCTTCAAGGAAATCTGTTTACATTTTCCTAAATATAAAGTGTTCTGCCTTAAATTGCTTAATAAATGGTGTTTCACATTGATATTTTCACGAAAAAATATGAATCCAAAAGGGTCGAAAATCGTTCTTATAATTTCGAAGTACTGATTGTAATGATAGTAAGGCTGCTTTTCTCAAGGCGTTGTTTGGCTCTATTACAGGACCCTCCATCTGTGATTAGCAGCCTACACCCATTAGCGACCCTCGGCTATCGCCTCGGGCTGCTAATGATTGCTGAACTTCTAATCACAGATGGCGGTCCTGTAATGGAGTCCAACGCTCTCGAAAATCATGTTATTGTATAAACAACAACCTTAAGGGGTCAGATTTAAGCTTGTTCAAAGGTAAATGTCTGGGCTCCTTATAGGACCCGAATTTTAATTAAGTGCAATATCAGGGTGGGGTGGGGGGGAATTCTCTACGTAGGACCACCACACCCTTTTTAGGAGGAATTTTTTTTTTCTTTTTCATATGGGGAACCCACCCCCTTCAACCCAGTTCAAGCCTCTAAAATGAACCCTCAACACAAAACTCTGGTTTTTAGACATATTACTGCTCCGTTTCAGCTTCTAACAACATAAAAAGGGAGATAATTCATCCAAAATGTTTTTAAAAAAACCAGAGCAGATTTTGAACAAAACCAGAGATAAATACTTCATGTCTGCAATAATTTAATGGTAGCTAATTGTTCCAAATTATATACTATAGTGTTTTATCATGGGTTATTGGGGTGACAAGTTCAATTATATTCACTAACTTGAGTAGATGTGTAGGACGTAGCTCCCTGACACAGTGTTGTCAATGTGTTTTTTGGTCACTCATGCGATATGCATCAAAACCTAGCATTATTAGGTTATCCTTACAACACTTCGAATGTCCATTAGAATCGAATTTAGATTCAATGGGATCTTGGAGGTCAGTTGAGATGGGTTGATGGGGTAGAAAAAGGCAATAGCCTAAAGGGCATACATTAACACTGTATTGATGCTATCTTTCTAACCCACAAGCGCCAGACAGCACTAAAATTTTGTGGAGGAATTGACAAACTTGATCATATACCCTGCCTTAACTCCTTAAATGCTGCTGGCGGATATTACTGCCCAGGTCCGGATTTCTCTTGCCACAGAAATCAGTATAATTTTGGAACTTTAAATCAAATATTTTGTCCTTGTAAATTGAATGTGTTTTTTTCACCAATGATTTCTTGAGTATAACATAGATGATTTCTCCATCAAATCTAGTCATGGCTGCTTCCCAGCAGCTATGACTATATTCGTTACAGATTTCAATACCTTGAAAATACTCAGCAGGTTAAGAGTTAAACCCTAGCCAAATAGCAAATTCATCGTGAATCATGGGTTACCGGTACAGCTCAACTCTGTGGGCAGCCGGTGGACTGCTTAAATTTGTAGTGAAGCACCATGCAGTTACCAATGCCATTTGTCTTATAGTGTAGTAGACTGGGATCCTTTTTCACTCTCACAACCTGGTCGGCCGGTAGGGGTAAACTCTAAAGTAGTTGGTTGGTCGTGGTCGAGAGATAATCTTAAGCACTTCTTGAAGAAAATTGGCTGTCATGGGCATGGCTACCGGATATATCACTTCAACATTCACGAGTCCATGTAGGGATCTGCGAATCACAAATTTCTTTTCGAAACGAATCTCGAATCGAATCGTGTCTCTGATGTCGACATCGAATCGAATCCCGAATCGAATCTTAATAGACAAGTTATTTCATATTGCATCAAACGGAAGTTACGGAACACTGTGATGACCCTTACGCGACGGAGTGAACACCTTAAACACCAATTACTAAATATTCTCTGTAGCACCGTCGCTGAAACAGCTAGGCCTATTGTCCATAGTTTTAGTTTTTGAAGGCCTAACTTGTTACTATTCACGTTCTTAAGAACGTGAATAGTAACAAGTTAAGTCTTCAAAAACCAAAACTATGAATAATGTTCTGGGCCAAATTCACACCTTACCTAACAATTAAACATTGTCAATTACTCAAATAAATAGGAATTGAGCCTACATGAATGAATTTTCTAATGACAGTTTTATCCTATTTTTGTTGGAAATGTAACAAATTGAAGTTAGTACGAGAGATTCGAAAAAATCGAATCCTGAGACTGATTCGGGATCGATCTCGAAACATACGTATGGTATCGATATCGAATCGAATCTCGAATATTCGCAGGACCCTAAGTCCAGGGTAGACTAGAATAGGTGGGATTAATAGGGGAGGTGCGGAGGCGATTACACATGTACGAACCAAGCTAGGCCTAATATGGACGGCCCACATTCTGGGCCGATTTGCGCACATGGCTCTCATATCTGTAGAGAAACATATTTTTGTATAAAATATGTTGTGAATTTTTGTTTAACTCATTTACTTCATGCATCTCTTCAACTTATTACTTCATCAGTTAGCTTCAATTAGACTTTCCTATTCTAATTTTCATTCTTAGTCTGTGTGAAACACACCGGCTATTATTATTTTTCTTCTTCTTCTTCTTCTTCTTCTTCTTCTTCTTCTTCTTCTTCTTCTTCTTCTTCTTCTTCTTCTCTGCCTTCTGTCTTCTAAGCACTTCGTTGTCCGCACGATAACTCAAAAATGCTTTGTCCTATCTCGTTGATTTTTTGGCATCCTGACAGATATTCACAAGTTCTCGGCACCCTATGTTTTTCATGTCGCTAGATCCCTTGAGCATGGCCCAGTCGGCCACAGGGTTTTCACAGCCTCCAATTTCCCGATACAGTAAATTATCCCCAAGCAATACCATGTTATGTTATTCACGCTGGAGACAATGTAAACATCAGTGGCGTTAGCTGTCAAACATTAAATGTAATCTTGTTATTATAATCAGATATCAGTTCCCCGAACTAAGCTGAGAGAAACCCTTTGCTTTGCAAGGAAATAAAGTATAAATTATTCAGTTAAATGCTTTTAACCATCTCAAAAATTTAATGTGGATTCCAAAGATTTTATTCAGTGAGGATAATGTTAACCCTTTCCATACTCACATTACTGCTTTAAACACCATTCAAATAAGTGGCAGAGCAAAGAATGTGCATTTCTGATACCTTGATCGAACCCTTTTAACACTGTGCACATATGTTTTTTGTGATTTCTTGGGAAAAATTTTCTGATTCCTGTATGAATAGCTTTAAATACTATTAACGAAAACCTATTTCTGATTTCTTTTAAAATATTTCACTCCTAAAAATAAGCCTCCATAAATTCTCTTTCTATTTTGTTTATTTCTGATGCTTTAACAACCCCTTTCACACAGACTTGAATTTACTGGCTGCAGTAAATTCTGTTTCTCTAGTTCTTCCTGATTTTTCGCTACTTACTATCTTACTACACACAACCCAGCTGCACCCATTCATTTTATAATACACCTTGATGAATATCACTTGATTTTATGTTTAGTTTAACGATCTACTCCTTTTTAGTTTTTTTTCTTTTCTGTCAAACATTTGCTGCATTTGAATAATTAAATGATTTATTCGATTAAACATTTTATTTTTCTTATGCAACACTGATTTAAACCTGTTGAAAACTGTTTGATAGTCACCATCTAGCCAAATGTGACTTACAGCAGCTGCTTGTCAGTAATGCTACTATGCCACATATGTACTAACTACCCTAAACACCATTAAATCACCTAAGAGTGTATCTGGATAGATTAAAACAGATGTACTCGGTGCTTCATTCATTGACAATTTGATGGCGACTCCATTGTTTTATGTCGGAGATTCACAATTAATGCCAGGGATGTGGCGACAGGGGTGTGGGGGTTTGTCACCCCCACTCATCCCCACCCCCAATCCTGGCCAACATTTCCTATAGTTGGAAATTCGGAGGGCGAGTCACGACGAGTAGTTGGAAATTCCAGCTGTCTGGATTTAAGAGCTTCTTTGGTTATGCTGATGTCTCCTTTACTTCCCATAATTCCAACTCGGTTTTAAATTAAATATGTGACCTTAAACATCAATAAATAAATAACTCGGTTTTAAATCGGCAAAAAATTCCAACTGTTACTATTTACAATTACAGTGCACGCAATATCGAGCTTCATAAGTGTGCGTGATGTCAATCGGTACGAGATTTCTATAGTACGTTTACTTATCATAATAAAAAAATCCTCGAAATGCACTTCAAGAAAATCACATCATGTAAAATCGTTATCCTCAGTTAATTCCATCATTCCCAGTTACAAAATGATGAAAAATCGAAAACTGATCATTTGTGCATAAGATCTGATTTAATGTTAGGACAGTGTGAATTGTTCAAAGTTCTAAGCTTGAGTATTTGTTTTGCACATGTTCTGTTCCCAGAAGAATACCAAATAATAATGACCTAATAATCATAAACGTGCTGGCATTTCAGTTACTGGAATCAATTTTATGGCCCTTTTCATGGCTTCATTTTCACAATCTTTCTCGGTAGTAAATTTCCAACTAGGGGGAGGGACCGGGAGGGGGTTTCCCTCTCTCGGTTCCTCCCCCTAGTTGGAATTTCACTTCCCTACACCCCCAGTCGGAAACCTCTAGCCACGTCCCTGATTAATGCATCCGAGAAAACATTGATATTGACGTTTCCATGACGACGGTACTGTATATATACTGTAGCATCTTGTTTTGTTTCTTTTTCTTTCAATTTTGCTCGACTTCTCTTCCAAATACATGCTTCTGATTCAACCTTACACTGAGTTTTACAAAAAAGTGCTAGGAAGAGATCATATTTAACAAAAAGTATTCAGAGGTGTCGGAATCGAGGGGGGGGGGGGGCGCATGGGGTAACTGTTGCCTCCACTCCAATCGCCCTCCCTCACACACACTCACACATACACACACAAGTCCGTGCTAGTCTTCATCTGAGGCCATCCACAGGACTTTCGTAGTACTGTAGCCAGCGCGTTCCACACTTTCATGCTGCTGCCGAAAGGAAGATGAACCAAGTGATCATGAAGACTTCATCCTCTAAAAAGCTAGATTCCAGCCATCATTTTTAGAAGGTGTATAATGGTCTAGTGGTTTAGGCGCTGGACTCCTGATTGCCGGGGGTGTTGTCGAGGCTTCGAATCCCGGCGGGGGATCAGAAACCAACGTTCCAAATTCCTCTAAAAAAACACACACACACACACATTTTTCTGCAGACGATATACAATAACAATTTAAGATTAGGCGTATGCAAATTAGTTAAAATACAGGTGGTCAAGTAATATTAAATGTGCAAAAGTAAACAAATTTAGTTGCATTTGTCCAACGAATTCGGTCTATTTCTTTTACTGCAGTTTTACCATCTTCCAACTGGAAGGCTAGAAATGAGTTACTGGAGTATAAAAAAAATTCCTTCCTTTGCTGTCACCAAGACCTGGGAATGAAAGCAATACCTTCTTTGTAAATATTTTCCCATCGTGTCGAACCAAGGTAGGACCAATGAATCTTGAATTTTCAACCCACATTCCACACAAACTTTCAGTGAATTTCCGTCTTCTCTGAAAATATATAGAAAGTAATCGTTTGACTGGACTGGTTACGTGAAATAATTCATGAGAGGTGATGGACGTTGTACAAACACGAGTGCGCGAATGCGCACGAGTGTTTTATAATATAGTCTCTCGCCTCGAATGAATTATTTCACGTAACCAGTCCAGTCAAGCGATTACTCTGTTTATCACTTTTCATGATTAACGATAATTATATTATTTAACCCTTTACCTAACGCTACGACCAAAACCGGCCAGCGCTATTCTCAACAATTGCCAATTAATTTTCATTATTTTTTCATTTTTTGTCTCTAAAACATAGGTTGTGACCCCTCATTGGAACGTGCTCGTCGAGCACGTTCCAATGGGGGTTCATAACCTATGTTTTAGAGACAAAACATGAAAATAATAGTTATTCAAGAATTTTTTTTTTTGCAAGTGTCGTCTGCTTTTCATGCTAGGTAAAGGGTTTAAAATAACCCCCCAAAACAATGAAGTCCCCATTACACCCACGGCAAAGCGTCTTCGTTTGCGCGCACTGATACATGACACAATTGTTGATTGCATAATTCACTTGTGAAGTTATCGTTTATAATCAAACTCGGAAATCCCAGTAAATCACACTTTGGAAAGTAATAAAAAATATGAAAATATGCATATTTAATATATACAGAACGGATGTGATATATTATAAAGTCTATATTATTAAAGAATAAGCGTCTTTGTGTGTTGGCCACTACGGTTGGCCAACTCAAGTTTTTTGATATTGGTGCATTTTTTACGATTTTATTTTATTGGGTATAAATAGAAAATAGTTTAAATACTTTACAATATGCTATTTGAATACAAGAAATATAATTTTTCAAAATGGATTAAAATGTCTTATTTTTCCAACCCTAATCAACATCTCACACCATGTTATCGAAATCTAAAACCGAAACCATGCAAAATGACCGACGACCTTGAAGACACGTACGTACTTAAAAGTTAAAACATTGGAAAAGTGGTGTGGTTACCCACGTTTATTATGCGCCAAACGATAGATTATCGAAGAAATTGCGGAAAGATAGAAACCGTATCCCCCCCCCCCCCCCCCCACACACTCATTGTGAAGATATAGAAATTTTCACTTTCACGGTAACAATCAAAAGGCGGCTTTCAAAGCATCACTTCAAGGTGAATACGAGTCAAATTATAACTGGAAATGATGAATTTCTTCTAAAAACGTATAATGAAAAGTAAATCTAGTGTTTTTGAATGGATACCGATCATTTCCAGCAATAATTCAACACGTATTCACTTTGAATTCATGCACGAAACCCGCTAGTCCAAACATAGCCTGAAAGTCCGTAATATAAGTTTTTGGTTTGGTACGTCCTTTTAAAGGACGTACCAAACCAAAAACTTATATTACGGACTTTCAGGCCATCTTTGGACTAGAAATCCGCCAGCTGAATCAGATTGCAAGACGCTATCTGTTCCGAGTATCAATAAAATCACTTCCGCGTTTCAAATATTCAATGCGCTGTTTTCTTTCATGCATCAATTCAAGGTTGAAACGAGTGGAATTATCAGATTCTTATAAGAAGCGTATAATAAAAAGAAAATCTAGTGTTTTTGAGTGGATACCGAAAATTATCTCACTTGTGACCGAGAAATGATTATTTTCGCTCGAGCAAGCGCTCGCGAAAATAAACATTTCGTCCCCTGAGTTCCAATGTGTTCTATGTGCAAGTAGGCACAAAGAACACATTGGAACTCAGGGGACGATTTGTCTCGGTCACTCATGAGATAATTTTCGATATTCACTCAAAAACATTAGATATCCTCTATTTATGTAACCATGGCATGAATTCGTCCACCGTTTTGTCCAGGCCATCGGAAAAAGTGGGGTTGAGGTTAAGTGTGATACCCCCACCCCCAGGGCCGAGGAGTGGAAATTCGGGGCCCCGAGTTAATTCTGTGACGGGCCCCTTTTCGAAAGTGTCGCGATACTGATGCAGATGCCGAAGTTCTTGAAGTGAAAAATTCTTGAAGTGATAACACCGTGTCTGGTACATGTGTATCTAGATGAGTCAAAAACAATGTTTTCCGAAGCAAAGAATAGTTATTCAATAATTTTGTTTGCAATTGACGTCTGCTTTTCATGTTAAGTTAAGGGTTAACAGATTCAGCATCTTCACGGGGCACTCCATCCCATGTTTCCATGAGTGGCAACTAGTACTCCGATAGGACGAGCAACATATGTTGCTGATTCTCGCTCTGGAATCGGGGCCCAGACTTGCCACAGGAGTCAGAACTTTGAAGGACCCAGGCTGGACACAAGAATCCTGTACTCCTGGGCCACATCCGGGCTCCCAAAGTTCCGGGCTGAGGGTTTACTACCCCGGGCCTCCACCCTTTCCCAGGCCCTGCTACCCCCATCCACAAATAATTATTCCAGTCGGGATATGTTCATCTGGGTTGGAGCCCCATATATCGATTTGCACTTGCCAGTACTTGTACTCATGAACTTTTATACGAGATTAGATACTTGGACTTTAGTCACACACAAATAGGAGTCTATGCCTGTCTATGACTGTGTCCGGCGAACGTTTGAGATTCGATTCGGAAAATTCGTTAAAATGGTATTTGGAGCGGTAGTGGAGATTGCGTTACGTCTCGTTTGAACAATATATCGTCTGTTAAGTGCAACAAGGCGCCATCTGCAATGCTAAAGCATTGCAGGTGGCGCCTTGTTGCACTCAAAGGGCGATAAATTGCCTTTTCTTCGACCACCATTGAGATACCTATCATTTTTCTAACAGTGTAGTATGCCTATTGATATTGGGTTCACGACGGAGATAGACCAGTAGGCCGTGGTATCGTATCAATTGAAAAGTGGATTCGATTTGAGAATCAATTAAGTTTCGAACTTTTTGCTTGATTCGATTCGAATCGATTTGAGATCAACATCGTGATTCGCCGGGCCCTAGTCTATTACACCTGATTCGGGCTGTTGGGACCCAGAATGACTGATTCAGGGGCGGCGGAACCGGGGCGGGGGCCATGCTTTTTTGTATGCATATATTTTAACACAACCAATGACTGGTGAAACAAGGGGTGGATCCATAGCCTCCCCATATTTTCGCCAGCTATGTTTCTCTCGTTCTGGTTCATTTTCAATGGATTTCGGATCATTTTTTTCAGTAAGTGGCAGCAAACGCTAAAATGTATACCGTCTCTTAAAAAATCGAAGTATAGGTGTCGTGTATGCGTTGTCTGTGTGGGTGTCATGTATGCGCGGTCTGCTAGCAAAAGGCTACCAGCGCGCCTAAAACCCTCCCGGTGTATGTTAGCGCCAGGGCCACCCCAATCTTCCCAGACCCAACACTCCTCAGGTCTGTGACCCCAATGTCAGAAAAAATGGGAGGGGGATATCGTAGGCCTGGGGTGGGGTGGGGTGGGTATGGCCCTCCCATTGGCGGGGTACAGTGGGGCCCCCGATCTCCCACCAATGGGAGGGACATAACCACCCCCCACCTCATGTCTACGGCCTTCGGATATGCCTGTGCATATATCGACCCTTTCCCCCCCCCCCCCCAAAAAAAAAAAAAAAAAAAAAAATTACCCCCCCCCCCCAATAGGAAATCCTAGCTCCGCCCCTGATTCAAGCTCACAGTCTGGAGCTGTTGAATTGAGTTATTACAGATTCTCCTTACCGATATAGAGTGGAATATATCGTATCTAGTCTGTTTGTTATTTGTGACATCTGACAGAGCTCTGCTGTCACTGATTAAATTCATTTACCAACACAGCCAGCAGGCTGCACCTCAACGCCACGCAGTTGTCTCCCTTCATATAACTCTGGGAGGCATATGAAGGGAGACAACTGCTTGGTGTTTGAGAATACTTCGCAGATGTGAAGTTGCCAATGTGCAACTTCGAATGGGTGTTTTAATATTTCGGAGGTTCACACAAAATCTTGATATTCCCGACAACAGTGGTGCTAACAAAACACTCTTCTGACGAAAGCTCTACTGAGAAAGTCGTTAACTCCTCTTGTACACTAAAGCTGGGTGGTTTTCCGGTCCGGTTCCACTTTCTGTGGCAAACCAGAAAACAAAACCATTGGACTGAGCAAAAAACGGCAGAACGGTTTTACTGTGATCAGGCATAAATTAATCAAACTATTTAACATGGAGAAAACTGAACGTATGGCTCCTTTTGACTTTCGTCACTTAATCCCTCCGCCAAACGAACGAAAACGTCATGTTCTCAATGTGACAATGAGAACACAACATAGATAAGATGAACTTTGTTCCCTAATTTATATCATTTTTTAACCCAATAGTCTTAACAACTGATCCCTTAGAACTCCCAAGAACGATTAAAGGGAACTAAGACTTAATCCAGCCGAGATGCAGTACGTGGAGAGTGGATTGTAACTAAATCACCCGCAAAGTGGAGTTATCACCGAAACTATAACTTTCAAATTTTATACATATGGATAAAAAACACAAGCAATGTTTCATCCAATGGACCTCCGGGTTAACCCGGAGGTCCATTGGTTGAAACTTTGCCAGTGCTTGTAATGCTTTGCAACAAATTTGCAATTATTGCTTGAGTGGAATCTCCACTCTGCGGGTGATTTAGTGATAATACACTCTCCATGTACTGTACTTGCAGAAATGACTTTTTGTGTTGAGTGGTGTCGTATACATGCTATTTGTCGTATTTGCGGCAATATGGTGTGGTAAATATAATCTTATTACACTGAGTCAAAAAAGAAAGAAAACGTCGAGGAGCATTTTTTTAGTATTATCGACTTTAATCCCAAAGAAATTATTGTAAATTCATATTTCGAGTCTAGGTGTATGAATTTGCATAATTTCATGTTCTTATCGTTACCAGCGTCTCGTTAGGACGTCGCAATTCAGACATGGGGTGAAATGAAAAGTTCACACATTCAGCCAATAGCGTGTATGTTCCCTCTTGGATGGCAAGACATCGACGGCGCATGGACCCGATAAGTCTCTGGATGTCACCCAGTGGTATTTCCTTCCACTCTTGCCTTAGAACATTACGTAAATCACCTAACGTCTGAAGATCATGAAGTCGTACCCGATCGTCCAGTTTATCCTAAAGGTGCTCGATTGACTACAAATCTGGCGAAAGTGGGGGCCAGGGAAGAAGTTCGATGCTCTGCTCCTCAAGAAAGTCACGACAGATACGCACCGCGTGACATTGGGCATTGTCTTGCTGGAATAACTGCAATACGACGTTAGCGTTGAACAACGGGACAACAACTGCGTTAAGAATTTCGTCCCTATATCGCTGTCCATTCAGATTACCATCGATGAAGATCTACTGCGTTCGATGGTGCAAGGAAATCCCTGCCCAAACCATTACACTACCCCCGCCGAAACGGTCGCATTCCCGCACGCAAGCATCAGAAAACCGTTCTCATCGTCGGCGATACACTCTTGCCCTACCATCAGCGCGCCGTAGACGAAATCGTGACTCATCACTAAAAAGAACTGTGCTCCAGCGCTGCAGCGAACACGCTGACGTACCCATTCTATTTTGACGGTACGATGACGTTGGGTAAGGATTGGTCCGTGGTATGGACGCCTACTTCGGATGCCGTGTTCAGCGAGTCTGTTGCGGACAGTTTGTGCACTGATTCTGTTGTTAGTTCTACCAGGAGTAATTGCTGCTGCCCTCGTCGTCGAAAGGAAGCGATCCCGCAAGTGAGACGTCCTGGTGTTTCAGTCTTGTGCAGGGGTCGTAACTCTTGGTCGGCCAGAACGCGGTCGGTCGGCAATAGATCCAGTAGTTCTATACCTTCCAATGAGACGGTAAATAGTGGCCACAGTGACTTCGATCTCGACAAGGAGCTCGTCTGGAGGTATCCCAGCCCCATGCATACCAATGGAACGCAACCTCTGATTTTCGGTTAACCTTGGCATTTTTTAAAATGTCGGAAGACAAAAACTAGCGTGTTTTCGCAATTACTCAGGCTCTCTAGCACAATATAACACACACAAAAAAAAATCGTCGGTCGCCCATTCGATTTGACATTTTCGGGTAGCACGTGCTATTTTGAAATCCGTAGCAAAATTGTATACGGTTGGGCGGACCAAGCAGGTGACAGCAGAAGAGGAAAAGTTGAGGGAGAAGGCTTATGATGTTTTCTTCAGGCGAGTATTATCCTCCCTCGGGTGAGGACCAGTGTGAGAGGATGTCATCTCAAACAAAGGTGCCTTCTCTCCCCGAGTGTGATGGGGCGGTGTCTTCCTTAACATCTTCAGGCAAGTATAATCTGCCACTTATCTTTGTGTGTTGTCATAGGCATGTACAGTCTGCTTCGATGAAGACGAACAGTTTCGGCTTCTATGGATAACCGTTTGAACGTCAACCAACCACAAACGATCCTTCATAAGGCACCACCAAAAGACCCGAACTTCCCTGGTGCGGGGGCAGGCCTGCGTGATATCCTATTTGGCGGGGGCAAAAGTACGTCTTGGAGACGTTTCACAGAAAAGGTCACTAGCAGGACGCAGGACCAACGCTCGCCTTCCCCAGGGGTGCGTAACCGCCTCCAGGCGTGGAGTGAGGGATAATAGAAAATCCATAACGGTTATAATGGTTCCATAACGGTCATTGAGGGAAAAAATGTCATGTGTGTTTGTAAAGGTTTTGATGTCCGTCTGTCTTCTTGGTCTCGTGGTGATCTGTTGAGTCTTCAGGCAATTATAGTCTGCCACTTACAGTCCGTTTGCTGGAGCCGTTCTTGACAAGTAAAGTCTGCCTCGGAATCTTCTGTTAGTTAGGTTGATGTGGCATTGGACTTCGCCGTAGTGGTGTCTGTTGTTCTGTGATTGCGTCGTGTCTAACGGTGGGCGTGGTTTTCTGTTGTCATGTCAGCTATGGTGTGTGTTGTGTCTTCTGTCTGTCGGTTGAGACCTCTGAAATAAGAAAATAAGGTAGTGTCGCCCCCCCCCCCTCCATTGGCATTCCTGGGGTGTTGGCTGGTGGTATCCCGGGGACAGTAAGGGGGAGTTGTGGTGTTATTGGTTTATAGGTTGACTTGGAGATAATAGAACAGCAGAAAGTGGTGTCAAGATCAGGCTGTCCTTGAGTGGCGATCGATGGATAGAGGCAGCCTGGGAACGAAGCCCAGTCTCACCGTAGTGAATCACTGTCTTATACACCGGAGGTTTGTTGTGGTTTGCGGAATCTGTTTGGAGCGGCTTTCATTGGGTTGAGGGACACGACCGATGGAGACAGCCTGGGAACGAAGCCCAGTATTACCGAAGTGAATCACTGCCTTATACACCGGAGGTTTGTCGTGGTTTGCGGAATCTGTTTGGAGCGGCTTTCATTCGGTTGGTGGACGCGACCAATGGAGGCAGCCTGGGAACGAAGCCCAGAATCACCGAAGCGAATCACTGCCTTATTTATACCCCGGAGCTTTGTCGTGGTTTGCGGAATCTGTTTGGGGCGACTTTCATTCGGTTGATGGACGCGACCGATGGAGGTAGTCTGGGAACGAATCCCAGTATCACTGAAGTGAATCACTACACTTTTCACCGTAGGTTTATCGCGGTCGGTTAGGGGGCGGTGGACGGAGGGCAGCCTGTGACGATGGCCAGCCACACCCGTAGGTGTAATTGCTGCTTCCGCGTTGAAGAGATCTTCAATTTACTCCTGTGCTCGCAGAGGTGCTAAGAAGACAGGAATCACTCGGGAGGCTGTCGAACCATAGTCGCTCCGGCCAGGAAGGGCCCGGGAGCGGCCGGGCCAAGCCATCCTGAATCCGATTCGGTTCAAGTCTGCCCAGCCCAGCCCAGCCCAGCCGGTCCCGGCCCACTCCTGACCCCACCGGCTTTGGAACGAGATTGTTCAGTTTTATACTGATTATTTTCTGAAATATTTTGGTTTTTGTCGGTTGGGGCAGGTCCGGTGTAAATCGCGTATTAGCTCTCTGTCTTTGAGGCGGTCGCGGTTTTGGCGGCTAGTGTTACAAGCCGGTCTTTGATGGTCTTTTATACAGTACTTGGAGACCACCGTTGAATCACTGGATTATTTTCTGTAATAAAATGGGTTAAACAAGTCCCATCATTATAATATTTTGTACGGGTTTTTATAAGGTCACCATCCAACCTTCTGTGCTATTATCTCCCCTTAATCCCATTACTTTTTCTACGCTCGTTTTCGCTCGTCCACGGTCGTCTTTTAGTACGTGCGGCCACACGCACGTTCAGCGATCTCAGTTGGGGATCTGGCACAAACAACACAACAATCACTATGGCAGAAACCACGAGCCACCCAAACAAGCGCCACAAGCCAGATGAAGACTTACAGACTCTGGTAAACCAGGAAAATCGACCGGCATACAAAGTAATCCACAACCTGGTCTCAAAACACAAGAGGAACTAAAAATTAATTTTTTTTGGATGGGTGTATAACTAACAATCTCATATATGAGTCCACTAGAATGAGGTCACTATACCCAGAACCTGTAGTCTTCGACCTGTATTCTAAAAAACACGCGTTTAAGACGTCCTCATTCAAGCATCGGGCAATATGTACTGAGTCAAAAAAGAAAGTATAATAGAAACAAATGTGAAAAAATAGCATAAAGGATGAAATATAATATTTCTAATGTTACATGTTTGTGGACAAGAAGTCGTGCAAAGAGTTTAATGACATGTTGTTGTTGTCCACCCAACCGTATACAATTTTGCTACGGATTTCAAAATAGCACGTGCTACCCGAAAATGGCAAATTGAATGGGTGACCGACGATTTTTTTTTTGTGTGTGTTATATTGTGCTAGAGAGCCTGAGTAATTGCGAAAACACGCTAGTTTTTGTCTTCCGACATTTTAAAAAATGCCAAGGTTAACCGAAAATCAAAGGTTGCGTTCCATTGGTATGCAAGGGGCTGGGATACCTCCAGACGAGCTCACTGCCGAGATCGAAGTCACTGTGGCCACTATTTACCGTCTCATTAGAAGGTATAGAACTACTGGATCTAATGCCGACCGACCGCGTTCTGGTCGACCAAGAGTTACGACCCCTGCACAAGACTGAAACACCAGGACGTATCACTTGCGGGATCGCTTCCTTTCGACGACGAGGGCAGCAGCAATTACTTCTGGCAAAACTAACAATAGAATCAGTGCACAAACTGTCCGTAACAGACTCGCTGAACACGGCATCCGAAGTAGGCGTCCATACCGCGGACCAATCCTTACCCAACGTCATCGTACCGTCAAAATGGAATGGGTACGTCAGCGTGTTCGCTGGACTCAGCTGCGCTGGAGCACAGTTCTTTTTAGTGATGAGTCACGATTTCGTCTACGGCGCGCTGATGGTAGGGCAAGAGTGTATCGCCGACGATGAGAACGGTTTTCTGATGCTTGCGTGCGGGAATGCGACCGTTTCGGCGGGGGTAATGGTTTGGGCAGGAATTTCCTTGCACAATCAAACGCAGTTGATCTTCATCGATGGTAATCCGAATGGACAGCGATATAGGGACGAAATTCTTAACGCAGTTGTTGTCCCGTTGTTCAACGCCAACGTCGGATTGCAGTTATTCCAGCAAGACAATTCCCAATATCACGCGGTGCGTATCTGTCGTGACTTTCTTGAGGAGCAGAGAGTCGAACTTCCTGGCCCCCCACTTTCGCCAGATTTGTCGTCAATCGAGCATCTTTGGGATAAACTGGACGATCGGGTTCGACTTCATGATCTTCAGACGTTAGGTGATTTACGTAATGTTCTAAGGCAGGAGTAGAAGGCAATACCACAGGGTGACATCCAGAGACTTATCCGTTCCATGCGCCGTCGATGTCTTGTCATTCAAGAGGGAAACGGTGGACATACACGCTATTGGCTGCATGCGTGAACTTTTCATTTCACCCCATGTCTGAACTGCGACGTCCTGACGTGACGCTGGTAACGATAAGGACATGAAATTAAGCAAATTCATACACCTAGACTCGAAGTATGAATTTACAATAATTTCTTTGGGATTAAAGTCGATAATACTAAAAAAATGCTCCTCGACGTTTTCTCTTTTTTTTGACTCAGTGTAATAAGATTATATTTACCACACCATATTGCCACAAATACGACAAATAACATGTATACGACACCACTCAACACAAAAAAGTCATTTCTGCAAGTACAGTACATGGAGAGTGTATTATCACTAAATCACCCGCAGAGTGGAGATTCCACACAAGCAATAATTGCAAATTTGTTGCAAAGCATTACAAGCACTGGCAAAGTTTCAACCAAATAAGGGATCCATGGGACGTGGCTCTTGGATATAGAGGTGATTAGACTTGGATAGGATTTCGTTGTAGTAAGGGGAGATAACTCTGCATAGAGATTACGGGGGATGAAGCAGTCTGCTTGGTTAGTTAGCGTCAGGAAAGTGAAGTGAATGGGTGATCGTTTATTTATTGATTGATGTTTAAGGTCACATATTTATGCACAATGGCTAATCATGACCGTGACAGTTTTACGGGTGGAGGAAGCCGGAGTACCCGGAGAGAACCACCGAGCAACGACGAGCAGCTGCCAGCTCCCCAACATCGTAACTCGCGTTAGATTGGTTGGAGACATGCGCACCATCGACGTGCAGTACGCCTTAATGCACGGCGTCATCGTGCCCCCACGCGGGCAATGGAGATGAAGTGTCTTGCCCAAGGACACAACGCGGTTGCCGCAGGTGGGATTCGAACCGAGGACCTCTCGGTTTGCAGCCTGCACCTCTACCTACTGAGCCACCGCGCTCCCCAAATGGGTGATCTATATAAATGAAACAACAAGAGTACTCAGAATAGGTTAACCCGTAGGTCCATTGGCTGAAACACTGCTTGTGTTTTTTATCCATATGTATAAAATTTGAAAGTTATAGTTTCGGTGATAACTCCACTTTGCGGGTGATTTAGTTACAATCCACTCTCCACGTACTGTATCTCGGTTGGATTAAGCCTAACTTCCCTTTAATCGTTCTTGGGAGTTCTAAGGGATCAGTTGCTAAGACTATTGGGTTAAAAAAAGATATAAATTAGGGAACAAAGTTCATCTTATCTATGTTGTGTTCTCATTGTCACATAGAGAACATGACGTTTTCGCTCGTTTGGCGGAGGGATTACGTGACGAGAGTCGAAAGGAGCCATAAGTTTAGTTTTATCCATGTTAAATAGTTTGATTAATCTATGCCTGAACACAGTAAAACCGTTCTGTCGTTTTTTGCTCAGTCCACTGGTTTTGTTTTCTGGTTTGCCACAGAAAGTGGAACCGGACCGGAAAACCACCCATCTTTAGTGTACAGGAGGAGTTAACGACTTTCTCAGTAGCGCTTTCGTCAGAAGAGTCTTTTGTTAGCACCGCTGCTGTCGGGAATATCAAGATTTTGTGTGAACCTCCTGAATATTAAAACACCCATTCGAAGTTGCACATTGGCAACTTCACATCTGCGAAGTATTCTCAAACACCAAGCAGTTGTCTCCCTTCATATGCCTCCCAGAGTTATATGAAGGGAGACAACTGCGTGGCGTTGAGGTGCAGCATGCTGGCTGTGTTGGTAAATAAATGTAATCAGTAACAGCAGAGCTCTGTCAGATGTCACAAATAACAAACAGACTAGATACGATATATTCCACACTATATCGGTAAGGAGAATCTGTAATAACTCAATCCAACAGCTCCACTCTGTGAGCTTGAATCAGGGGCGGAGCTAGGATTTCCTATTGGGGAGGGAGGGTAATTTTTTTTTTTTTTGGGGGGGGGGGGTGGGGGTGACGGGTCGACATATGCCACATGCATATCCGAAGGCCGTAGGCATGAGGTGGGGGTGGTTATGTCCCTCCCATTGGTGGGAGTTCGGGGGCTCCACCGTACCCCACCAATGGGAGGGCAATACCCACCCTACCCCACCCCAAGCCTACGATATCCCCCTCCCATTTTTTCAGACATTGGGGTCACAGACCTGGGGAGTATTGGGTCTGGGAAGATTGGGGTGGCCCTGGCTACCGAAATGAGGCTAAGAGGGATAGTAAATGAGGCATCATTGGGAAATTTTTTCATGGCCCTCATGCCCTCAAAAGAAAATGAGGCTATGAGGGATAGTAAAGAGGCCCCATTGAGGACTTTTACATAGCCCTCATGGCCTCATACGTCAAATAAGGGATTCCATGGGACGTGGCTCTTGGATATAGAGGTGATGAGACTTGGATAGGATTTCGTTGTAGTAAGGGGAGATAACTCTGCATAGAGATTACGGGGGATGAAGCAGTCTGCTTGGTTAGTTAGCGTCAGGAAAGTGAAGTGAATGGGTGATCTATATAAATGAAACAACAAGAGTACTCAGAATAGGGTCAGGACTAACAAGAACCGACCAGAAAAGCTAAATATGGCGCCACTGGGTCACGTGACATGACGTCACTTCCGGGGTCCGGGCCGGGGTCCCGCCAATGTGGCCCGTTTACTTCATCTCCTACTACTCTTGGGCTTTAAATGGGATTTCAATAAATAAATAAAGAAATAATTAAATAAAGAAATAAATAAATAAGGTGGATTTCGGTGTTTCGGACGACCGAACACATAACATGATACTTTGAAGCAGAGAGGACCAGGCAATTTACACAAAGTTCATTGAATTTCTTATTCTTTTATTTTCATCCAGTCATGGGCTGAAATGACCCTAAACCATTCAAATGTTTTTCATTGGTATCTTAAGCTTTAAATGGGGGTGGGGAGGTTAAATTTTTTGGTCTATTAAAGAGGTGCGGGGGGCGCGGTGGCGCTGTATAATGAGGCGTAATGCACGTCAGTGGTACACTTGTCTTCAACCAAGGGTAATCCTGCTTGCGCGGAGTCAGGAAGTTACTTGTCGTTGCTCGGTGGTTCTCCCCTGCTTACAAAAAAAATGTTCACCAGGAGGTGACCGTGGTTGTCGAAATTATCGTTAAACTCCAATAAATAAATATATATTCAAGGGGGTGTCGGTGTTTGGGATGATCCGATATTTTACGCGTGGTTCTCTCGATTTACAACTTTGTGGACGAACTGCGATTTGAATTAAGTTGTGTCAAGTCCTCTACCCAACGTCAACCCACTGTCAACCCAAACTGTCTGGTAGGGGATGACCCACATGACGTCACTATTATCTAAAAATACTTTATGTAGGAATTCCCATGTTTTTTCGTTAATTTCTCGAAAAATTGAAATCTTTGAAGCCCCAAACATGTCGAGAACGTTGCTTCAAAACGAATACTAAGGTTCAGTGCAGCAATTTCTGGCGTATATGCTGTCACAAAAGCGAAAGGAGGTCTACAAAAATGGCCATTCTTTTAGTATATCAGATTCTTTCGATTTGGGAGGCAACTGCTCGGAGCTTGTTCATTGATCGTGCCTTCCATGTCACGATTTGCACCAAACCCCCTACATAATCCACATTCTTTAAATTTGGCACTGCACATATTATCACTATAGGTAAATCTGTGTCAAACAAATATTCCACTAGCTGTGTGATGTGACAGAAACTGCATCTCACTCTTCCCCAGTTAGAGGTGACGTGGACCCTTTACGTAACACGAAAGTCGGACACTTGCAAACAAAATTCTTGAATATCTATTTTTTGCATCAAAACATAGCTTATGACCCTCATTGAGGTCGCTCGTTTCAATGAGGGATCATAAGCTATGTTTTTCAGACAAAATAAAAAAAATAATAAAAATTGAATGGTGATTTTGTGAATAGCGTTGACCAGTTTTGGTCGTTACGTTGGGTAATGAGTTAATGAACCGAAAGTTCCAGTCAGTTTTACGTTGCATGGGTACAGTCTTCAACCAGGGACAAGGGAAGTACTTTGAACTTGGGGATGGGTGTTTGTGTGGGTGGGGTGCGTGGGCACGATCACAGAAGAATACACGCACTGTTATATACTACTCAAAGTTTGCTAAGCACCAAATTTTTGACACATCATTGTGAAATTTGCTTGTAACATATTTGCGATATTTGTGGTGGATATGATTGAGGAGTGTATTGAGATGGTCCCCAGTGTTTACATTAGCTCTCTTGACAGGCAGACTTTTCGTGACAGTCATGGAAAGCATGTACCCCTTGATTTTCATGATGTTTTCGTGTACTGTCTACATGTACATGACATGTGTAGGGTATTCAGTCTTCATTTCAACACAAACCGTTGTGATTTAATGATTGAATATGGCAAATGCAAATGTAAGAAGACATTTGTCTGAAGCAGAAATGTGGAGCCCTGTAGGGATGGTGGAGCAAGGGGCTACCATCGTTAGGTTGGTGAAGCCCTTGATGTGCACCATACGGTGATCACCAGAGCCTGGGCAAGATGTCAGCAGTATGGCACACCAGTAAGACGGCATGGTGGTGGGAGAGACAGGGCATCATCTGCAGCTGAAGACCGGTTTGTGATCATTTAGGCCCGTAGGAACCGCTTTGCCACAGCAACCCAGCTTCGTTGTGACCTTCAGAATGCATCCGGGTGTACCCGGGCAAGGTTGCACGAAGGTGGTCTCCGCTGTCCCAGAACCACCGCCATGCACGATATGAATGGGCCATTGACCATGTTGGATGGACCAGAGAAGATTGACGACCTGTCCTTTTTACAGATGAGTCAAGGTTCTGTCTAGACCACACCGATAGGCGTTCTACGGTATGGAGAAGACCAGGAGAGCGATTCCTCAGCCAACATTGCAATTCATGTCGGCTATGGTGGAGGGTCAATCATCGTCTGGGGCTGCATCAGCAGGGATGGACGTACAGAGCGTTGTGTCCTTGAACGTGGTACATTGGCTGCACAGCGGTTTATTGATGAGATCCTGGATGTCCACGTCAGATTGTATGCAGGTGCAGTGGGTGATAGATTTCATTCTGGTGGACGATATTGCCAGTCCTCATGTTGCCCATGCTGTCGGGGAGTACCGACAGAGGGAGGGGATTGAGCGTATGGACAGGCCGGCAAGATCTCCTGACCTCAATCCAATAGAACATGTCTGGAATGAGTTGCAGCTTGCAATTTCAGCCCGCCCAGTCCAGCCAAGAAGTGTCCAGGAGCTTGGTGTCATGCTGGTCCAAGAATGGAACAACATCCCACAAAGGACAACCAGGAACCTGACTGGGAACATGAGAAGGCGTTGTCAAGCTGTAATTAGCAGTAATGGGTCTCATACTCGATATTGAAGCCATACCAGTTCGCTCCGTCAACTTTTTGGCAAATTGAAAAATGTCCTCTTTTACCAATAATATCCATTTTCCATGGTTATCGTATTCAAAAGCTAAAAAATAATGTCAAACACAAAAAAATCTTAATTTCTGTACTTACATCATTAAAGATATAATTAAATAAAAATATATACACTTTTCATTACAATATTTCAACTAAAGCGTAAAACAGGTAGTTGGATATACTTGGTGCTTAGCAAACTTTGAGTAGAATATATGACTGGTGACCTATGTACTTTACCGGCTTGGTAGGAACACAACACAAATAGCTATTTTGGAGACCAACACACCTCTGTATATTAACTCTTTAACTAACACGAAAAGCGGACCACACTTGCAAACAAAATTCTTGAGTACCTGAAATTTCTTTATTGTTTCATTTTTTTTGCGTCAAAAACATAGGTTATGACCCCTTCTTGGAACGAGCTCAACGAGCTCGTTCCAAAGAGGGGGTCATAAACCATGTTTTTGAGACAAAAATGAAACAATAATGAATAGCTTTTGTACATAGCGCTGACCGGTTTCGGAAGTCACGTTAGGTAAAGGGTTAAGAACAAAATGCACATTTTGGCTCCATACTTAACAAATTTGTTTTATATGAAGCTGGTAGACTAACTGATAGACTGTTGGACTTCTATGCTAGAGGTCTCGAGTTCGATCCCCGTCCGGGACGACCCGCGTTGTGTCATTGGGCAAGGCGCTTTATTCCGGTTGACTACATGGGGGGGGGGGGGGGGGGGGGGGACGATGACGCCGTGTACTAAGGCGCACTGCACATCGATGGTACTTGTCTTCAACTGCAGTAACCCTGACTGAGCGAAGTGTGAACAGAGTTAGAATGTTGAGGAGCTGACAGTAACTGCTCGTCGATGCTCGGTGGTTCTCTCTGGGTACTCCGGCTTCCTCCACCCGCAAACTGTCACGGTCGCGATTAGCCATTGTGCATAAGTATGTAACCTTAAAACACCAATAAATAAATAAATAAATAAATAAATAAATAAATAAATAAATAAATAAATAAATAAATAAATAAATAAATAAATAAAAATAAATAAATAAACTAGAGGCTCACCTGGACCAGGTTGTCCTAAACTGTAAGGGTTATGGGTATGGAGAAAATGTAATCTGAATGAACCATATGACAGATTCGCCAGCAATTTTTTGTCCAATTGTTTCAACTGCTCAGAAGAAAGCTTCATACCAAATACATAATCTCTAGTCCATGCAGTTTGGGAAATATTGGACATTTCATTTTTTTCTATTTTTAGCGCCAGGTGTTCCCACGGGGAACCGCGAAAAATTTGGGGGCATGAATGAAGTACTTAGGGTCAACTAATGCCACATATAAAATTTGGTTCAAATCGCTCCATTGGTTCTTGAAATAGAAATTTTCAGGGGAGCTCAAAAGTGAGCCCATCCCCTGAAGAGTTCAAAAATGAACCTATCGACTTTCTTTGAACAACTTTTAATCTTGAACACCAGAGAAAGTTTCATACCAAATATCAAAGCATTCCCACTTGTGGTTCATGAGAAGCTGATTGTTAATGAATTTCACGATATTTGGGCATAAGCCCAAGCCCAAAATGGGCAGAGACCCCTTTTGAACAAAACTAAAACAGAATACCCCCAAGATGATGTGTCCCATATATGTTTTAATTTGGGCCATTGGTTTGTGAGGAGAAGATATTTTTAAAAAGGTAAACATGTAATCTTTTTCCCATTGACTTCAATGTTAAAAAATGCTGAGTCATCATATTTTCATAACACCAAAAACAGACCATATGACAGATTCGCCAGCAATTTGTTTTGTCCAATTGTTTCAACTGCTCAGAAGAAAGATACATACCAAATACAAAATCTCTAGTCAGTGCAGTTTGGGGAATATTGGACTTTTCATGTTTGTTCTATTTTTAGCTCCAGGGGTTCCCATGGGGAACCGCGAAAAATGTTGGGGGCATGAATGATGTACTTAGGGTCAACTAATGCCGCATATAAAATTCGGTTCAAATCGCTCCATTGGTTCTTGAAACAGAAATTTTCAAGGGAGCTCAAAAGTGAGCCCATTCCCTGGAGAGCCCAAATATGGATCTATTTCTTTGAACAACTTTTAATCTTGAACACCAGAGGAAGTTTCATGCCAAATATCAAAGCATTCCCACTTGTGGTTCATGAGAAGAAGATTTTTAAAGAATTTCATCATATTTGGGCATAAGACCACGCCCCAAAAGGGCGGAGACCCCATTTGAACAAAACTAAAACAGAATACCCCCAAGATGATGTGGCCCATATATGTTTCAATACGGGCCATTGGTTTGTAAGGAGGAGATTGTTTTGTAAAAGCTAACATACGATGGACAACGGACGACGGACGCCAAATGATGGCAATAGCTCACACTGACTTTCAGTCAGGTGAGCTAATAAATAATTAAATAAATAAATAAATAAATAAATAAATAAATAAATAAATAAATAAATAAATAAATAAATAAATAAATATGTGCACTTGTCATGACTATTTCCCCTCCCTGTTAGTTCCCAATACGATTGTAATGACGAGGGCTCAGATAAAAAAAGTTACAGGTTAACTGCGTTTGAGTGATGGGTCCCCCCAACACACACACCCACGCACAGACACACACCGATTCCCTGATGGTATGTGATATGATGGTGTAAAAATATATTGGTGAAAATAGAAATAATGTTTCTCTTTCTCTCCTCCTGTCTCTCTCACTCTCTCTTCTCTCTCTATCTCTATCTCTGAATATATATATTAGCTGCGACAAGCAGCTCTGTATGTGGCAATGTTGATCGGTCGGTCGGTCTGTTGGTCGGTTTGTTGGCCGATCTGCGGTTGATCGGTCTGTGACCAACGAGTTATTAAACTCATTAACTTTTAACTCTTTACCCAACGTAACAGTAACTTCTAACTCTTTACCCAACGTAACAGTCAAAACCTGCCAACGCTATTCTCAAAAATCGGCAATTAATTTTCATTATGTTTTCATTTTTTATCTCAAAAGCATAGGTTATGGCCCCTCGTTGGAACGAGCTCGTCGAGCTCGTTCCAACGAGGGGTCATAACCTAAGTTTTTGAAATAAAAAATGAAAGAAATTAGTGATTCAAGATTTTTTTGCAAGTGTCGTCTGCTTTTCATGTTAGGCAAAGGGTTAAAACAACAAGTGGAATGGTATGCAAATGTACCTTATTGATATCTAGCCTCATGTTCAGTGCAGGTGTCATTCGGAGAATTTTGGCAGGGTTATCGTCCTTGAATGACTGTTTTATTTTTAACATCCGTTGCAGCTGAGCTGCGAACTCGGATTTATTTCAACTATACTCTCCCAAAAAAGAAAGTGTGCATGCAAAAAAATAACACTAAAAAAGATATGTATCATTTTCATTCATGGAAATTTTATTCAATCGATGAATCAATTTGTGATCAACACAAGAAATTTCATTACGCTACGACGAATACTCTTGGTGCCATGGAGAGTCAAAGACACTAAGGGTCCAACACAAAAGTCACACACTCAGTATCTGGTATGACCTCCGTCTGCATCGACTACTGCTGTGCATCTACGCCTCATGGAAGCGAACAAGTTAGCATGGAAGTGTTGTGGGATGTTGTTCCATATTCTGATAAGCTGTCTTTGGAGTTCCACAAGCGTTGACGGTGCATGGGGAAGCCGGCGTAGCTGACGTTTCATTTCGCCTCATACGAGCTCAATGGGTGAGATTATTGATATCTAGCCCCATGTTCAGTGCAGGTGTCATTCGGAGAATTTTGGCAGAGTTATCGTCCTTGAATGACTGTTTTATTTTTAACATCCGTTGCAGCTGAGCTGCGAACTCGGATTTATTTCAACTATACTCTCCCAAAAAAGAAAGTGTGCATGCTAAAAAATAACACTAAAAAAAGATATGTATCATTTTCATTCATGGAAATTTTATTCAATCACAGATGAATCAATTTGTGATCAACACAAGAAATTTCATTACGCTACGACGAATACTCTTGGTGCCATGGAGAGTCAAAGACACTAAGGGTCCAACACAACAGTCACACACTCAGTATCTGGTATGACCTCCGTCTGCATCGACTACTGCTGTGCATCTACGCCTCATGGAAGCGAACAAGTTAGCATGGAAGTGTTGTGGGATGTTGTTCCATATTCTGATAAGCTGTCTTTGGAGTTCCACAAGCGTTGACGGTGCATGGGGAAGCCGGCGTAGCTGACGTTTCATTTCGCCTCATACGAGCTCAATGGGTGAGATATCGGGCGAATTTGCGGGCCAGGGAAGAACATCCACTTGTTGTTGCTGCAGATACTGTTGAACAACACGAGCTGCGTGGGGTCGGGCGTTGTCCTGCTGTAGAATGACGCCGGGCCGTGACGTTGCAGAAATGGGACAACAACAGGTGTAAGCACTTCATCACCATATCTGGCTGCATTGAGATTACCATCAATAATGACCAGCTCAGTTCTGTTACGGGCAGTGATGCCACCCCACACCATGAGAGACCCTCCCCCATAACGGCTTCGCTCCACGCACATGGATCTGCGTAGCGTTCGTTTCGAGGTCTGTACACTCTCTGGCAGCCATCTGATGATGAAAGATGGAAACGGCATTCATCTGTGAATAAAACACGTCGACACCAGTGTAAGGGATACCTGAGATGTTGTCTACACCACTGCAGTCGAGCACGACGATGACGTAACGTCAAAATCGGACGAATTGCAGGTCTTCGAGGACGTAAGCCGTATTCTCTCAGCCGATTGATTACTGTTTGAGGATGTATCCCTCTCAGGTTAGGGATGTTCCTGGCTGTCGTCGTTGCCGTTTGTTGCCGGTTCCGGAGATGGACGACACGGATATGCCGATACTGTGCAGGGGTGGTAACTCGGGGTCTCCCGGAGCGGGGTCGGTCTCGAACGTCATCATGTTGTGTATGTCGATGGACTAGCCTGTCTACAGTGTTACGGTGGCAGTTCAAATGCTGGGCAACCTCTCTGTGTGTTCTGCCGGCTCTAATCATATCCAGGGCATGGAGACGTTGATTCACTGCCAATCTTGGCATGCTAATGTGGAGTCGTTTTAACAGCAGCGCAAGTTTGAATGTGAACGATAGGAAGGCCTTACTTTAGTGTTTAAATACCCAAGGATTCACACTGCTGCATGAATTTTCAGACTCCCCACGTGCAAAACATGCCTCTTCACAAACGTGCAGCACGTCATTTAACGTTAATGCAATTTTAACGGGGAAAGCTCTTTTTGTGTTCATTATAACTTATTCATGAACAGGTTAACACTCTTTACACCTACGAAATTATTTTTGTGGAGTTTGATCAATTTCTGCAATGCACACTTTCTTTTTTGGGCGAGTATATTTCTAGAAAAAGTTGTTGGGCGGGGCGCGTGCCTCCATCGTGCCTCTGGTTACTACATTCCCGAATTCCCATTTGTGTGCAATAAGAGATGAGGTGAAGGACCGAACGGTTCCAGTCAGCTGAACTTCTCTGGTATGCATTCAGGATGAGAAACGCTAGATACAGTAGCTACCTTACAGCAATAATCGAGTGGCATGACCATTTGAAAGGACCGATCAATCTCAATCAATCTACAAATAAAAAGCAATTACACAAATTGGAAACGTATTGAAATCTTGAATTATTTATCGTTATTATTTATTATAGTTATAATGTTGTCAGATTGAGCCCCAGGGTTGAAAATCGACATGTAGATTTTAAATCCATATGTACCCTGGATGTTGCCCGAGATACTGTCAGGCCTCGCGTTACCGACAGAGAAACTCTAAAAAGAGATAATGTATTATAAAGAGAATTTATTCAGTGAATGAAATGCAGTACAAACCTCCCAAAAATGGAAAAATTTACATCTTATTGCAATAACAGAAATGCAAAGTGAGCGCGATTATCAATATTCGACAATCACATCAAACATTAGCTTATGAAATGCGACTCTCATGTATCCAAAATACACTTTGAGGAGAAAAGCCGACGTTGCAATAATTACAATGTTACTACAATATTACACTTTTATTTATCTGCCTACATCAAGGAGCGTAAATGAGAGAGAGAGAGAGAGAGAGAGAGAGAGAGAGAGAGAGAGAGAGAGAGAGAGAGAGAGAGGGAGAGAGAGAGAGAGAGGTGTTGTTTGTGAGCAGGTTTTCAAGAAATTCGAATCGAACCAATACCACACCGTGATATAATGTCCCAGTAATGAAACACAAAGAGAGAGAGAGATAGAGAGAGAGAGAGAGAAGAGAGGGAGAGAGAGAGAGAGAGAGAGAGAGAGAGAGAGAGAGAGAGAGAGAGAGAGAGAGAGAGAGAGAGAGAGAGAGGAACAGGTTGTGTGTGAGCAAGCCTGTCAAGAAATTCGAAAGGAATACCGTACCATGCTATTATGTTACGATTCATTCTTAAGTAGTCCAACAAACTAGCCTACGTGATAAGGATATCACCCAGCAGGGTCGTTACTCGGGGGTGGGAGTTTATGGGTGTGTGGCACCGCCCCCTAATTTTCAGTCGGAACATTTTGGTCTGGATTAGAATCTTCTTTGATGTCGATTTGCTCTTGCTGGTAATCACACACGGTTTTTTCCTACCTGGATTTATGTTACACACGCTGTTGGTCTCGGGCAAATCGAGGTCTGTGGTCGATTTGGTTCCAGAATGAAATTCTGAATCTGGTACTTGCTATCCACAAACATTTTGTTACCTCTTATTCCAAATGACAAATATTCCAACAACATCATCAAGGCATGTCTCCAAAGAAGCCATGCCTTGATGATGTTGTTGGAAAAATTTATCAAGTCCGGACTTGAGTCCTGACAGTCGAAGCAAAATGGTGTTATATCCTCCACAATGGGTCTCTCTCGCCCTGTCGCCAAGGCAATCGAATCGAAATGGTTTTAGCGCGCCGAAGGCGCGCTGGGACGTTGTGGGGCAAACCTCTTTCGACCCTCGTTTACAGTATAATAGTATTCCATTAATGTGAGACATGTGTCATTAGCATCATGTCTGAGCGGTGTAGAGGTGGAAGAGGTTGGGTGTTGATGTTTCTTGTTGTGTCGCCAAGGCTTTTAGGTTGGACTGTATTTCAAGGTGTCAATAGTGCGGATAAAAGTGAGTAATTGGGCCAGACACAAATATCTTGTCCCGAGGGTGAGATTTCCCCATCTCACACCCGCCCCCATCAGGGATAATTTTTCTCTTCCCACAAAACAGTCTGACGTCATCAAAAGTAATTCAGGGCCACGTGCAGTTATATCGAACAACTTTGATGTCCATTTCTGAAAAAACTGATTTGCTTATCGGAAAGAACGCACAGAAGTTCTGCATATACCACAGGTATATACCACACAATTAAATCCGAACGCCGGCAAGACGGGGGTTAAAGATTTGTAGCGAAATTAACATTGATACATTCCGATGACGTCATATTATGAATTCTGCAATGTATTCGCATAACTTTTCGACGGGAATTTCGTGCAACTCGCTCCACTCATAAAGGAGTTCATCCAAAAATTCATATGAAAGCGGATGAAAGAGTCAATTGTACTTTGGTTTTGCGGTCTGTGTTTTTATTTCTATTTTCTTCGACAAACGTTCGTCTGCTAATATTTCCGAAACGTGACACCATGTTGTTTGTTTACAGAAGAACGTGCGATAATTGAACAGTCCTGCGCCCGTTAAATATGCTAATAAACCAATATAGGTTGGTCACGTGGGTGGTGTGAGATAGCTGTCACGTGGGTGAGGTGAGACAGGCGTATCTCTCCCAGCTGTTTCACACAACTTTATATATGTCTTAGTACCTTAGTGGTGGGAGAAAACATTGCCCCACCCCAACCCCCTCCCCCCCAAAAAGAAGTCGCTCTGCTGTAGAGGAATTCTGATTTTTCTAAGAAGAGACAGGAAGACGGCTAACTTTGCTGTGTCGCTTCCTTGCAGTGTATACTAAGTGGAAAGCACTTGTCCTCCTATCCCAATTTACTTTAAACATATTTTTATTTGCCATAACTATTAAGCAAAAAGGGATAGGAGGACAAGTGCTTTCCACTTAGTAAAAACCTCCGCTTCCATAACATGAATACCGAAAATGTTACAATGGCGAAACAAACAAATTTTTGAAATTCATAAATGTAAAATAAACTATTTGAATGGGTTTATATATATGTGTGTGAATGTGTATAAATAAATATGAATATGTAGCACTAAACAAAGACAGAAAAAGGAAGAAAGAAAGAAAGAAAAGCTGTTGATGTCCCTTTTGCATTCTGTATCTCTCTCGATTTGAATCAATTAATATTCAAAGCCAAAGGCCCCTTGGGCGCTGTTCTGATTAGGATGTGTTAAAATAATAATAATAATAATAATAATAATAATAATAATAATAATAATAATAATAATAATAATAATAATAATTTCTTCGCCTTCTGTACTACAGCTTAGGGACGTGTCTCATTAGATCCATGCTGATTCACACAAAAGGTAGGGAAAACGCCGCGTCAGTGACTAGGGCCACAAACAGCGCAACCGTGACTATCATCGTGACTGCACAATCTGTGTACCGATGCGCTGGCTCAACGTCACCCCGATGACGCGTCCATTCCGTGACCCCTCCATGCGTATTCTATATTGAAGAGGATACCTTGAGTCAGCATTGTTTTACAAATATTACTAGATGGGAAACTCGTTGTCGAACCTCCCGGTGCTACAATTAAATTGTGGCACAAATTTAAAAATCAAAGTGTTAGTTTTGGTTACTAACACCGGATCACCGTACAGTAGATTATCCACCGAATTCAGAGTTATATTAAGTTTTGATAAATTACCAATAAGAGCGTTACGAGCGTTTGAATAAGATGGGCAGACAAGGAAATAATGTTCTGCGTCCTCAACAACAGTTATACAATGTGGACAATATGGACATTCAGAGATGTAATTGAGGAATTTATCACTTTTCAGATCACTACAACCGGTTCTAATTCTACTGTGAATGATATTGTGTTTTCTAGAACCATGCGAGAAATATACAGGTGGTCTGCATACGGGAGGCGATATGAGTTTTTTGAATTCAGTAAGCGATGAGCAATTTCGCACTGATTGGGATAAATTGTTCCACGTTTCCGTGCAAAACGCAAAGAATGATCGTTTAAATAGCTCAGTTCGCATGCTGTACGGCATAAAATTTGAAGAATTGCGAATGTAAAAGACGGTGTGTCACAAACCAGTGGTGGTAGAAGTTCATAGAGAAAATCTGGCGCATCGTTGTGTATGATTTTGTAAAAGATACACATCTTTTGAACGTGTCTTCTTGTTTCTAGATTATTCCGCCCAACTTCTAACAGGGTGCGATCGCGTGATACTGATCGTGTCAGGCCCGATACGATTCGTGCGCCATCGCAGTGTATATCCTCAAGGCGCTTCATTAAATGTTGCGGAGCACCGCACCAAACAGGACTACCGTACTCTAATATTGGCAGTACGAAAGCACTATACATCTTTCCCAGGATCTGTCAGTTAAAAATGTGCTTCAATTTTCTCAACTGAGAAAGTCTTGCACAAGCCTGTTTACAGATATCGTCAATATGGGCTTCCCAACTTAAGTTGGATTGGATAGATAACCCCAAATGTTTGACAGCAACAAAATCTAATGTTTCGCTGTTGAAAACAAAATTTGGAAATATACCATCCCTGCTGAGTGTAAATAGTATAACGTTAGTTTTTTTTTAGCATTAAATGTGACCAACCACGTGTCAGCCCATTTGTTAATTTTTTGGAGTTCGGTGTTCATTTTAGACTGAATTCTATGGGTATCAGAAGATGACTCTGTCAGACAAGTATCATCAGCGAACAGTCGAACAACAGACTCGATATAGTCGGCTTTGTCGTTGATGTACGCGAGAAATAAAAAAGAACCAAGAACGGAACCTTGTGGGACTCCAGCTTATATATCTTTATAATCCGATTTGCAGCCGTTAATTTTCACTCTTTGCCTTCGGTTTGTAAGATAACTATGAAACCATCGTAGGAGTGGACCAGAAACACCATACTGCTTTAGTTTTAAAAAAAATGAATCCTTTGTGCCATACCCTGTCAAAAGCCTTAATATCACAGAAAACGCTACAGGTTTGCATGTTTTTGTCTATCGCGTTGCAAAGGTTGTGATAGACTTCTATTAATTGGAATACGGTACTATTGTTCGGCAAAAATCCAGATTGAAATTTATAAAATAACCTGTTATTAAGGAAGTATTTATGAATATCTTTAACCCCCCCCCAAAAAAAAAGAAATAAATATTTGCAACTTATTTTTTTATTTTAATTATAGTGTTTTCAATGTAATTGATAAAAGGCGAATAAAGATTTCAATTTCAATTTTTATGACTAAAAATTTAGATGTATAATAATAAAAGAAAGTCGGTGCACTCAATTCCAAAATTGTTATATATTTACATTTAAAATGTTCTAAAAAATAACATTAATGAAAAACATGAGAATATTTTCATTCATAGTATTATAATTATTAAATTTCCTCTGTGAGTTGAACAATTAATTGGTTAAATTACCGTAGGAAAGTAGGGCTATTTTTAAGATCAGGTGCACTTTATTATTGTTTTGTTATTGTTTTGAAACGTATGTGTTTGCAGTCGAGTTGGGTTGAATATTGCGCAGTAAAATATCACGTAAAATATAATAAATAGAAAACCTACGCTATTTTCGTGTGGACGTGAAAATAAGCGCTCGTGAAAAATAAAACTTTCCGGTCCACCGGATTTTTGAGGTCCGGTCCGCATTCCTAGTCGCATTGAAGGAACGATCAGCTGATCTTTGCTATTGTTTTGAAACGAACGTGCTTGCAGTCGAATTGGACTGGATATTGCGCAGTAAAATATCACGTAGCATATAAAAAGAAAATCTACGCTATTTTAGTGAACTCGTGTGGACCTGAAAACATTATAGTGAAAATTAACACTCTCAGGTCCACACTCATGGGATAATTCTCAATATTAATTAAAACAGCAAATATGCAAATATTAAAATGACGTAATAATCATACCTATTTGAAAAGTCATATATGTTGCTAAATTGTTAAAAGTGCTTGATTTTAATTCCCATCCGTCCCTTCCTTCCACAACAAAATAAAAAGTCAGGGCGAATCTCCAATTTTTTTAATTTCATAGACAAATTTGTAAAAAAAAAAAAAATAATCAGTCCAGTTCCGCAACTCCTACATACAAAATGCAAATAGTCAGATCGTCCCCTGAGTTCCAATATGTTCTCTGTGCCTACTGGCACAGAGAACACATTGGAACTCGGGGGACGAGATGGTTGTAAAAAACAACTATCTGTATTTATTTCACAACAGGTATGCATTGTTTTGTCCCTGTTTCTTGCACAGCGCTAGAATAACATCTGGCGAATTTTTCGCGGTGCACTCGCAGTTCGTCTCCGAGTGTTGGGAGGAAAGAAGAAGCGCGGGAATAGGGAGGCAGTTGGTAGAACATGGGTAACCAAGGCCTTCTCATACGAGAACCGCGACAAATCAGCGGCCGGCCGAAGGGTTATTATCATTACTTGTGCAGTCCAGCATTTTAAGCAAAGTCGTGTACAGATCTATATCAGTGTTCTTTAGGAATGCTGGAACACTAATTGCTCGTCTGGTAGGTCAATCACGACACCCCCTCTAGGGGAATTAACAGAAACAAAGGCGCATGAATATCATATGTGACCACGGTGCGGTTCTGTTGTTCTCACTGGAACATCCAGTGAAATTTGGGAATATTTTTCCGGTACGAGTTCCGAGCAGTGTTTCGCCAACACTAACAGCGTGAGCTACCCATTTCCCGGTCACTTCTTTATTAAACAGTTCCAGCATAAGTCAACATTTTTCCACCACCAACCCCGCCTCCATTCCTACCAGTCACCTACTCATTTTCATTTGTTGTATTTACAATTATCACCTGCTTTGTAGGCGTATCGGTCGCCCACTCCTATTCAATTGTTATATTATAACCTGTTCTGGGCTAAACTTCTGTACCTTAGGGAATGAGAAGTTTTTATAATAAAAGCAGTTTTAGTCCACCATTCAACTCAAATCAGTCTTATTTTGATTTCACTATCTCTTAGCCAACGTGCCTCTTCCATTAGTTATTTTTAGGTGACCTGTTGGGGTATAAATGGAATTTCTTAATTTTAAACTTTTTATTTTTGAAGTAACTTTTGCTATTTATTGACAACCCATCCCAAATGTTACAAAAATTAATAAAATAAAATTAAAAGTGCACTTTGTCTCTCTCGTCACAGTGTACCTCCCTACCCCCCTGATTTGTTTTAAAAAGCAAAAACTAGAAAAAAAATCAACGATTTTGTTTATTCAAGTCTGATGGTGGACTGAGGTGGCGAAATAAAACTGTCGATGTCTCTCTTGTTCTAGTGTCAAACTGATAACTCTTAAAATTTCCGTTCACATGGTACAATGAATATCCAATGAAACTGACGATTTCATGTCCTCAGCAACTATGACATAAAACATCCACTCTCCTCATCGTATTCATCCATATAAGCTATGTTAGTGATTTGTTGGTTCATTAATTTTATTTCACCTTGAATATCTTTCATTGCACCAACAACTTTTTCAACTGCGGCCACTCTTTGTTCAAGGTCCGGTATAGAAGATCCGCTATACGAAAGCGGCTCAGATATCTTATTTGTAGTACCAAATGGGTAAATGTCTTTCTCCCCCTCCCTGGCATTCGTTCGTGTAATACATCGCTGCACAGCTGCCTCAATTTTGCATAATCGTTCTGAGAGATCTTTCTGGGCTTTAATGACAGGGTCCAATTCTAATTTTATTGCATTTTTGTGTGTCTCAATAATTAAATGCATTTCCCTTTTCAATGAATCCCTCTCGTCAATGGAATTTAGCTCTGTCCAGTTCGACATGGTCTGAGAATGGTGTCCAAAATGTCACTGCAAATTGAAAAAGAAAATCATTAGTGGACTAGAAGTAATCTTCCGATCTTAAAAATGAAATGTTTGTCATCTTTATATACTTGTCACCTGTGCAAGGCATACACTGTAACAAATTGCCGTTTGACCCTTTACCCAACGTAACGACCAAAACCAGCCTGCGCTATTCACAAAAATCGCCAATCAATTTTCATTATTTTTTTCATTTTTTGTCTCAAAAACATAGGTTATGACCCCTCTTTTGGAACGAGCTCGTTCCAATGAGGGGTCATAACCTTTGTTTTTGCCGTTGTGCCCAAATTAGACTGATCTAAAGGTCTGGCGTGGGGGATAGACTCCAAAACTATTAGCTTTGTTTTCGTTGTCTTGTTTGTTTACATTTTGATCAAGGTCATCTCGGCCGAAAAAATATTGATATACAATGCCGTCTACAATCAAAAAATGAGAAAGATCATCTTCATGCCACACGCTATTATAATATGGAGACTGCACAATTGCCATAATACTTGCAAGTAGGGCTGTCACGATTTTTTAATTTGGGAATCGATTAATCGTCGCAAATAATCGATAGTAATCGATTAATCGTACCGAGATGACCTTCCCTCTCCCTTTCTTTGAAGTTGTTAAAAATAAAGTTGAAGTCAGTTGACCTACCTCATGTAAACAACGAAGACGATCATCTTTTAGATACATTCAAAGCTTTGATGTTCTGAACTTTTGAACCGTCAGTGTAATAATCAAGACCAGTCGTCAGTTGCGAACTTCGCAACTGCCGACCGGTCTTGATTATTACATTGAGGGTTCAAAAGTTCAGAACATCAAAGCTTTGAACGTACCTAAAAGACAAATGCTTCTAACAGATGCTGAGCAGATGGTTCCAGAAAAGTAGGAACTAGATAAAGAGAAGCTAACCAAGGATTTGGGGGAAATCCGAACTAGTAAAAATCGCTCTACAAGACAGTAGTAATGGTATAAGGCTGCAGTGGGGTTGAATACTATAGCTTTGGGTGACTCCAGTAGACGCCAACCATAGAACGGATTGTAGTGATTATGGACAAGTCGGCAGTAGTGACCAAGAAGTTATGAAGGTCATGGTGGTCTAGAAGGCAAGGATAAACAGGTACTTGAAGCCATTGCTATCGTCTAAAAGGTATCCTCTAAAAGATATCCCAAAGGGCACATTACCATATCACACAGTACGTGGAGAGTGTCATATCACTAAATCACCCGCAGAGTGGAGACTCCTTGAGGTTTAACGTCGACGTTCGTGACCTTTTACCTTCAGAAACAATATTTTTTTATCCAATTTTTTTAAAATTATTAAACGTCTAAAACAGGGTAAAATTTACCGATTCTTCGACAACGAAAAATACTAATCGATTTCGGCGTGAACGATCGACAATCGATTATTCAATTAGTCGTGACAACCCTACTTGCAAGGTATCATGGCACCTATTTGAATCTCTTGGAACTGCGTGATTGTTTTTCGATGAAAATTCGCGGTGTCGCATGATATATGCATGTCCGCCAGTCTATGGATCCATCTTCAATAAAAGAATGCAGACAGCATTGTCCTTCACCCAAATGCAATCGTAAAGTGTATTGAATGCCTAGCCTTATTCTTGGATATCTGAAGCACATATGTCCTCGAGTTGTTCTCAGGAAATATTATTTCATTATCATTTCTGGTACGAATACGGGAGCACATTTCCAAGAACAACTGGAGCCTGCCGTCAACTCTGTGAGTTGATTGAATGTATTTTTCGTTTTCTATACATTACAACCTTCATTTTGATGTTTAATTTGTGTATATTTCATTTGAATTTATGACATCTCAGAGACAGGAATTTCAAAGTAAACGAATGTCTCTTACTTATATAGCACCCTAACCCTTTACCTAACATGAAAAGCAGACGACACTTGCAAAAAAATTCTTGAATAACTATTCTTTTTCATTTTTTTGTCTCAAAAACATAGGTTATGACCCCTCATTGGAACGAGCTCGACGAGCTCGTTCCAATGAGGGGTCATAAGCTATGTTTTTGAGACAAAAAATGAAAAAATAATGAAAATTAATTGGCAATTTTTTAAAATAACGCTGGCCGGTTTTGGCCGTTACGTTGGGTAAAGGGTTACCACATAGGACCCCTTTTTATTACATGCCCATGCAGTCTCTCTTATGCAATACGGCGTGCAATACGGCTGTGCAATACGGAATTCCGTATTGCACACCAACCTGTTCCAACCGGGACTTTTTTTTTATGCAATGCGACTGCATAAAGTGCATGGTGTTTACCACCGTTGATAGAAAAGAAAATTAGGTCAGTAGGTGCTTGGGTCATGTAATAAATACAAAACCACATGTATGTTTCAATGAGTCGTTTTGTATTCAATGAGTCAGATGTGCGTAGGAAGAAAACGTCGAGACCGAAGGTCGAGACGTTTTCTTTCTACGCACATCTGACGAATTAGTATTAGTAGGAATAAAAATTTAAGTATACAGTCCTTCCCCCATGTGTTCTTTAAAAATATTTTTCAAAAAGTAATGTTTTCAATTTGGATTTGAAGGAGTTAATGGAAGGGGCAGACTTGACGGATTCAGGTAAGCTGTTAAAAAGTTTAGGACCACTAATGCTGTAACAACGGCCTCCGTATATTCACAAAGTATACGATTTTTCCTTCAAAAGGGTTTGACCTGCTGAACGAAGGAGGCGTTTGGGTCTGTAAGTTTCAACTAGCTTGGAAATATACTCTGGAGCTTGATTCAGGCATGATTTGTAAGTGAAAAGAAGAATTTTAAACTCTATTCTAGCCTTAATGGGGAGCCAGTGTAATGTTTTTAATTTGTGAGAAATGTGGTCCCTTTTCTTTGTTAAAGTAACGATGCGAGCTGCCGTATTTTGTATGACTTGTAATCTGTTAATCTGTTTACTGGTAATACCGTAGAGGAGTAAGTTGCAGTAATCGAGTCGTGATGATATAAATGCATGCACAAGACATTCTGGGGCATTTTTCGTTAAGATTTTCGTCGCTCGACCAATTTTTCGAATATGTAAATTAGCTGACTGACAGATTTTTGAAATATGAGGCGCCATGGTCAAATGATTGTCAAAATAAACGCCAAGGTTCCTAACAGTTGTAGATGGGTTTATTACCTTGTCGCCTACTTTAAGGCAGGGTAGTGTATCTGGGGCGGGTCTATACCTACGTATCCCACGTATTAAAAATTATCGATCGTCTGTCGCGTAGGTGTGATGAAAATGTCCAAAGCAAAATAAAGTCGGTTCGCAAAAAAATTAGTTAACCAAAAAATGAGATAATTTGAAAAAAAACCCATTCATTTCCAACCACAACATTAACCCAGTCCCGTGGCCGATGGAATCGCGTTATATATAAATTGGTATATAAACTTTATTTCGGTAAATTTTTGGACATCTTGACATGCTTCAAACTTCCTTTAAAAATGTTTCTCCCAGCTGTTTTGCAAAATGTACTTATATTTTTACCAACAGTAATAGCCACCAAGTGGTCATGTGTGAATGGACACCAGCCGAAGAGAAACAGCGATACGAATTTCAACAAACACGCCCAACAGAAAAGCTAAGGAATGTAATTTAGACTGGTTCCCAAAAGGTTGTTTTGATTTTTTTATCGATCCATTTGATCAGTACAGCTTCAAACAAAACAAACGGACGCTTCACATCTAGGTTTAAACATCAGGATTAAAATCTGTTTATTTAAATGAATTTTAATACGTGGGATACGTGGGGCGTGTAATAAACAGAGAACGCGATGTGTGTTTGAATCGGAGGGTGTTTTAAATAACTCGTTGGAATGGCGTAGTCATATTTCGCGAGAGTCGTAGGCTCTACCGAAAAATGACTACGCCATTCGAAAGAGGGTTGGAACCAGCCAGTAAAGTGAACTGATTGGATGATCTTGATAAATGAACCATGACTGTTCTCCCGTGCTTCTTTATCTCATTCGACTATAGTTGGAAACCACACTTAATCCTTTACCTAACGTAACGACCAAAACCGGCCAGCGCTATTCTCAAAAATCGCCAATTAATTTTCATTATTTTTTTCATTTTTTTGTCTCAAAAAACATAGGTTATGACCCCTCGTTGGAACGAGCTCGTCGAGCTCGTTCCAACGAGGGGTCATAACCTATGTTTTTGAGACAAAAAATGAAAAAAATTAGTTATTCAAGAATTATTTTTGCAAGTGTCGTCTGCTTTTCAAGTTAGGTAAAGGGTTAATTATTTATTGGGTTTTTTTAACGACACTTTCAACAGCCAGGGTCACCCTGTGTCGGACAGTTTTATGGAAGGAGGAAGCCGGGGTACCCGGAGAGAACCACCGAGAAACGGCGAGCAACTATCAGACTCCCCAATGTACTAACTACACACAAACTGGGTTAGCTTTGGTTAAAGATAAGCGCACCGTCGACGTGCAGTACGCCGCAATACACGGCGACACCGTGCCCACATGTAAGCAAGCGTGGGGAATCGGGATTAAGTACCTTGCCCAAGGACACAATGCAGTTACCCCTGGCGAGGATCACCAAAGGGAGGTAATTGCGTATGGGCCAACCATGTCCAGCTTTCTGTCCGGTAGGGGAGTTAACTCGAAATACTGGGGTGAACGAATGCAGAAAACATCAACGAGCGAGAGAATTAACCGAATGGTTTGTGATTGCCGTAAAAACAATCAGATGTACAAGCGGATCTTCATTATTACTCAGATCATATATGACAATATTAGTAACACCTTAGTCCGTCTCTAATCTGTAGCTGTTAACAGATGATCTAGTTTATATATTTTATCCATTGTTCTTCGAGGCTTCATGTCTTAGGATTATAATTACTTGGATCAATCCATTGCAAGTGTAAAGAAAGACAGCATGAGAGAAATCCAGTGTAATTTTCTGAACTGTGATTGTATTCTTTATCCTCACCTTAATAAAAATATACTCAACGGGAGATTTTTAACCTTTCTTTATGACATTAAGGAGAAATTTCATTTTTTTAAACTAATCCTAGCAGTAGTGTTCTTTGATAGAGATTTCTTTCTTTCCTTTCATATTTATTTCAATTGTATTTCAAGAAAAAAATCACCAATGCTCACGTGCCTTTAATTTCAGATTCATTATACATAAGAGAAGCAGAAATGACGAGTAAAAAAATAAAAATTCAAAATTATTAAAATTATAATCACCTTAATGTAAAATTGTGAACAAAAATCACATAGCACATGAATATTCCACTTTATCCGAAGTAAAGAGAAATACTCTGCCTCTTAAAAGACGAGTCTCAGTTCACGCGTAATCTGACGCTCACTTGAAATGTTCTGAAAAATGCTCTTTTTCAGACAAAAAAGGAAGCAAAAACAAAATATCGTACACTCATTATATTTATATTACTGTTTTCTGTATTTATTGCAGATTACTAAAATAACGCGTAAAAATTTCACCTAACATATTCAAAGGTCAAAAAATACATTTAAAACACTTGAGGTCGGCTTTTTTCGTAAACTTTACTAAGGTTCTACACGATGTTCAGGACCAATTTTCAAATTAAAAAGGAAGCAAAAAATAATTGTGCTACAATCAACATAAACATATTACATTAAACTAGAATAATGGAACTAAATGAAAATAACCCGTAAAATATTGTCTTTCAACCGGTTATTTGTGTAATTAATGTTTAAAATATTTTGTCCATAGGCATCAGTGTTAAGATTTAGATCCAATTTTCCTCGAAAGTGACGCATGCGCAGTAGACACCGGACCGAAAGCTGGGTATGAGTGGGTTTAGAAGAACGGAGCGATATGATTGGTTAGTTAGTTGCAGTAAAGTGAACTGATTGGATGGTCTTGATAAATGAACCATGACTGTTCGAAACAAGAACAGGAGTATTCGAGATAGGGTTAGAACCAACCAAAACAAACCAGAAAAGCTAAATATGGTAACAATAAACAAAAACTGTTCGAACTGAAAGCTCTTCTACGCTAATGGCGTATACTCCAGAACAAACGAATAGGGTTGCGTAGACAGAAACATAGCTTGTAGATACATAGACAGATGCTGAGCAGATGGTTCCAGAAAAGTAGGAACTAGATAAAGAGAAGCTAACCAAGGATTTGGGGGAAATCCGAACTAGTAAAAATCGCTCTACAAGACAGTAGTAATGGTATAAGGCTGCAGTGGGGTTGAATACTATAGCTTTGGGTGACTCCAGTAGACGCCAACCATAGAACGGATTGTAGTGATTATGGACAAGTCGGCAGTAGTGACCAAGAAGTTATGAAGGTCATGGTGGTCTAGAAGGCAAGGATAAACAGGTACTTGAAGCCATTGCTATCGTCTAAAAGGTATCCTCTAAAAGATATCCCAAAGGGCACATTACCATATCACACAGTACGTGGAGAGTGTCATATCACTAAATCACCCGCAGAGTGGAGACTCCGCCCAAGCAATAATTGCAAATTTGTTGCAAAGCATTACAAGCACAAGCAAAGTTCCAGCCAATGGACCACTAGGTTATATCCGGAGGTCCATTGGCTGAAACATTGTTTTGTTTTTTTTTGTCCACATGTACAGAATTTGAAGGTAATACTTTGGGTAGTAACTACACTCCCCGGGTGATTTAGTTACAATCAACCCTCCACGTACTGTAGGCGCCCTCAAATACCCAGACGAGGATAACATTTATGGTAGATTACACCTCACTGAGGTATTTCCTCATGGCTCCATCCGACAAAAACGAGATTATCTGATCCAGACGTTTCCAAAAAAGAGGTTCCGCGAAATGTAATCATTGAATACCTAGATGAGGATAAGATGGTTTTAACCCTTTATAACCTGGTGGTATCTCCCATATCAGTTCAATGACAGCAATTGGAATAGTCCATATTCATTATTTGGGGTAGACCAATTAATATTTTCAACGTGCAGCCTTAGGGCTGCACGTTGAAAATATTGATTGGTCTATCCCACACACTCACTCAGCACCTGTCCCATGACGTATCATTTTCATGGGCCGATAAAGCGCGGTCTCTCGGTTTCAGAGGTTTAAGATAATACCACATTGAAGGATTTCTTCATGGCCACGTGGTCTTATACAATAACAAAAGGATTCTACAACCACATGCAGATCATACAAAGGAAATCCGCGATATGTGGCCATTCAATATCCAGATGAGGACGAGAGGGATGGTAAATTATACCCCATTGAGGTATATCTTCATTGTCCCCGTTGCCTCACACGACAAAAAGGAGATTATCTGACAACAGATGTTTTCCAAAAAGGGATTCCCAGAAAGGGATTCCACGACATGAGGGCATTGAATACCGAGATGAGGATAAGAGTGTTTCGAGATAAGACCTCATGGAGGGATTTCTTCATGGATTCATGGTCTTATCCAATAAAAGGGATTCTACAACCACATTCAAAAAGGAATATCATGAATTGTAGCCGTTCATTATCCAGAGGAGGATGAGAGGGAAGGTAAATTATATCCCATTTAGGGATATCCCCGTTGTCCTCAATGCCGCATACTACAAAAAAGGAGATTATCTGACCACAGATGTTTTCCAAAAAGGTTTCCCAAAAAGAGATTCCACGACATGAGGGCAATGAAATCCGGAAATGAGGATAAGAGGGGTTTGAGATAAGACCTCATTGAGGAATTTGCCTCAAACGATAAAAAAAGATTCTACAACCATAGGCAGACTGTAGAAGGAGATTCCACGAAAGTATCCAAATGAGGATAAGAGAAACGGTAGATTATACCTCAATGATGGATTCCCCGATGGACCTCATGGACTCAAACGACAAAAAGGAGATTCTCTGAGCACAGACGTTTTCCAAAAAAAAGGATCCTAAATAAGGGATTCCACTTAAAGGGGTCGTTCAATACCCTGACGATGATTAGAGAACTGGTGGATTATACCTCATGGGAGATTTCATCATGGCCCTTATGCCCTCATACGATAGAAAATGGGTGCTGAAGCCCAGTTGTTCGTTAGTCAGGGGTGTAGGAAGTGGGGTGCCACGGGATGTGGACGCAAAGTAAACTGAGCCGGCTAGATGAAACGTGTATTAGGGTGTTCGGACCAAGAAGAATGCTCGGAATGGGATTAGAACTGCCAGGGCAGACAAGAAAAGCATAAAATAGTAACCATTAAGCCAAAACTGTTCCAACTAAAAGTTTTTCTATGCTACTGGACTATACGCCGGACAATTCGAACACGCCCAGAAAGGACATGAAGTCTTGCCATGGCCCTCTGTCTCTGCTCTAGTCCTTGGATGAGAACAAGAGGGGATTGATGTTACACAAAGTAACAACATTTCTTATAGCGCTACGTGCTACTCTTATTCTGCAGAAATTCGAACAAAATAAACAGGTAGAAACCGAGCATTTGGGAAGTTTAGGGAGATTGTCGAGTTGTTTGTGGCAATTCTAGGAAATAATCGAGGATTTGGGAAAAATCCGAACCAGTAACGTTATTCTTATACAAAGGAAAGCACTTTAAAGCACTATCTAATAAGTATGATCCTGCTAGAATCTGAACAAAATAAGGTGGTTTGGGTGGGTTTTTGGTAATTTGGAGTGATTGACGGGTTTATTTTGGAAATTATATTTATTCCTGTTCAATCAAACGTACCCCTAGAACACCCCCGTTCTATTGAAGGCCAATGGGTCACATAACTGCCATTGCACTTGCCGCCATATAAACCAAGATGACTGCCTCCAGTAAACAAAATGGACGACGGAAACACGTGACATCATAACGACACGCGCCCCACATGCGCACTGACACCACGTATCACTGAGGATGACGTCACAAGATGGCCGCCCACTCGATGACAAGCACAAGATGACAATCATCGCATGATATCCAACTTGAGATCCCCCAATCCAACGATCACCCTCCTCCTAGTATTGTTAGCTAAATGGTTAACCCTTTACCTAACATGAGAAGCAGACGACACTTGCAAAAAAATTCTTGAATAATTAATTTTTTTCATTTTTTGTCTCAAAAACATAGGTTATGACCCCTCGTTGGAACGAGCTCGACGAGCTCGTTCCAACGAGGGGTCATAACCTATGTTTTTGAGACAAAAAATGAAAATATTTTGAAAATTACTTGGCGATTTTTGAGAATAGCGCTGGCCGGTTTTGGCCGTTTTGTTGGGTAAAGGGTTAATAAACAAACGAGCGTAGCGTTCCAAGATTAACTGTAATTCACGTGATAGTGTAACAAATTTATTATACCTAATCACGGAAAGAGCTGTAACATTACGTGTCTTTGTGTAATAAATTTATTCCGCTGGAATGCAAGATGTGCAATTATTACTTGCTTAAATGTAATAAATAAATGAATCAAAGCACCGCACAGAAAGCATTATTTTACGTGAGCGTGATTAGTATAAATTTATAATACTTTCGGAAATATATGTATAATGTTTCTGTGTTGTCTTAGAAACAGGAATCTGGGTGCCACAGGTACAAAATGTTCGAGTTGTATTCCCAAAATCGTATTTTCCTCTCGATGATCGTAACTGGATGACATAAATCATTTGACATTAACTTAAATTTAGAGTGGTGGAAGCCCATAAATTTAGAGTGGTGGAAGCCCATATTTAGGCTTTAATCCAAAGTGCAGGGAAACCCATCTAAAAGACACGCCGATGTAAAGTTAATTAAAACAGAGTATTTTTCACGTAACTCTCCTTCCAGACTATCGACGAGACCTTACTTCCATGAGATTGAGACAGAAATACCGCCTACAACAAACACTCCTGAAGTGACTACTGTTTCATTGAATAGGAGTTTTTTTTTCTTTTTTTCATTTACACAATTGTGCATATTCCTGTTGCTTATTTTTTTTTGTAAATCACCTCTGAATACACAACTGTATCTATTATCACTGTACATTTCTAATGTAATACTAAATCTGAATAAAAAATATATAAAAAAAAGAAAAAAAAAGACTTCACTTCATATTCTGCGGATGTACATCATATTATCCTTAAAGTGAAATTATTTAGTCTTCAAGGATTTGCCTTGTTACCATTCATTCATAAATTTTAAGAAGACAATGATATATCGACAAATTTATAGGACCAAAAATAATTTATCACCTTAACGGTTAATTAACTATTTTCGAATCAAGTCTGTTATTTGAAATCGAACCGAACGACGAATTGAATCAGGGGCGTCTTTCAGACGGTCGATTCTAGGTGGGGGGGGGGGGGGGGGGGGGGGGTAGGGAATGTCTGGGGCCTGAGTTCTTCCGACTGTGATGGCGCAAGTCTCGACTGATAAAATACTCCCAACTACATAACCAAGGCATGCCTTTATCAAAGGCATGCTATAATGATGTTGTTGAAATATCACCCAGAGAAGATAATAGTTCAAAAACAAGAACCGATGCTGAAATTACCGGTACTAGGCATTGCACAGGGATAACCACCCGCAACGGCTCATCGTCAACATTGTTTGGAAACTTTAAATTTGCTATCAATAGTGGAAGTAGCAAGTGAGACTGGGGCATTGATGCAGATGCTATTTATCTTAATCCTTTACCCAACGTAACACAAGCGCTATTCTCAAAAATCGTCAATTAATTTTCATTATTTTTTCATTTTTTTGTCTCTAAAACATAGGTTATGACCCCTCATTGGAACGAGCTCGTCGAGCTCGTTCCAATGAGGGGTCATAACCTATGTTTTTGAGACAAAAATGAAAATAATAGCTATTCAAGATTTTTTTTGGCAAGTGTCGTCTGCTTTTCATATTAGGTAAAGGGTTAAAATAGCTAAAATTTCACTCAAGTCTGTATTTTCAGTATTATTAATGTACAATTTGCATCTGAACCATCCATCTATTTGTGAGACGACCTGGATCACTGATACCGGGATTGTATTATTCTGAAAAGATTTGAAAAGAAACGAATCGGAGCCGAATTCGAATCGACTCGAATAGCAATGTAAATTGAGAAATTGAATCGAATCTCGAAGCTTCGTAGGGCCTTATTCGAATTACGTGTGAATTCTTTTGTTGGTAACTTGCCTCATCTTTTGATTAAAATTGAGCCACTTATATCCACAGGAAGAAATACAAATCTGGAAATATTTATTTATTGGTGTTCAAGATCACATATGTCTGCACAATGGCTAATTATGACTACCACAGTTTTACGGGTTGAGGAAGCCGGAATACCCGGAGAGAACCACCGAGCAACGACGAGCAGCTGCCAGCTCCCCAACATGCTGACTCCACACAAGCAAGGTTAGCATTGGTTGAAGACGGATGTCTTGCCCAAGGACACAACGCGGTTGCCGCAGGTGGGATTTGAACAGAGGACCTCAGGACCTTCAGCCTGCACCTCTACCTACTGAGCCACCGCGCCCCACAACTCTGGAAAATAAAACTGTAATAGCAGTATTGGCCTATGGTCTCATACAGTACGTGGAGAGTGTATTATCACTAAATCACCCACAGAGTGGAGATTCCACCCAAGCAATAATTGCAAATTTGTTGCAAAGCATAACCAGTACAAGCAAGTTTTAGCCAATGGACCTCCGGGTTAAACCCGGAGGTCCATTGGCAGAAACACTGCTTGTGTTTTTTGTCAATATGTACAAAATTTGAAAGTTATAGCTTGGGTGACAACTCCACTCCACGGGTGATTTAGTTACAATCCACTCTCCACGTACTGTACGTCTATCCCATTTAACCATTTACCTAACATGAAAATGAAAAACAGATGACACTTGCCAAAAAAATTCTTGAATAACTAATTTTTGTCATTTTTTGCCTCAAAAACATAGGTTATGACCCCTCGTTGGAACGAGCTCGACGATAATAATGAAAATTTCCTAATTCATTAATATTCATAATTAATATATTAATTATCATAATTAACCCTAAATACTAATTATTTACATTGTCTAACCCCTTAATTAATTATATCACGTAATCCACCCCTCTCACCACCCCCTCACACCGCCCCTCCCCAAATGTGGTGTCAAAAGCATTGTTAATTCATTTATTATATAATCCGTCACTTATTTAATTCCCTAATTCATTAATATTCATAATTAATATACTAATTATTATAATTAACCCTAATTACTAATTATTTACATTACCTACCCCATTAATTACATAAGACCACTATTCAAAAAACTTTAACTGAACTATTTCTAAGTTCATACTCACTACTTGTCAACTGTAACAATCCACTATGCCCCGACTGTCGGCCGTAGCTCTGTCTATCTCATCGCTACCTTTCTATTGAACTCAATTTTCCTGACATGCCAGAAACATAGAATAGATTTTTCATATTATGGTAAGAACCAGCCTAACATATCCTTTATAGTAGGGGCATAAAATGACCTCCTACTGGAGAACACGCTGGTTCCAGGATTGCCTCGATTCTCATGTCTGCTTCTCATTCATTTTTTTCATATTTTTTTTTCTTTTCTTCGTTTTTTTTTTTTTTTTTCCTCACCTTTTCTTGTTCATTTTTTTTTAACGAGAATGGCGGGAAGACAGCCACTAGTGGCTACGTCATCTCCCTGTGGTGCAATCATGTAGTTGTGAATAATGTTACCTCTATGTATATTTTTGGATTTGATTGTATACATGTGGCACTACTGAATAAAACCATATATGTATATAACACCTTGATTAAGTACATTACGTAATCCACCCCTATCACCCCCTCAACACCCCCACACCCAAATGTGATGATTAGAACATTCCCTACTACTTATATCTTCTCCCTACAATACACCATTCTTATTAACCCCTTGAATTACTAGCCCCAATGCAGTACCTTATGCAACACCTTTAAGTAGGAGATGAGTATTTGTTAATATAATTCTGTTTGTATTATACTGATGTATATAGACAAAACGCGATGTGTGTTTGAATCGGTGTCTGTTTTACATAACGAGTTGGAATGGCGTAGTCATATTTGGTGTTTCTCGACAGGGGTAACTGCATTGTGTCCTTGGGCAAAGCACTTAATCCCGATTCCCCACGCTTGCCTACATGTGGGCACGGTGGCGCTGTGTATTGAGGCGTACTGAATGTCAACGGTGCGCTTATCTTTAACCAAAGCTAACCCTGTTTGTGTGTAGTTAGTACGTTGGGGAGCCTGATAGTTGCTAGCCGTTTCTCGGTGGTTCTCTCCGGGTACTTCGGCTTCCTCCTTCCATAAAACTGTCCGACACGGGGTGACCCTGGCTGTTGAAAGTGTCGTTAAAAACCCCAATAAATAATTAACCCCTTACCTAACCTGAAAAGCAGACGACACTTGCAAAAAAAATAATTTTTGAATTAACTACTTTTTTTTCATTTTTTGTCTCAAAAACATAGGTTATGACCCCTCGTTGGAACGAGCTCGACGAGCTCGTTCCAACGAGGGGTCATAACCTATGTTTTTGAGACAAAAAATGAAAAAAATAATGAAAATTAATTGGCGATTTTTGAGAATAGCGCTGGCCGGTTTTGGCCGTTACGTTAGGTAAAGGATTAAGTGTGGTTTCCAACTGTAGTCGAATGAGATAAAGAAGCAAGGGAGAACAGTCATGGTTCATTTATCCAGATCATCCAATCAGTTCACTTTACTGGCTGGTTCTAAGCCTCTTTGGAATGGCGTAGTCATATTTCGGTAGAGCCTTCGACTCTCGTCGCGAAATATGATTACGCCATTCCAACTCGTTATGTAAAACACCCACCGATTCAAACACACATCGCGTTCTGTGTTTATTGTAATTGTTATAATTAATTTAAATAAACAAATTTTAATTCCGATGTTTAAACCCAAAGGTGAAGAGTCTGTTTGTTTTGACTGAAGCTGTACTGATCAAATGGATCGATGAAAAATCAAAACAACCTTTTCGGAACCAGTGTTTGTTGAAGTTCGTATCGTTGTTTCTCTTCGGCTGGTGCCCATTCACGCCTAACCATTTGGTGGCTATTACTCTTAGTAAAAATATAAGTACAAATTTGTGCAAATTTGCAAAACAGCTGGGAGAAACATTTTTAACAGAGGTTCGAAGCATGTCAAGATGTACGAAGATTTACCGAAATAAAGTTGACCAATTTAGATATAACGGATCCACAAAACGAGACGGCCACGGGACTGGGTTAATGTTCTGTTTGGAAATGATTAAATATTATCTCAAATTTGGTTAACTAATTTTTTGTGAACCGACTTTATTTTGCTTTAGATGTTTTCATTTTCATACTATGTGACAGACTGTCGATAATTGTATAAGGAAATTTGGAAACTTTTCGAAGCGTAACTAATGACTCGATGGGAATGGAACTGGTATGAACGGCGCTGGGAAAAAAATTCCGGCTTGTACATCACCCATTGAATACAGAATCATTTATGTCATAGCGGCCATTCCGTTAAATACAAGGGTTTAAAGATGAATGGATGCGTAATAAATCGTAAAATAAAATATCATCATCATCATCATCATCATCATCATCATCATCATCATCATCATCATCATCATATCCCTGCATTGCTCTCATGTACTGAAAACAAATTAGGAAACTCTCCTGAATTTTATTGGGGCGTTGAATACAGGCAAATTGCTTAACAAACAATATGAAGGACCAATATGTAATAAGGACTTCCCACGGGGGTTTCAAGTATATAATTTGCAAATATGATACATTTACTAAATTGTTATCTGGTAGATTATCGTGCCGTCAATTAACCTACCAGAAAACAGAGAAACATATTTTGTTCTGGCTCGTTAAAACTGGCAGGGTATGCTTTTAATTGGATTGTTACAAGTCAGTTCGTACCTGGTAAGCAAAGGTCCCGTAACTTTCACAAGAGACATTTCAAATGACGAAAATAGTTGGAGATGAAATGACTCATTGCATCATAATTAAAATGAATGATTCGATTTTTCATTTTTACAAAAAAATCGCAAGGTAAATTATCTTTGTTCTTCAGCAGGGCCGAATTACAAACAACGCACAGCATCAAAGTTACAAACTAGAAGCAGGTTTACTGCTACCTTTATTGCAGTGTTTGTATCACATGTGTCGCATGATGTGTAGAAAGGATTTTTCCGCTGTTATACGCTGGATGTTATGCGAGCAGTGCGCGCTGTGTGAAAGAATAATCATCATTTTTTCTTCTCAATTTGGAATTTCGACATAGTGTGATGCCTGAAATTTAACAGCTGCTTTTAAACAAAGACAATAAGACACAGACAATGTACAATACGACACATACTTACAGAATAAACAAACAGTGTGTCAAAATACGGGTTTTTTCGCCCAAAACGTGCAAACACGACCCAGCTACCCTTCCCACATCTTTACCACTTGAGGGTGATTTTTCTCCAACAATATGACGTCACCGAAATCAATACTTTCAGCTGTGACGTCAGCGGAATGTCAGCTGTACATCTCATACGGTTTGTTAACCCATCGCCGTTGTGTGCAACCATTCGTTTTCGTAGTATATACTTTTGGTACAGATGAAACTTTTCGATGGTTTTTCCCATATGTAATTCATTTTTCACAACGATCAATACATATTATCGTTACAGTGAAGAGATCTGGGTCGTAGTATCACGTCGAGTTGAGGAGGTCAGATCGCCGGACTCCGGCGATCTGACCTCCTTAACGGGACGTGATGCGACGACCCAGGTCACTTCACTGTAGCGATAAAAGGTTTATTATATGACTTATATTTCAACATCGCATGCCGACGCTAGCATTAACAATTCCCCAACCTTTTTGGGGTAAATTGGATTGAAGTAAAAAAGAACTATTTTTGTTTACACTTATCTTTGTAACAGGTGCACACTTTCGGGGAATCCACAGATGCGCATGAATACGTGACAAAGTGAACAGCCAACTTTCAGTCAACCCGTACCGTCGTTCGAGCGCACCCGTTCCAGCTCGTAGTAAAGTACTCTTTGCGACCTGAACAGCTAATTATGTGAATTCGAACGCATCCGTAAAAAGTCCCCCTCACACTCTAGTGATACGGAATCGGATTCCATACTGTGGATTTTCAGGGAACCAGGAAAAGATCGTCAAACAGTAGTGACATTTAGTGGTTAAATTACATAGTCATATGATAAATCGATAGAACAGTAACGTTTCACAGCACATCTCGTAATGCAAAGGGTTCGAATCAGCAAATGGTATAAACTGAAGCAAGATCAGATGATTTACTATTTTGTAAACAGCCTCTCTCGAACATACTTAATTACATAAATACGCAGTACAAAAGACGATATTAGATATATGTTATTAGGAGTACATTTAACATATATATGGTTAGTACCATTTTGATTCTGAAAATCAAAGTACATGTAGTGAATACATTATTATTTATGTCGATGAAGTACTGGTGTTAGATACTAAAGCTAAATGGGATTATAATCGATATAATTGTAATGGGATATTTATAAAGCTTTAACCATTATTTTAATTACAATGTATGGTGAATATCGCCTGACAACTATCCCCGAGTAGTGTGTCAGTTTGAAGTGATTCATGTCTAAATTGTCAATGTTCATGTAGTTTGTTCCCGTATGTCAATTCCGGAGTAGAAATACTTGTTTTGATAGATGTTACTGGATCAAGAGTACGATGTACGCCTTTATAGAAAGGTTGCATATACTGCTTGGAATGCACATGGGTGATATACAATCTCAATCTGTGCCCCATAGTAATGAATTAATAACCATATCTGAAACGTGGCATCAATCACCATCACACATTGAGTTACCTGGATATTACTGTTTTGAAATGAGTCGAGGTTCGAATGATTTTTCAAGAGGGAGTATAACATTTTACTGTCGTAGGAAATATGTTAGTGCAGACCAGAAGGCTGTACAATTGAATGAGTACGAATTGCGGGTAGAATTCGGTGGTTCTATTTTTAATATTAACCCTTTACCTAACGAATCGCCCGCATCCGCCCGCGTAATATGCAAATTAAGCAGTTGAAAAAATTAAATTTTACAAAATATTTCAACAAAACCATATCATGTGACCCCTCATTGGAACGAGCTCATTGAGTTCGTCCCAACGAGGGGTCACATGATATGGTTTTGTTAAAAATTTTTGAAAAAAATAAAAAATGATATTTAAAATAATAATTTTGATATCATCTGCTCTGTGTAAAAGGTGAAACCCAATACAATGTTCATCTCAGTTTATACTCCTCCGTCTATCTCAACATTTTGGTCACAGATTAAAATCGTGATTTGATATCCGAAAGCCTAGAATCATTACTGTGTCTGCGTGAACCAGCTGATAAGAATAGGTGAAGAATTGAATTCGCGCACTGGACAGATGATTGTGATAAATATATTCCTGTTCCAGATATATACAGCATTGATATGTCAAGTTGTCGAAAAAGTCTTCATGAGACATACAGATTATCACCACAGTGTGTGTCTCCGGAAATTCAGATCAAGTCGAGTGGTAGGAACAGAACAGTATTTGGACGAGCCCGTTATGCGATTCTGTGCCTACAACGAGACTTGATCAGAATTTCTGGAGACACACTGTGGTGATGATAAATTTATTTCACAATATTGACCACAAAATGTGTTTAAAACTATTTTAAGAGGAACTTTTTCATTTCCCTTATCGACGGAAAGACGCAACTTGAAAAATAGAATAGCGTTCATTGATCTCCATACTGAGGTCAGTGATGACGTTACACTTCAGAGAAAATTACGTCACTGGGATTCACTTTACTGAATACTGTCTTGCGAAGAGGAGCAACTATGTGTTTCGTCAACGTGAATTTGGTTGTTACTTTTGCAATAATTATTGGTGAATTAAGTATCCCTCTTGGTGTGAAGGTTTATTATATTTTAAAATATCCCGTTCATCGTTTATTGAGGTGGAGTTTTCCACATTTCATAGCGAAAGCTAATCCATTAACTTCAAGAGAGAAGCCTCGACTCGAGCGTTGAGGAAAATCCCAGTAATAGGCAACAAACCAGCCCAAGATGCCGAAAAGTGCGCATAATTCAACTATTCGTTGAGGTAACTTTCCCAGTGACATTTTAGCATGCCGTGCATAATAAATACGTTAAAGGGCGTTTAGTTGGCAGATACAGTGTCATAAACGGCTCAGAGAAAACAATATTAGGTTCGGCTTCGCCTCACCTAATATTGTTTTCTCTGAAGGGAAAAAACGCGAAGCGATCGAAAAATGATATTAATGCCGTTGTTTTGGCAACAGCAGAATCACGCGCTTGTATAAGAGGCCCTTGATACGGATTCGGAACAAGGGCCCAGATACATTAAACTTTAGTTGCGTAACAGTGCAAAAACGCCCCGATTGTGTTATTTTGAAAGGCAACCTATTTCGTTATGCAAATCCGCATACCTGCGTATTGTAAATGGTTGAATACACAGTGATCCTTTTGGAAATGTTACCAGTTTCAACTACAACGGATGTAGTGTAGAAGATCATGTAATTATTTTTGAGAGATATTTATCCGAAGTATCGTATTATTGTTTCAAGGATCCAAATGAGTAGTCCGATGACAGCCAGCTTTCTCTGCATATGTAATGAATATCGCAAAGATTCTCATCTTAATTATAAATAAGACAAACCTAAATATAAATTATTGTGGTTACGTGAAAGTACAGCGAAGGCACTGAAAACAATTTTAAGTGTTGATTTTGGAAATAAATTATTACAGTACGAATCTGAATTAAATTAATCCATTTCCATTTTAGCTATGTAAGCAACAGCAATATGATTGTATTCTTTTCTTATTTGTTTGGAAATAAATATTGTTTAAACTAAATTATTACAGTACAAATCTGATTTAAATGTTGAAACTGAAAAAGATATCAATATTATTGTGCAAGGGTTCATAGAATTATTCCCACAAATAAATATGTCGTCATCCAGACGGATTAAATGTTATAAAACGAAGAGAAAAAATAAAAACAAATAATTCGATAATAAATGCAAAACACTAAAACAAATAATGTGTAATGCGGCGTGTAAAATAAAAACAGTACTGGTGATAGGGAACTCGTTATCATTTTTTACAGCCAAGAAGGCATACAAGAAAGAAACAAAATATAAGATGAAATTGTTCAAAGAACAGTTTGCATCAAAATGAAAGTGTACGGAAACACCGAATCCAAGGGAATATTGGAGGTTCATAAAAGATATGAGAAACAACGAGGGCGTAGACAAAGATTGCTTAGATCCCGATAAAAGTGTTAAATTCTTTTCTGATTTGTATTGTCAAGACACGGCAAATCTAAACAAAACATTATAATATTAAATCAGACAAATCATCTGTCGTATATAATTTAAATAATGAGAAAATAATAAATGATGAAGTTATAACTGCAATAAGAGGTTTAAAAAACAATAAATCTTCAGGTGGTGATTTAATATGAAATAAACTTTTGAAAACAGTCGGCTACTTCATAATTCATGCAAGAAATAAATATATTGTCATCCAGACGGATTAAATGTGATAAAACGAAGAGCAAAAAAAAAAAAAAAAAAAAAAAAAAAAACCAAAACAAAACAAGATGTTCGATAATAAATCGTCTACTGAGTTCCAATGTGTTCTATATGCCTACTGGCACATAGAACACATTGGAAATCAGGGGACAAAATGCAAAACACTAAAACAAATAATGCGTAATGCGGCGTGCAAAATAAAAAAAAACCCAGTGATAGTGGACTCGTTATAATTTTTTTTACAGCCAAGAAGGCATACAAGAAAGAAACAAAATATAAGATGAAATTGTTCAAAGAACAGTTTGCATCAAAACTAAAGTCTATGGAAACAGCAAATCGAAGTGAATATTGGAGGTTTATAAAAGATACGAGAAGCAAAGTTAAGGTCATATACGGTAGACTAAAGGAAGTTATTGAAGAGAAAGGTTTTTTAGGAGAAATTCAAAATGGTTTCAGGAAAGGACGAAGAGTCACTGATCACCTATTTACACTCACCCAACTGATAGAATCAACAAAGGCTGAAAAGAAAAAGATATTTCTGGCATTTCTAGATGTGAAAAAAAGCGTACGACCGAGTGTGGAGGGAAGGTATGTGGCGAAAGCTCGAAGGCATCGGACTGGGGGTGACTTTGTGGGAATCATGAAAGCACTGTATACAGATGTGCAAAGCCAACTCAGTCTAGGGAGTATCACTACAAAACGAGTCCCTATGGATATAGGCCTCAAGCAGGGGTGTATCTTTTCACCGATTTTGTTTGCATTGTATGTTAAAGATTTAGGGGACGAACTAATTCAGAGTGCGGAGGGGGTAAATGTTGGAGACATAAAGATACCAGGCTTATTCTTTGCGGACGACATGGTGTTAATGTCTAGAACTGAACAGGGGCTAGAGAAACTGCTGGAAATTGCTGGTAGATATGGGAACACTTGGCGGCTCGAACTAAATGAAAATAAAAGCAAGGTAATACCCGTTGGACGCAAGGTAGATATGACGAAGAGATGGAGAGTGGGGGAGTTCTCAATCCCCGAAGGGGAAAGCAAACAAATCACTGTAGGAGAAACGAGAGAGTATGAGTATCTAGGGGTAAGCATAAATATAACGGGAAGAGGGGTGTACAGAAATTACTCAGCCAAACTGATTCTGAAGGGGAAAAGAATTCTGAACCAACTAAAACTTTTAGGGAAAAATAGTTTCAATAAGGTCTTTGTGGGGAAAACACTGTGGGAGAGGGTGGGTTTACCAAGTATAACGTATGGCACGGACGTGATTCCATTAAACCAAACCGTTATTAAGAAGTTGGAAAGTACTCAGAATGATGCCGGCAGATGGATAACAGGGTCGAGTAATGCTGCAGCTTTGGAAGCAGTAAGGGGTGAGCTTGGGTGGATGAAAATCAAGGACAGGGTAGATTTGGGAAAACTGTGTTACTTTAACTACTTGAGAAAGCTGCCTGACAACCGGTGGTGCAAATTGATGCTCGATACCATTTGGAATTCTAATATAGAAACGGGGTGGTCAAAACATGTGAGGGAACTAATGGACAATTACTCTATAGAGGTCACAAACATAGAAGTAGGAATGAAAGAAGGCAAAAGGTTTGTCAAAGAGAGAGTCATGGAAGATTGCAATCGAAACTGGCGAGCAGGGGTTAGCGTGAAAAGATCACTGCAGGGGTTACAATATAAAGAAAAGCCAGCTTTTGAGAAGTACCTAAATGGCACCTTTGGAGGGTCACTGCTGTTCAAACTGAGATCAAGATCACTGGAGCTTCGGGGAAAAATTGGGAGAGATGGAGAAAAGGGATGCCAAATGTGCCACTCCGGAGTAGTGGAGACCCTGGAACATTTTCTCTTGGAATGCCCACAGTATATACCTCATAGAATAAAATTTACTGGAAGAATAATGCAGAAGTGGGGTGAAGAAACAAAGGATAGATGGCTGAAGGGGGACACGAGGGAGAGGGTAGGAATGCTTATTGAAGCAATTGAAAAAGAGGAAGTGAGGGACACTATTAAGCAGTTTATATCTGAATGCTGGGAGGAGAGGAGGGGAAGAGGGGGTGGGGTGCAGGGGGAATGATGGCCTTCTCTTATGAGGACCGCGACAAATCAGCGGCTGGCCAAAGAGTTATTATTATTATTATTATGATTAGCCATATGCATAACTGGCCAAATTACCAAACTATTATAGCAAGCATTTCCCCAAGTAATGGCGTGTAGAACCTGTCAGTAAATAATTTATATGACCAGAGTGAGTGTCCGTATACACCACCATGCATGAATATACAGGGATACACTCCGCCGTAGACACAGCCCCACCACACCCACACACACACACGCATTCCCATACTCACGTAAGCTTTCATCCACTGGCACATGAACAGAAACCTATAGATGTATAAACATGATTTACTTCTGTTTGGGCAAGCTATTTCCGTCGGCCCATAACTGAATGTGATATAGAGCATATATGTTGACGTTGACAGTATATGCTTTACTAAACTACTTGATATGGGTGTGTTGTGTGTGGGCAGGGGAGAGGGCGAGTCATCTTTCTATAAATGGGTAAGGTAATTATCATCGACTCTGTGTTCAGGGCTACAGGCCCCAATAGGCAGTAGGGGGAGTGATAAATCCGCTCCACAGCCCCACGGGGCAAGTCGAACAGCGCCGTTGGGCTGTGAGGCGGGAGCACCATTCTGTATAATCGACTTTGTGTTCAGGGCTACAGGCCCCAATTGGCAATAGGCGTGGGCGTAGACAAAGATTGCTTAGATCCCAATAAAAGAGTTACATTTTTTTCTGATTTGTATTGTCAAGACACGGCAAATCTAAACAAAACATTATAATATTAAATCAAACAAATCATCTGTCGTATATAATTTAAATAATGAGAAAATAATAAATGGTGAAGTTATAACTTCAATAAGAGGTTTAAAAAACAATAAGACTTCAGGTGGTGATTTAATATGGAATGAACTTTTGAAAACAGTCGGCTACTTCATAATTCATGCAAGAAATAAGTATATTGTCATCCAGACGGATTAAATGTGATAAAACGAAGAGCAAAAAAAAAAAAAAAAAAAAAAAAAAACCAAAACAAAACAAGATGTTCGATAATAAATCGTCCACTGAGTTCCAATGTGTTCTATGTGCCTACTGGCACATAGAACACATTGGAACTCAGGGGACAAAATGCAAAACACTAAAACAAATAATGCGTAATGCGGCGTGTAAAATAAAAAAAAACCCAATCCTGGTGGTAGGGGACTCGTTATAATTTTTTTACAGCCAAGAAGGTATACAAGAAAGAAACAAAATATAAGATGAAATTGTTCAAAGGAACAGTTTGCATCAAAACTAAAGTCTATGGAAACAGCAAATCGAAGTGAATATTGGAGGTTCATAAAAGATATGAGAAGAAAGGTGAACGTAAATAAAGATTGCTTAGATCCCGATAAAAGTGTTAAATTTTTTTCTGATTTGTATTGTCAAGACACGGCAAATCTAAACAAAACATTATAATATTAAATCAGACAAATCATCTGTCGTATATAATTTAAATAATGAGAAAATAATAAATGGTGAAGTTATAACTGCAATAAGAGGTTTAAAAAACAATAAGACTTCAGGTGGTGATTTAATATGGAATAAACGTTTGAAAACAGTCGGCTTCTTCATAATAGATGACATGCATAAGATATTTAATATAGTCCTTTCGGCTACAAGATACCCGATAAGTTGGAGTGAGTCAGTTTTGACACCGGTTTATAAAAAGGGAGACAGGTATGATCCGACCATGAAGGCCGCCGGAGTAGTACAGCCACCACCAAGAAGAAGAGGACGAGAAAGAAGGGACCCTCCGCCAGACGACGAGATTCCCGCCGAATGACGGAGTTCCTGGAGTAAAAAGAAGAAGGAAAAGGAAGAGAAGGAGGCAAGTGAGGGTTTCAAAGGGACAACTCCTGTCACCCCTGAACAACCCTTGTCCAGCCTGGTACCCCCTCCCAGGTCGAGGGTCCGGAGGACTGTGGGTCGTCAGGTGACAGTTCATTCTCCAGCTCATCAGACTCTTCATCTGAAGAGGAGATGGAGGAGGATGCTCTGTCAATGGTGCAGGAAGCTGTACCAGATGACGCACCTTCCACCCCTCCAGCTCTTGCTTCTCCAGCTTCTTTGGACCAGGAGTCCGACCAGGAGGAGAGCTTCCCGGAGTCCGTGGAGGCATTCCTCAAGGAGGAGATACCAGACGAGATTGTCCGAAGCACGATCCAGGACTACTACAGCTACTAGCTGGAAAGAAAATTCCCAGCAAACTCTATCAGGATAATCCTCACAAGCTGTCTTATAGGGTCCAAACAACAATCTCAAGAAACAGCAGCAAGAATCAGGCCGTACATAGCCAAAGAAGAACCAACTCTTCCGACTGATCCGTTAACTCCACCAACTACTATCTCTCCAACACATCCTCCTCCTCCAAAGAAAAACCGCAGGAGACACAGACATCGCTGATTACCTTAACTCTTCCTACTTTTCCACGGCCAGACAAGCCAAAGCCAAAGCCAAATCTCACACAACTAAAGAGGGTCGAAAGGGGCTTGCTCCCCATACCGTCCCTGCGCTCCTTCGGCACGTGAAACCATTCCTTACGATCCGACCAACTACAGGGCAATTGCGATGGGTGGTTCTGTGGGGAAGACATTCAATAAAATAAATAACAATAGAATTTCGGATTGCACAGAAAATAATGGAATAATAAGTGATAATCAGTTTGGACAGGCAAAACAAAGAGGTACTATAGATACTGTGTTCATATTAAAATCTATATGTCGAAAATGCATAAATGATGTGAACAAGGTTTATACTGCGTTTGTAGATTTTCGTAAAGCGTTTGATTTGGTTAATGGAGATATTATATTTTCTAAGTTAGAACAAATCGGTATTGTAGGGAATATCCTGAATACTATAAAATCGATGTATGCAACTAATGCTTATTCGACCAAAACCAGTGCTGGGTTAGGTCCTCGTAGGATATCTAGAGTTGGGGTTAGGCAGGGGTGTATCGTATCGCCTACACTTTTTAAAATATTTATTGATGATATTGGAAATTAATTCGTTGAAGAATGTAGACCGGCTATTGTTGGTGACAAGTCCACAAATCTTTTATTTGTAAATGATTTAGTAATGATGTCGGAAACACCACAATGTTTGCAGATGTTTGAATAAGTTGTTTAGCTATGCGTCAAGAAATGATTTGCTTGTTAATCATTCCAAAACTAAGTGTATCATTTTTCAAAAAGAGCCTATACAGGTACTAACATTTAGTTCAGACGATAATGTGTTAAAATTAGTGAAATAGTATACATATTTGGTGGTTACTTTTTCTTCAAATGGAAATTTTCAGAGAGCCCAGTGCGATGTAGTTTGTAAAGGTAACAAAACATTATATGCACTGACGTCAACGCTTCGTAAACATGAGACTCATTCCGTGGATATATGATGTAAACGATCTGACAAGCTAATCAAATAGATATTATTCTATGGGTGTGAGTTACGGGGACCTGGTATTAACTTTGATAAAATTGAAATCACTGCTGATGAACAGGCGCATCTAAGATTTTATAAATCAGTTCTTGGTGTTAACAGAATTATGTTTCACGTGCAAAACTGGGTAGATTCCCTTTAATTCATGATGGAATAATGAATACTATTCAACATATCAGAATAGCTGAATTCAATGATCAGTCGCTGCTTCGGTCGGCGGCAGATATGGTAAGTGATTCTACAGTCAATCAAAAATGGCATGAGAGGCTAGGTGTATCGAAGTTTAATAATAATAATAATAATAACACTTCGGCCGGCCGCTGATTTGTCGCGGTTCTCGTATGAGAAGGCCTTGGTTTCCCATGTTCTACCAACTGCCTCCCCCTATTCCCGCGCTTCTTCTCTCCTCCCAACACTCGGAGACGAACTGCTTGATGACATCCCTTGCCCCATTCTTCCCAATCTCTCCGATTAGTATATTAGCCCTCTCCTTTGAGTCGCCCCCTAACCACATGCCCTTCATTCTCCCATCCCACTTCTCCATTATACTCCCCGTGAATCTTGTTCTTTTAGACTGGTATTTTGGGCATTCTGTAAGAAAGTGTTCCAGGGTCTCCACCACGCCCACGTTACACATCTGGCACTCCTTTTCACTGTGTTTCCCAATTTTCCCCCTCAGCTCCAGGGACCTCGACCTCAGCTTGAACAACAGTGACCCCCCAAAGGTGCCATCAAGGTACTCTTCAAAACCAGGCTTATCTTTATCACGCAGGCCACCCAAAGATCTCTTTGATTTGATCCCCTCTCGCCAATTACGGTTACAATCCTCCATGACCCTTTCTCTGACGATCCTTTTGCCCTGGTTTGCCCCAACGTCAAGGTCCGAGATCTCCATTGAGTAGTTTTCTACTAGCTCCCTCACTTGGACCATCCACCCCGTCTTGATATTTGAGTTGAAAGTTCTCAGGAACATTACTTTACACCATTGGGTATCGGGGAGATTTACCAAATAATTAAGATAACCGAGTTTCAATAGGTCTATCCTGTCCTTGATCCTCATCCACCCAAGCTCTCCCCTGATTGCTCGAGCCTGTTATCCATCGGCCTGCATCGTTCTGCAGGATTTCCAAGCTCTTAACAGCTGTCTGGTTTAGGGGTACAACTTCCGTACCGTATGTTATACTTGGCAGACCCACCATTTCCCAAATGGTTTTCCCCACGAAAACTGTTTCTCCCTATAAGTTTCATTTGGTTAAGGATTCGCTTCCCCTTCAGAATCAATTTATTTGTGTGGTTTCGGTAGATGCCTCTTCCTGTGATGTTTATATTTACCGCCAGGTATTCATAGTCACTAGTCTCTCCTACCCTAAGAAGTCTATTGCTACCTTCCGGAATACAGAACTCCCCCACTCTCCACATTCGAGTGGGGTCCACTTTGCGGCCCACGGGTATAACTTTGCTCTTGCTTTCATTAAGTTCGAGTCTCCATTTGCTCCCATATTTCCCAACAATTCCCAGCATCTTCTCTAACCCCTCTTCGCTTTCTGACACTAGCACCATATCGTCTACAAAAAATAGCCCTGGGATCTTCAAGTCACCAACTGCAACCCCCTCGTCGCTATGCAGGAGTTCATCTCCTAAACCTTTGATGTACAATGCAAAAAGAATTGGCGAAAGGATACACCCCTGTTTTAGGCCTATCTCCATAGGCACACGTTTGTTGTAATGTTACCCAGGCTAAGTTCACTCTGTACATCTTTATATAATGCTTTCATAATCCCAACAAACTCGCCCCCAAGCCCAGAGCCTCCAGCTTGCACCACATACCCTCCCTCCATACTCTATCGTATGACTTTTTAACATCCAAAAAGGCCATGAACATCTTTTTCTTTTTTGCTTTCGCGGATTCTATCATTTGGGATAGCGTGAAAAGATGGTCAGTGACTCTCCTTCCCTTCCTGAAGCCATTCTGGATTTCTCCCAAAAAACCCTTCTCCTCAATCACCTCCTCTAATCTCCCATAAAGGACTTTACAGAAAACCTTTCCAATGTTGCTACTGACAGAGATCCCTCGATAGTTATCCAAGACGTCTTTTTCCCCCTTTTTGTGAATAAATGTCACTTTACTTTCCCTCCACTCCTTTGAGACCTCTTGTTTTTTTATGGCTAAATTGAATAGGGCAGTTAGGCTTTCCAAGAGTTCCTCTCCCCCTTTTTTGATAAACTCGTTAGGAATTTCGTCCACCCCTCCCGCTTTTCCATTCCTCAATTTTGAGATCACCCTTCGCACCTCCTCAGTTTTGATTTCGCTGCACACGAAGTCCGAGAGATTTTCCTCGACCTGGTTCGGACACTCCGGTGGGTTCCCCATGCCCCATCGCTTATCGTTTACCTTTTCCCAGTGCTTGACTAGTTCTAATGCGATTTGATCTCGCTCTTCTGTTACTCTGCCATCTACTTTAATGCTCTGTTGGTTTTTCCCTTTGTTACGTTTGTTCACCCATTTCCAAAATACGTTCGAACTCGACCCCCCTGCCGTTCTTATCGTCCTAATAAGACTGCTATTTCACACTCTCCGGTTGTCGTCTTTAATCTTGTTTACTTTATTTCGTGCTTGTTGGTATTCTTCCTTTGCTACCATGGCCTCATTGCTTTCCACCCCCTTAAGTTTTCTTCTTCTCCTGTATGCAGCACATTTAGCTTTTCTAACCTTTATGGCCCTTTTCAGTTCTTCGTTCACTCTGTACCCAAGTTCCCGTGTTGGCACCCTAATGTTTCCTACACTTTCCTTCCCTGCCTCCACTAGGCTCGCAACTATGGGGTCGGCCATCCTTTGGACACTACCCCCCCCCCCCCCCCTTGTGCACGTCTGCAAGCTTTGGTTTCAGTTTTTCTTCGAACTTCGCCCAGTCGGCATCCTTTTTGAGTTCCCAAATCTCCTTGAAGCTTCCTTTGCTTTTCTCTAGGTTTTTGGCCCTCATCGTCACTGTAATCAAGTTGTGATCACTATCCAACTTCATTTTGCCCTCATCATCCACTTCTACCCTTATCACCTCCCTCCATAAATTCATATCTGTGAGAATGTAGTCAATTATTGATTTTCTGTCGTTTCTCTCCCAGGTCCATTTCCCCTTACATCTAGCGTCCCTGTTCAGAATCTTCAGGCCGAGCTCATTTGTGAAGTTCAACAGCTTCCTTCCATTCCTGTTGACTTTCTTGTCCCCACCCTCTATGCCTTCTTCCTTGTCACCTATGTGTCCATTAAAGTCGCCCATCAGAATTATACCGAGCCCCCTGTTTTCTAGTTCAGTGATATTGGACCTTAGTGTTGAGTATATCGAGTCATTCCACTCGGGTTTACTTCCCTCCACCGCACAGTACACAATCCCAAGGGCAATACTTTTGTTTCTCAGACTGATCTTTACCCATCCAATTTCTTTTGACACATCAGCCGAGGTGATGATATCTTCCAGATCTGTAATCAGCGACGGTTTTAAATCCTCTTTAATGTACATGCCTACCCCTCTCCCCTTTTTCTGGCCTTCCGTTCGCCCTACACCTATCCACACACATCCGCTTACTTGGTCTACCCGTTCCTCGTGTCTTACCCACGTCTCGCTTAAGCCCATGACATCAAACTTCTCTGCCTCGATCAATGTAGCAATTTCACTTACTTTCCGTTGGAGACCCTGGATGTTACTATAACCCACTTTCAGGGTACCGAGGTTCATTGGCTTCCGCCTACTGGGCCCATTGTTTTCTGGTGCTAGTCTTGGTAAACTTATTCTGTCCCCCTCACTCTTGTTCACCCCACCTATGTCCACTCTAGTTATACTTGCCTCTGACCTCCCACCCCGCTCGTCTCCAAAAAAGGCTCTGCTACCCGTAGAATTTTATCCCCTAATACCCGTTTCCCCGCCCTGCTAAGATGCAGCCCGTAACGCCAGTACATGCTCCCATTGCCCCAAAACGTGTACCAATGGTCGATAAAGGGAATTCCCAGATCAACACAGTAGTCCTCTAACTCTTCATTTAGCGCCAAAATCCTTGAGTTCCGTTCGTCCCCACCTCCAAGGACAGGAAGGACCCCGGATACGACTACCCTTGCATTCCTACTTAGCAGTTTGCCGACTAAGCCTCTATACGACTCCACCAAACTTCCTGACCTTCTCTCCCTGATATTGTTGGTCTCCACATGGACCACCACTACCGGTTCCGGTCCTGACCCTGCCACAATGCCATCTACCCGGTCCCTGAGATCCTCCACCTTCGCCCAAAGCACAAGACTGTTCGATTGGAACTATCAGGACCACAAACTACATTGTCAATCCCACGTACAATGCTGCTCCCCGCTACAAATAATTTTCTTCTTCTGGCCCCAGTTCCTATATCATCTGCACCTCCTCTCGTTTTGCAAGCTCCTGGCCCCCTCTTTCTCTTGACCGCCCTCCTTACCCCGACTGGCCTATCATCATCAACAACCATCTCACCCCACACTTTCCCCCTCACTCTCGTTCCCAGGGGTATCAGAGTCTAAAACACTAAACCTGTTTTCTAAACACCGCCTAGCAACCGTGGCAGCCTTACGCCGACTCTGGCTTCCGGACTCGACGCAGCCCTGACATGACGCCACCTTCCGAATTTTCCTACTAGAACCACCCTCCTCAGTTACAACCCCCACATCAAGCATTATTCCCCCACGTTTCCTGCTTCCCAGTTTCCTCCTTGAGGCCACAACGACCTTCCACCCACCTTCCACCTCACCATCGTAGGTAACCTTCAACGGGGTAACTCCAGATACACCGACCCTCCCCAACCTCCCTCTCAGCTCTGCAAACTCCCGCTCGAATCCAACACACTTCTCTAACAACTGTAAAATAATAGTAATGATAATGAGGTGCTAAAAGATCTATCATCATTAGAAAAGTTAACCCTTTGAAGAGAACGGCCGTTTTCCGGCCAGGAAAATGATACGTCACAACATAATTATATAGGATGGCTGTTCAGTAAATATATACACTGCAAAAAATATAGGTTCTCTTTAGAACCAAAACTGGTTCTAATCTTATCCCTGAGATGGAACCAGTTCTGTTTAAACAGTATTTATTTCAAATCAAATAAATTTACCAAGATTAGCGTTCAATTGTAACAGAATATTACATGAACTGAAGTAGATTCAGCAGTAAACTTGGAGCTTATTCAACGCAGTCGCCAAACATTTTGAAACAAAGGGGATATGAACAGTTGGCATGTCGAACCAGTTTTGGTTCTGTATAGAACCAAAACTGGTTCGATATGCCAACTGTTCATATCTCCTTTGCTTAATAATGATTTGAGACAACCTCGTATGAGCTCTAAACTTACGGCTGAAACCCCCTCAATTTATGTTTAATTCTGTTAATATTTATTGTTAATCTTTATAATTTTTTTGATTTGAAATAAATGCTGTTTAAACAGAACTGGTTCCATCTCAGGGACAAGATTAGAACCAATTTTGGTTCTAAAGAGAACCTATATTTTTTTGCAGTGTAGGGTAGACCAATCAATATTTTCAATGTGCAGCCCTGAGGCTGCGTCTACCCCAAATAATGAATAATGAAGTCCAGTAGCCTGTGGATGGTTATACTCTGAAGGTTGTCCGCTGTGTGCCCAAGTCGCGCATAAGAGGGTGATAAGTTATACACCTGGTCCTCGGCCCGGATATGTTATTACTCCAAGTGTGTAAGTATATTACTAGTGCTTTTGTATAGTTTCACTTAGCAATGTAGATTTGTTTTTAAATATTTTGATAATTTTCTCTGTTTCAGCTACCAAACAGTCTGCTTAGCTTAGACAATTATGCTGTGTACGTGGTATGCGGTAACCCCAGAAGCTCAACTGATATAGCTTCGAGCCCTGCTATAATTGACCAAATGTTCTAACTTTATCACCTACAATTCACCTGCAAAAAAGTATCCTAAGTTCTAGCCTCCTGTGTACTATTTCGCATGACCCATCGCCATCACCTGCGTCACCCTTTGGTTTCTTCCTTGTCACTTGTGGTATTCTTATCCAGGACAAGGAAGAACTTTCCGTAGGGGCGATTTGCACCTGCCCGGTTCCCAAATTCCCCATGCTGCATTAGAATTAAAGTTTCTATTTCGAGTTACTTTCGCGTGTCTTCTTTCGTTACTTTCGCGACACGCCTCGCATTATTGATACTCCATTTATAGATACTCCCATGGAACCACCCATCCGACGAGCCATGCGAAATATCTCTCTGGTGCTTGAGAGTGACCTTACCCAGGAATTATAATACCCAACCTCTACCCTGATTGTGTCTCAACACCATTACTTCTTGTACATATAAATATATTGTTCTCATTCTTGATTAAATTTCTATTCTCACTTTCTAGTTCTGTTCTCTCCACTGATATGACCCAAGAAAAGTTGACCAGAGTATGCCATCCTGTGCGGATGATTGGACCCACTACATTTCTTCACAAGTTCCGAAATTCACTCGATGTATGACATAACTAGCTACCGAATGCGAGTGGGCTCTTTCGCCGCTATAGCTGGCAGTGGCATGCAGGGTAAGAAGCAACTAGATCCACAAACACTCCTCTTGGTTTACTTGTTCCGCAGCCACGGCTTAAACGGTCTTAGACTTATGTTAATTTTAACGCATACCATCGGATACGAGCAGACACGCTCTTACATTCTCAATAGTGTCATGGGATCACTTTATTCCAATTCCAGTTGTCCGAGTTGTACACACAGTTATCCGAATCTGGTAGCATCATCGACAATGAGCTTATCACTATCTTTAATTAGACATTCAGTGGTAAGCGCTATCAGAACGAAATGTTACGCCCCTCTTTGTTATGTTCTTGTGGGTATTGCTTTATGGTTTTTAAAACTATGCATTGCTGCAGGTGACACTGAGATTAACCCAGGTCCAGACAAACACCCACGGCCATCCACACCTGATTCTGCCACGACAACCTCCACCAGGTCAGCTGTTCCCAATGGCATATCCTTCCTCCACCTTAATATCCAAAGCCTACGACCAAAAATTGACGTTATTGCTTGTGAGGCGTTGTCCTACGATGTTTGTGCCTTCACCGAGACGTGGTTGGACGCCAAAGATTGCGACTCTGACATTGAATTGCCATCCTTTCACCCGCCGCTGAGAAATGACCGTGGTAGTCGAGGTGGTGGAGTTGCCATCTACTTGAAGAATTACATCTGCTTCAAACACCGATGGGACCTGAACATTGAAACCCTTGAAAGTCTATGGGTTCAAATTTTTACTGAGCATGGCCCGATCCTTCTCGGTGTAATTTATCGACCACCTAACTCTTCTAGTGACGTATGGAGTCTGATCTCCGCATCACTAGACAAAGCATTAGACACAAATATACCAAATATCATTGTAACCGGCGATTTCAACGACAACCAGCATGGTCGCCCAAACGGACCAATGCAACAGCTTCTTAGTGAATATAATCTCACGCAAGTAGTTCAGGAATCGACGTACTTTACAGAAAATTCCGACACCCTGCTTGACCTCGTTATCGTAAATGACCAAGCACTCACCAATATCAATAATGTTGAAGTGAATGATCCGTTCTTTGCGGATCTCACAAGATACCATTGCCCGGTGACGTGGTCTCTTAAAACCCTAAAAAAAAAATTTAATACTTACAAACGAAAAATCTGGTGCTTCAGTACAGGTGATTACGATAGGCTTAACAGCGCGCTCAGTGATATAAACTGGGAAACTATTTGGCTTGAATCACCTCTACCAGACCACGTGCCCCAATTGACTGGCTTACTTGAACACTATGCAACGAAATTTATCCCACACAAGATGATCACATGTCGACCGAATCAACCGCCGTGGATGCATAATAATATTAGAAAATTAATTCGCCAGCGTAAACGGCTTTATCGAAAAGCTAAAACAAAAAATACTCCATCGTCATGGGAGAAATTTCGGCTCAAACGCAACCAAACAGTCTCCGAAATTCGCAAATCAAAATTGAACTTCTTTTCTAAAATCGACGAAAAATTAAACTCTTCAACAACGAATTCCTCTGACTGGTGGAAAACATTCACGAGTCTTCTTTCCCGCACAAAACAAACAATTCCCATACTTGAGGATGACAACAAACTATTTGTGTCAGACAATGAAAAGGCAGAACTGTTTAATAAATATTTCTGTAATATCTCAACGATCGATGATTTTAATCATCCCCTTCCTCAAATTCGAGATGAAGTTGGTCGCGCTGAAATCAGCGAAATCACTATCGCGCCCAAGTTTACCCTTAAAGCTCTCCAATCGATTAATGTTTCCAAAGCTTGTGGGTCCGACAATGTCAGCCCCACCTACTCAAAAAATGCTCATCTAGCTTGTGTCACCCTTTAACAACGCTCTTCAACTCAATGCTCCAAAAATCGTTTTTCCCACCTGAATGGAAACGAGGTAATGTCACCCCTGTATTCAAGAAAGGCGATAGCAAGCTAGTTCAAAATTACCGCCCAATTACCCTGTTGAGTTGTTTGAGTAAAGTATTCGAAAAATGTGTCTTTCAAAAAATCCTCCATTTTCTGAAGACTAATATGCTCTTAACACCTTTTCAGTCTGGGTTCCTGCCGTCTGATTCCACTGTCTTGCAGCTAACTGACATTTACGATGCCTTCAGTTATGCACTAGACGAGGGAAAGAAGGTACGTGTGATATTTTGTGACGTGAGCAAGGCATTCGACAAGGTTTGGCACAAAAAACTTCTCTACAAGCTACAAGACATCGGAATCACTGGCTCTCTCCTACAGTGGTTTAAATCATACTTGGATGAACGACAGCAGTGCGTCGTTCTTAATTCGGTATTATCATCCTGGAAACATGTACCGGCAGGGGTACCCCAACGATCCATTCTGGGACCCTTGCTATTTCTGATTTATATCAACGACATAGTTGAGAACATCACTAGTAGTATTCGGTTGTTTGCAGACGACACAACACTTTATCTAATTGTTGAAGACCCCAAAATCTCTGCTGAAATCATTGGAACTGACTTAAAACGAGTCGAGGAATGGTCCAACCGATGGTTAGTAAATTTTAATCCCGCCAAAACAGAGTCCCTGTTAATAACTCGTAAAACTAATCAGCCGAGTCACCCAATTCTTCACATGTTTGAGAATGATATTAACGAGGTCAGTTACCACAAACATCTAGGACTAACATTTGATAATCGAGGATCATGGTCCTCTCATATTGCAGAAATAACCAAAAAAGCCTGGAAGCGTGTGGATATCTTGAGACGTTTCAAATACAGACTCGATCGGAAAAGCCTGGAGCAAATTTATTTTGCTTATGTTCGCCCAATACTTGAGTATGCCGATACTGTATGGGACAACTGTACCGCCACTGAAGCTGATGATCTAGAAAAAATACAGATCGAAGCAGCACGACTTGTGACAGGGGGTACAAAGAGCACTAGCAAATCTCGACTCTATTTGGAAACTGGCTGGGAAACTCTAGAAACAAGACGAACAAATCACAAACTTCAGCAGTATTTTAAAATGTATCATGGCCTTGTACCCCAATATATATCCAACTTAATTCCCCCTCCCACCTCTGTGACTCATAATTATAATCTCCGACGCGACAACCTTGCAGCTCCACGTTGTCGAACAAACGCGTACCACATGTCATTTCTTCCTTCTACCACACGATTATGGAATAGCGTACCGCTTGAAGTTAGAGAAAATACCTCCGTCTCAAGCTTCAAGAGTTACCTGAATCGTAACAGACATCGGGTTCCCACCTACTTTTACAATCATACCTCACGTCGTGCTCAAATTCTCCACTGCCGTCTACGTCTTAATTGCAGTAATCTTAACAGTGACTTACACAACAACTTCCTCTCTGATAGTCCCCTGTGTGTATGTGGTGAACGCGAAACTACTGGCCATTACTTCTTCCATTGTCCCATGTACATCCCCACGCGAAGGCAAACATTGGGTTCCATACCCCACTTGATTACAACCGACATCTTGCTTTATGGTTGTGAATATTACGACTTGCCAACCAACAAGTTCATATTCCAGCAGGTCCACAAATTTATTCTTCAGAGTAAACGTTTCCAGTAGCTCAGAACACGAGACCGTGACTATTCTAATGCCCCCAATCACTGCATGCCACGTCACCCTGCACCAATTTTTCTTTGGGTCATTCTGCAATTTTGTCATTTCTTTTTCCTCTCTCTTTATCTCCCTTCAGTTAGCTCGATCACTCACTTGTCTTCGAGCAGTTTGTACACAATTTTTTTAATCATGCCAAAGAACATAAAATACTTCCGTACCAGCCATTAAATACGAAAGGTTTAAAATGTATCGGAGACAGTCTTGTATAAGCTAAACAAGCTTACTGCTGAATCCACTTCAGTTTATGTACTATTGTGTTAATATGTAATCTGTTCTTCAACATGTTTTCTGAAATAAATATTGTTTAAACTAATGAATATGGACTCTTGCTGTCAATGAACTGGCATGGGAGATACCACCAGATTTCAAGGGGTTAAATGCTATTCAATATAATCGCAAAAAGATCGCATCTCAAGGTTCCAGACAGAAATTTTCGATAATGCTAGAATGGGGGAATGAAGAAATGGAGAACATTTCGCTCATTCAAAGATAATTATGTTTTAGAGCCTTGCTTGATCTCAGTTAAAAATTATAGTCTACGGACCATGTTCAGTAAACTATGAATCATAAGCTAAAAATAGAAGTCCACCAGCTTATTACATCACAGTATAATCTCTAGATGAAAGGAGCTCTTGAAAGCAGCTGCTGTATTTTGTGTTTCGCACATCCCCATTTGCACCTACAATGGCAATACACATCAAACACAGATTTTTGTATGCCAAAAACGTCTAAAATTTAATGGTGACCAAACAATGAGTTAAGGCAACCCTTTTTAGGGTCTCCCTACGTTCAAATTTATTCAGGATTCAAGGTTTGAAGTTTTTTTTATCTATTCGTTGTGGTACTATCTTGCTAGAAAACGAGAGGCAAGCTTTCTCATTTTATAAGTTTGGGCAAACAGTTTGAACAAGGTTTACTTACTATTACCGAATAGACCAACTACAAGTTTTCGCTCTTTGTTTCAAAAATACTTAAAATAGCTTTTGCTCACTCCTTGATCTCATTCCAATGAGGGTGCATAAGCTATGTTTTGAGGTAAAAATTAAAATAAAAATAATAAGATTTGAATGGAGGTTTTTTTTGTGAATAGCGCCGACCACTATTATAAACTGTACGTTTGGGTTCTGCTCCACAAATTGGGACTTTTTCAAAGAGAGAATATGGAAACAAAAGGCCTGTCCCGAACTTGACCCCATATAAATTAGGTCTGTAAATTTAATATGAGGTACTTGAAACCGCAAGACTACTTACTGGCAAGTAGACTTTAACGTTTTGTTCTTTGGATGGAAGCCTGATGTATAGTGTTAGCATGAGATTTCTGCGACAGTGACTCAGAAAACGAGGTCAAATTTTCAGACGTCATTTTTACACGGGATTATTTACAGGTGTATAGTCAAAAATGAGACTGAAATATATAGCTTTTTTCTCTTTTTTTTCAGTTACCGGAGATGATGTGCAGCAGGGGTTACCGTGGGTAGATGTCGAAGTTGGGGAAATTCTGCCTTAGTGGCTGCCAATGACCGGTTTTGCCAATGTTTTATTTAAATTTTCAGGTTGAGGATTTATCCTTGACTGTAAGGTATGTCCCATCAATTACATAGAGAGTAATCATTTGACTGGACTGGTTACGTGAAATAATTCATGAGAGGTGAGGGACGTTGTACGAACACGAGTGCGCGAATGCGCACGAGTGTTTTACAATACAGTCCCTCGCCTCAAATGAAATATTTCACGTAACCAGTCCAGTCAAGCGATTACTCTGTTCATTACTTTTCATTATTAACGATAATTATATTATTTAACCCTTTACCTAACGGAACGGCCAAAACCGGCCATCGCTATTCTCAAAAATCGCCAATTAATTTTCATTATTTTTTCATTTTTTGTCTCTAAAACATAGGTTATGACCCCTCATTGGAACGAGCTCGACGAGGTCATAACCTATGTTTTGAGACACAAAATGAAAATAATAGTTATTCAAGAATTTTTTTTCAAGTGTCTGCCTTTCATGTTAGGTAAAGGGTTAAAAAAAAACCAAAAAACAATGAAATACCCATTATACCAACGGCAAAGCGTCTTCGTTTGCGCGCACGGATACATGACCCAATTGTTGATTGCATAATTCACTTGTGAAGTTATCGTTTATAATCAAACCCGGAAATCCCAGTAAATCACACTTTGGAAAGTAATAAATATATCATTTATATGTTATCAGGCTGCATTGACTATTTTCAGTCAGTTTAGAAAATGTATACATGTCAGAGTTAATGTATACATGTCAGAGTTAATGTATACATGTCAGAGTTAATGTATACATGTCAGAGTTAATGCAAATGAGTTTGGTTTTATTCGCAGTGGAATAGAGCACATGGTACAACATTTTTGGGAAATGTCTTGGAAATGTGAGCGGAACCTACGTAAAGGATTTATATTCCCCCCTCCCCCCCCCCCCCCCCCCCCCGTTCCTTGACGTAGTGGCACAGGACATTGTAGAAAGATATCCGTGGTGGCAACACTGTGGCCTCATTCTTCTCGAATAATGCTTTGGGAACTTCAGCCCGTCCCTCTCCACGCCAAGGATAGCCATTTTAAGTCCCAAATCAACAGGACGAAGCACTGCAATAGCTAAACTCCACAAACGATGCTGTCAGAAAGTGTCCTGACACCCCGAGAACTAAATTTATCACATAATCACTATCAAATAGTCATTACGGAATATATCGTTCACAACACGTCTGATGCGGGAATGACGACACAGGTCGACCTCGACGTGTTGACGTTGGGAGTGAGTTGGTTTCGGAAGTAGAAGTGAATTAGTCTTCTCTTATTCTTTTTCCTTTAACCCTTTGTAATTGGCGAGAGGGAGTCAAATCAAAGACGTCTTTGGGTGGCCTGCGTGATAAAGAGAAGCCAGGTTTTAACCCATACCTATTAACGTCATACCTAACCTGAAAAGCAGACGACACTTGCAAAAATAATTCTTGAATAACTATTTTTTCCATTTTTTCATTTTAACCCATACCTATTAACGTCATACCTAACCTGAAAAGCAGACGACACTTGCAAAAATAATTCTTGAATAACTATTTTTTTCATTTTTTGTCTCAAAAACATAGGTTATGACCCCTCGTTGGAACGAGCTCGACGAGCTCGTTCCAACGAGGGGTCATAACCTATGTTTTCGAGACAAAAAATGAAAAAAATAATGAAAATTAATTGGCGATTTTTGAGAATAGCGCTGGCCGGTCTTGGCCGTTACGTTGGGTAAAGGGTTAACTGTCTACCTAATGCTAATAACAGACAACATTTACAGAAAACATTTCCTGAATAACTAAATATTTTATTTTTTGTCTAAAAAACACAGCTTATGACCATTATAGGAACGAGCTCGACGAACTCATTCCAGTGAGGGCTCATAAGCTATGTTTTCGAGGCAAAAAAATATAAAATTTGCTTGTGGAATTCGGGAACGGCGCTGACGATTTTAATCATTACATTATGGAAAGGGATTAAATTGCACATTATGTGTTAAAATAATCTCAACCTCGTCACAATTTGACATGGAAATTCTGAAGCTCGGTCACGAAAGTCGACCTGAGTTTCGGTAAACCTCGGCTCAAAGCGCTTTTAGTGAATTCGGTACAGAAAATTTTTATGCAATCGGGACAACATATAAACAAGTATAATTACATTGTTAATGTAGTTATACGTTTTGGGTCCAAATACTCAATTCCCATTGGTCAGCTGGATGAAAACGTCATGACCAAATGTAATTCATTTTCCAATGAATACATTTGGTCGAACTTTGACCCGCATTTACGGTAAAGCGCAGTTGACAGAATGTAATTCGGGCGGTGTTTGGGCGGGTTTTTAACTTTTAGCGCCTCTCGCAGTGATCAACTCCGCTGCTGTTTCTTTGGTGACATTTCCCTACTGTGGCATAAAGCCCGTTACTAAAATACCCGTTTCCATTTCTAAAGTTGTGAAAATTAAAGCTTATTTGCCTTTGGGATATCATTTAGACGGAACCGGCGCTCAACTCAGAGTTGTGCGCTTTGTCTTTTGTAATAATAATAACACTTTGGCCAGTCGCTGATTTGTCGCGGTTCTCGGAGGAGAAGGCCATGGTTATCCCTGTACTCCCAACTGCCTCCCTATTCCCACGCTTCTTCTCTCCTCCCAACACTCGGAGACGAACTGCTTGATGATATCCCTTGTCCCATTCTTCCCAATCTCTCCGATTAGCATATTAACCCTTTTCTTTGAGTCTCCCTCTAACCACATGTCCTTCATTCTACCATCCCGCTTCCCCATTATACTCCCAGTGAATCTCATTCTTTTAGGCTGATACTTTGGGCATTCTAGCAGAAAGTGTTCCAGGGTCTCCACCATGTCCAAGTTACACATCTGGCACTCCCTTTCACCGTCTTTCCCAATTTTTCCCCTCAACTCCAGGGATCGCGACCTCAGCTTGAACAACAGTGACCCCCAAAGGTGCCATCAAGGTACTCTTCAAAACCTGGCTTCTCTTTATCACGCAGGCCACCCAAAGACGTCTTTGATTTGACTCCCTCTCGCCAATTACAAATTATGTATGAATCCCGAAGGGATTCATACAATTTGCACCCATTCCCACACGTTCATACTCCAATAAAGATTATAAAAATTGCATTCAGTTCTTAAATAAACATAAATAAATGAATTTATAAATACTAAACCTAACCCTAGGAATCCTGGTGGTGTCTTCCATGGCAGTTCAATGGCAGCAACTGAACAAGACCATATTCCTTATTTGAGGGTAGACCAATGATTACTTTCAACGTGCAGCCTTAAGGCTGATTGGTCCACCCCACACATTCATTTCTCAGGTTCCGCTCCACAGTTTTCCAGGCATTTCCAAATATGACATGCCATACACTCTCTTCAAATGCAAATATTCTGTAGCTTAGTTATCTAACTCATAACATGTATTACATTTCCCAAATCCACAAAAAAAAACATATAACACTGTCTGACTAAGTAGAAATAAACAATCTGAATGTGGGTGGAATAATTTATTGTCAAAGGCCAGACTTCAACCTGAAAAATTGCATGAAAAAATGCCGAAACCAGTCATTTTCAGCCACCTAGCAGCCTCAAAAGCAGAATTTACCCACCAACCTCACCTACCCACCCCTGGAACAAAGCATCCCCTGTTTCTAAAATGCAAAAAAAAATTTATATGTTTCCGTCTCCTTTTTCAGTTACCTGTCTGGTAACAAACCCGTGTAAAAATTACATTTTAAAAAATAGCCAATTTTTCGAAGCCACTGTTTCCCATAATTCATCTGGTAATTTTCCCTTGTGTATCAGACTCCAACTTTGGGACCAAAACTTCAAATTCTCTTGTCCAACAAAAAACCTAATGTAATCATATATCTGATACTAAAAATATATCTCTATTTTACATGGCCTTAGTTTCAACATATGCCCTATGTTTAGAATTTCACCCCTGTGCAATATTGCGAAACTGTGGAGCGGAACCTCAGCCATCTTACTTCATCAAATTATGACGTATAAATAATGTTCCTGGACAGGAAAAGCGGTCTCTCGGGTTCAAAGGATTAAAGGCCACAATTAGAACAGCTAATGATGTCAATATTAAGGGGGGTTTTTGGATGAGATTTTTCAGCATCTTTCCCAACAACGAGAGAGGTGTTTACTGGGCATTTCCACTACACTCGTTAACATTGCGAATTACAATAAATTTTAAAGAATGTGAACAATATAGAAGTCAGAATCATGATGTCTGTTTATTGTGCAGTTATTAATCCTCAGGGCTGCCATTCACACCATCGCCCACGCCCACGTCATGGCCGCAGCACTAGTGATGGATCAGCGGTCGTGATACAGCCAGAGTACGAAGTTGACATCAAACTGTCATAAATAGGTATAAAATCAAGTACAGCCAATTACCGATACACATGGTACCCAATTTTGAGTCTCACCACAGGCGTTGATCTTTTCCGACCGAAGATAAGTCCCGAGACCAATAGCATGAGAAAGTGTCTCGTTTATCCACTCAGCCACCAACCACTTTCGGTGATAGTCATTGACAGTACTCCGTGTTGTATCTATAACTATTACATACCTTTAATGAAGGCGATTCCTATTAACAACAGTTCCTCAATGCTGCAAATTTCTCTTCAACTGGCGGCAATGATCCGATGACAAAGTCACGAGGTACGCATTACAAAACACTTGTACCGTCTGCTCCGAGATCGAAGTTGATAAATAAATTACAAACCAGTGAAACTAAACTGGTAGGTCTGAAGATGTACAGAGCGAAAAATCCTGATATATTCTATCGATTCAATAAAATATTCATATTTTGAAGTTTCGCACCGACGCACTCCGTAGACAAAAGTTGACAGCTTTCTCCACAAGTGTATAGAACGGTGTTACCAAATATCGAGCTAGAATACCAGAAGCAGACGAGAAGACTAATATTCCATTTGAAAGACATTTCCTGTCTCTTTGAGGTTCGATTTATGCTTTCTTGGTTCCGTGCCAATGAGAGATAAACGGAATTAAATAATTGCATTAATAAGAACATTATGAACGGTAATTGCAAATTGGTAAAATTGACATTCGCATTAAGTAGGAGTTGTATATCGATGCAGTCAGACATAATAACTAGATGCGACTTTTAACCCTATACCTAACATGAAAAGCAGACGACACTTGTAAAAATAACTAATTTTTTTTCCTTTGTTTGTCTCAAAAACATAGGTTATGGCCCCGCGTTGGAACGAGCTCGACGAGCTCGTTCCAACGAGGGGTCATAACCTATGTTTTTGAGATGAAAAAAGTATGAAAATTAATTGGCGATTTTTGAGCATAGCGCTGGCCGGTTAGGGCCGTTACTTTGGATAAAGGGTTAACCCCCAATTCATTTTATTGTATAATTCCGAGCCCATTGCACGAGTTTCGTAAAAATTCACTACAGGCATGGAACTGGCTTATTAACCTATATATATCCTTATCCAACCCAACGTGGAAACCCTAGGACATGAGGCAGTACTTATTCTGCTCTACTGGTATACTGGTAAATTAGGCTGTGGTAACTAATAATAATAACACTTCGGCCGGCCGCTGATTTGTCGCGGTTCTCGTATGAGAAGGCCTTGGTTGCCCATGTTCTACCAACTGCCTCCCCCTATTCTCGCGCTTCTTCTCTCCTCCCAACATTCGGAGCCGAACTGCTTGATGACCTCCCTTGCCCCATTCTTCCCAATCTCTCCGATTAGTATATTAACCCTCTCCTTTGAGTCGCCCCCTAACCACATGTCTTTCATTCTCCCATCCCACTTCTCCATTATACTCCCCGTGAATCTTGTTCTTTTAGACTGGTATTTTGGGCATTCTATAAGAAAGTGTTCCAGGGTCTCCACCAAACCCACGTTACACATCTGGCACTCCTTTTCACTGTGTTTCCCAATTTTTCCCCTCAGCTCCAGGGACCGCGACCTCAGCTTGAACAACAGTGACCCCCCAAAGGTGCCATCAAAGTACTCTTCAAAACCAGGCTTCTCTTTATCACGCAGGCCACCGACTAACTAATAAACACTGGCTCCATTGTCTTTTCAGGGTATGCAAGCAACTTGAAGTGCCTTAGTTTAGTTCAAACAATATTTTATTAATGTAAACACTGTAGTTGCAAACAACTTGAAGTACCTGGTAGAACATTAGACTAGGTGTTCATGTGTCGTCACTTGAATATCTCTGGTCAACTGTATATACTCGAGTCCGTGCGTTCTGCTGACTGAACAAAGGACAGGGTGTGTAATAGTTTGGTGCCAACCTAGCCGGAGGTATTCATGGATTTCAACAACCTGACAACGCTCGGTGATTGACGCCGAGCCGCGGGGAGTTAAAAAAACACGCTGGACGGTTCTTCAAATTCATGAACATCGACAGCTAGTGTGGTAACCGACTTACACCCTGTCGTTTGTTCAATCAATAACACGCACGGACTCGGGTATACTCCGTACACGAGGGGTATTCAAGCGACGTCACTTGAACACTCGGTCCATTGTTGTATCAGGCATTTCATGCTGGTTACTAACCCCGAAAAGACAAAGGAGCCTGGGCGTAAAAATAAGTTGCCAACCTCCTGTCGGTATTTCATGAATTTGAACAACCTGTCCCGTGCTGTAACACCACCGAGCCGCTACGTGTTCAAATTCATAAAATACCTCTATCTCGATTAGTAACCATTACCTATCTTCCATACTACGACATCGATTACAACCTTTACCGGGGGCATCAATATTTAACTTGAAGATGAGATCAAATCAAAATAAAAATTGATATTTTCAATTTGTGTCATTCTGCCCTAGACAATTAGCCACTGCAATAACATCAACAAAATGAGGAGCGAGACGCAGAATTATAGAACGGAATTAAAATGTATTTCTTGTATGATTTTCTCTACATGATAAGTAGGCAATGGGAGATTGAGGATGTTTTTTTTGAAAATCTTGTCGCTTCGATGGACACCGACAGCTTGTTGAGTTTTCAAATGAACGATAAAAATAAATAAAGAGTAAACGTGAACAACAGAAATGAATAGATGTGTGTCCAAGATTAAAAATTGATAAAGGTATACGGCTAAGATTTGAAGCTGTCCTTCATAGACTATGGGACCTCGAATTGTTATAATAAATCGGAGAATTGTTGATCGTAATCCACTTTCCACTGAACAGCAAACCGTCCGACTAAATGTATTTCGGCCTTCTCTGCAACTTCTCCCAGTTATTATGAACAACCTAACAATACCCAACGGTCGTGTTACACACTATTGGAAAGCTTATTCTTTCTCCTTTCTGCTGACACTGGGTACTGCTGTATGCGTTGGGTTAATCATTTTGAGGGAAGGGGGGGGGGGGGGGGGCGTAATGAAGATGAGTACTATCGTTTTCGAAAAGCGAGTTGTGTACCTTGTTAACCCTTTACCTAACCTGAAAAGCAGACGACACTTGCAAAAAAAATTCTTGAATAAGTTATTTTTTTCATTTTTTGTCTCAAAAACATAGGTTATGACCCCTCATTGGAACGAGCTCGACGAGTTCGTTCCAATAAGGGGTCATACCCTATGTTTTTGAGACAAAAAATGAAAAAAATAATTAAAATTATTTGCCGATTTTTGAGAACAGCGCTGGCCGGTTTTGGCCGTTACGTTGGGTAAAGGGTTAATATTTATGTACCATTATGGGGGCACGTCAGCATCGATCCAAAAATGCTGTCAGATATAATTGTTTTCCGATTTCTCTGCTTGTGCCGATAACTTGTGCCCTTGTTGTCTCTTTTCTGTTCTGTGACTGTGTTACTGGTTTTGAGTCGAGCAACTTCCACTTGAGTTGCGGACATAAACAGTCTTATCTAGGAGCTTCCTGGATATCTATTTGCAATGCTCTTCAAAATTTTCTCGTGTCGTAAATGTGCAGTAACAAAGGAATGAAAGATGATTTTAGCGTAGGGACGGGTTGCGGTTGTTCAACCCCTTACGACCCAAATAGCGGTGTCAGAGTCCATATTTATTTATTATTTGGGACCGGATAATGTTCTCAATGTGCACCGGCTGCATGTTCGAAACATTGTTTGGTCTACCCAACACTCTACCATATTGGCCATCCTACTTAGTAAAAGGATGACGTATCGTGTTTCTGGGACGTATTGCGTTCCTCTTGGGTTCGAATGGCTAATATTGTATTGTTCGCCACTTCGCACACATGTGGCATAACAAAAGAAAATACTTAACCCTTGGAGTGTTTGTGGTATCGTCTATGTCAGTTCAATGAAGTAATTGGAAGAGTTCATATTTAATATTTGGGGCAGACCAGATAATGTTTTCAGTGTGCACCCTCGCGGCTGAATGTTGAAAACATTGGTTGGTCTACCCAACTCTTTACCACAGTAGCCATCTTACTTAGTTAAAATATGACTTATCGTGTTTCTTGGACGTATTGCGTTCCTCTTGGGTTCAAATGGCTAATACTGTCTGATGCAATACCACATGCCGGATAAAGCCCCGTTGGCTGCTATCAGTGCAAGCTTCTGTTGCGGTGTAGGTTCGCGCTGAGGGTATTGGCACACACCCCTTGGATGGCTGGTTGGGCGCCCTCTGATACCTTTGTATTTGGGGATAGGTGTTGATGGGCACTGTGCCAGCTTTCCAACAGTTACTACGAAAAAAAACTATATGCACTCAACCTGATTGGTATTCCATGACTTGTGTTTACCGCACCAAGACCTTTGCGTGCTATCCCACACATGTGTGCCACATATTCTGATGTCCAGTAAATAATTCATGTGAGCTAATTCTCCAATATCGAGGTTTTGTTGCACGGAGTTGCAAGGCGAATCGAGCGCCCACTGACACTTATTCATCACGGAGAAAGTATCGCGGGGTGCTGGATCAGGTTTCCAAGTCTATATTTTATACAGACGTTTGTGGCACTTAACACGATAGGCATTGTATTACGAGTAACTCTCTTTACTGAAGCTCTCCCATCATCGTTCTAATGTTAGTTAGCCCTTACCTACCTAGTGATCTAATATCCTATTAGAGCCACTTCTAATTTGATACCTTTTACTCCAGAAAATACGTGTCCGTTCCACCCGACCAATACTGTGCAGATTCCATCACCCATCCCCATCTGTGTCTCCCTTAGAATTCCTCCTTCCACTCATTAAACAGAAAGTTCTTAGTGCATTCCATGTTACTTTCAGGGTGGAAGGTGTATCCTTCGAATAGGGGTTGCTCACACTTGAGGGTTATCGCCGCATGCAGTAAATCACGTGTTTACTACCCCCCCCCCCCCCCCACACACACCTAACGCTTCCAATCATCTTTCGCTTATCCTTTCGAGATTGGAAACACCTATTGCTTACTACCCCCCCCCCCTCCCCGAACGCTTCCGATCCCCTTACGCTTATCATTTCGAGATTGAAACACCTAAAATCTGTAACATATCAGCGACTTGTGATGATTTCTGCGCAGTCCGTTGTTATCCATTGCGATCGATCATAGTGCAGGCGTTTACTCAATTACATCACGCCACTTGTATTCCATCGGAGCTAGGGTGGAACAGTCTGCCCCTTAATTCAGAGGTATTCTTTTTTTTTTTTTTTTTTTTTCACCATACTTTCCCTTTTTTCATATGATTAAGTCTTCATCCGATGCCCGGCTGGATGAATCCCACACAATCAATTGAGCTCCAAGGGATTGTGCGGGCGTCCTTCAGTCGAGGTGCTGGTGATCAGTGTGTTATTAGTCCATATCTTTGGGGGCTAGGTATTCTCTATGACTTCTAGGACCTTGTTATGTCTTGGATATTTGCGTGTCGTGCCAATGACTCGTCCAACCCAATGAGTCTTTGGTCATTAGAAACGCATCTGCACCTTTTGTTGATGACCCGCGATTCACGTACTGGATCTTATCACAAGATCTGGGCTATTCAAACTTATATTTTCCTGGCCCTGTGCCTCATCCCCCACACACAACCCTGTGTCTCATTTATATCGAATCAGGCCGTTATTTCTCATATTAAATCCCATTAACTTAATCACACTCTTCGCTGACATCAAACCACCTCAAAGATTAGCATCCTGTTCGTGGATTAACCCTTTACCCAACGTAACGGCCAAAACCGGCTAGCGCTATTCTCAAAAATCGCCAATTAATTTTCATTATTTTTTTCATTTTTTGTCTCAAAAACATAGGTTATGACCCCTCGTTGGAACGAGCTCGTCGAGCTCGTTCCAACGAGGGGTCATAACCTATGTTTTTGAGACAAAAAATGAAAAAAATTAGTTATTCAAGAATTATTTTTGCAAGTGTCGTCTGCTTTTCATGTTAGGTAAAGGGTTAAAGACAATTTCTTGTACATGTGTTTTTCTTTCTCCTGTTTTTCACTTTTTGTTTATCCAACTCCAGTATGCCTTATTTCCAACAGTTTTCTTTACATTTCCTTTCTTTATCTGAAGCCAACTTGAATGTATCTTATGCACAACGGACTGAACTGTCTTCTATCATGAAGAGTGTCATTATCCGAGCACTCAGTTTGTGGTACCACTCAGATATTACATAATGTGTAACCTCGCAATATATCGAGCTCGAATAGGTACCTTCAACTTAGCAGCTTACATTCGTCGCATCAAAAGCAGGTTAGGACAGTCGGAATCCATTTGCTTATTGATATATTTGCTCATGCGCCTTCATGGCACGGAACACATTGAATGTCTAGTTGCGATGACTGTTCTGTTCTTTCTCACATTGCAGCCATCGCGGAAGAGCGTTCGGGCAAATATATCTTACATGCCAAAGAGTCCAAAGAAACCCATCGTACCCAACGACCTTGCTTACATGGTCCCTAACAATTTTCTGGATAGAAACGTAATATATTTCATCTTGTGCCTCCTTCCGTGTTTCCTGGCCAATCTGTTGTTAACTTGCGGAGACATTCATCCCAACCCAGGACCAACTAACGAGGACTTTCACCAAATCGATAACACGCTTAAAATCCTCCACCTTAACATACAAAGCCTAAAGCCCAAACTTGACATTATACAGTGTGAGTCCCCGTCAGATGATATTATGGCATTTACTGAGACGTGGTTACATAATGATGACCCAGTTAATGGAATTATTATACGTGGATTCCAGGAACCGCTGGTCTTTAATCGTTCGTCAAGAGGAGGCGGGGTAGCAGTATACATTAAGGATGGCATTGCATTTAGGCACAGACCTGACCTACAAATGACACCTGTCAAGTGCCTATGGGTGGAATTAATAAGAGAAAGGGTTAAGTCGCTTCTTTTAGGAGTATTTTATCGTCCACCCAACAGTCCTGGTGATACATGGGATACTATATCCACTTCGATTGACAAAGCAACGGATACATCTGTTTCTGACCTTGTCATTACCGGTGATTTCAACGACAATCAAATCGCAGGTCCCAGAGGGCATCTTTCAGATATTATTAGATATTTTAATTTTAGACAGCTTGTGGATGGGCCAACATGTTTCACGGAATCCTCTTCTTCACTGATTGACATTTTCGCCGTTAGCAAGACAGTCAACGTGAAGACTTGTGAGATCTTAGATCCATTTATACCTGATATGATCCGCTATCACTGTCCTACTGTCCTGGAGATCGACTTTATCAAACCATCGCGCATCTCCTTTAGGGGACAAATTTATTTGTATTCACAGGGCCACTATCGCGAACAGAATAACGCGCTCGCTAGTGTAAACTGGGATACTATTTTCAATGCATCGAGTCTGGATATAATTGTCTCTGAGTTCTCTAAAGAGCTACTTTACACTGCTCCCCGTCATATACCCAACAAATGGATCACTGTTAGAAAGTATCAACCAAAATGGATGCATAACGAAATAAGATTACTAATAAGACAGAGGAAAAGGTTGTATCGCGTTGCCAAACGCAATGGTCTCCCACAGTCCTTTTAAAAATACAAACAGAAGAGAAACGAAGTGGTCTCGGCCATCAGGAAGGGGAAGGCAGCTTATGTTGCGAACGTACAGTCAGTACTCACTAGTCGTGCAACTACGCCAGCCCAGTGGTGGAAAACCCTGAAGACGTTCATTGGCAACACCAATTCAGATATTCCGGCTATCAGTCATTTGGACAAAACGTACGTCACAAACAGGGAAAAAGCTGATGTGTTTAATGAATTCTTTAGCTCTATCTCCTCAGTGGATGACTCTCAGGCATCCCTACCTATACTGGCCACACCCACCCCTTACTCAATAGGCAGGATAATCATACAGAGCAGTGATGTATACGAAGCGCTAAAATCGCTTAATGCATCAAAGGCTGCAGGACCTGATCTTATAAGTCCCCGGTTGCTGAAGGAATGTAAATTATCCCTATGTGAACCTCTCTCAGTAATCTTCAATATTCTCCTGAATAATAATTACTTTCCACTTATGTGGAAAAAGGCTAATGTAACGCCCGTTTTAAAAAAAACATCCATTCAATTTAGTAACGAACTATCGTCCGATTTCCCTCCTTAGTTGTGTTGGCAAGGTTTTTGAAAAATGTATTTTCAAACAGTTGTGGAAGTACTTGAGCGACAACAACATCCTAAGTCAATTTCAGTCGGGATTCACCCCTGGTGATTCGACTATACTTCAACTAACTGACCTCTATGACGAATTCTGCCGAGCCCTCGACGACGGAAAAGAGGTTCGCGTAGTCTTCTGCGACGTCAGTAAAGCTTTCGATAAGGTGTGGCATGTTGGTCTCATTCGCAAGCTGGAAAAAATTGGAGTGTCAGGTGATCTACTAGCATTTTAAAAATCGTACCTCTCCGACAGGGTCCAGAGGGTCGCAATTGCCCCCGAGACCTCATCCTGGAGACCGATAAACTCTAGAGTCCCTCAGGGGTCGATACTTGGCCCCTTATTATTTCTCATATATATCAATGACATAACAGATAACCTCTTGAGTAGCATTCGGCTCTTCGCTGATGATACATCATTGTATCTAATAGTTGAGAATCCAACCCAAGCAGCAACTGTGATCAACCAGGATCTGACTACAATAGAGCATTGGGCCAAGACGTGGTTGGTTGAGTTCAATCCTAAAAAATCTGAGACCATGCCCATATCGCGCAAGGTTAGCCCTGCTGTGCACCCACCACTGTCTTGGTAATGCCCAGATATCGGAAGTTAAAAATCACAAGCACCTGGGAATTATCTTAAATGATGCATGTACGTGGAATGACCACATTGAACATATCTGCGGTAAAGCATGGTCTCGCGTAGATTTACTGACGAGGCAAAAGTTTACTCTTGACCGCTGTGTCCTTGAAAAGATTTATTTTGCCTTTATTAGGCCTCTTCTTGAATATGGTAGCACAATTTGGGACAATTGCACGGCGAGTAATAAAAATGATTTGGAAAAAGTACAGCTGGCTTCAGCAAGGATAGTGACTGGCGCAACCATGAGTGCTAGGACTTCTGCGTTGTACAATGAAACCCGCTGGGACTCACTTGAGGAAAGACGTCGCAAATACAAACTGAAACAATTTTTCCGAATGTTCCACCATGCGACGCCCCCATATATTGCTAATAAGGTACCTCCAACAGTCTCCACCACCAGCCGATGTCTCAATCTCCGAGCAGGTAATGACCTCTGAGTTCCCTTCTGCAACACCCAACTGTACCAGTCTTCATTTATACCGAGAACTACAAGCCTATGGAACGACATACCTTTATCAATCATTGAAAATTCATCAGTGAGTAATTTCGCAAGTTATCTTAACAGGGGCAATCTGCGACCCCCGTCTTTCTATGGCCATGCAAATTCACGAATAGGACAAATCTATCACTGCAGATTGCGGCTGTGTTGCAGTAATCTAAGCACCCATTTATTCAATAACCACCTGTCGCCTTCGCCCCTGTGTCAGTGTGGTGCCCACGAGACAAGCGAATACTTTCTTTTGTTCTATCCTGTCTTTGAAGAGGCACGCAGGTCAACAATAAAATCACTTCCGTTTGCACCAGATGTGACAACACTCCTATTTGGCTCCGAATTCCTTACCAGTGAAGAAAATGTGTCTGTATTTGAAATGGTGCAGGACTTGATTCTACTTAGTAAACGCTTCCAATAATTGCGACCCTACCGCTGCTCACCTTATAGTTTACATTGTGTGGAATCAGGGCCTAGTCGCCTTCTGGATGATCTCCCAACACAACATCTCTTTCAAGTGAGCTCCTATCATATTATCCAATTATCTCTTCTGTTAATGGACCATCTAACTAACCTGATGATCGGTGGCGGGGGGGTTTGCTTGTCTGTCTTACGTAAGTTTTCTTTTTTAGTAAAAGCCTACATCAAATGAAATATCTGCGGGTTGAGGGCCTGGTTATTAGCTTCTCACACTGTTGGGTTTTTTCATGGGGCGGGGGGGGGGGGGGTAGGGTTCCGGGTTATTGTTGCCGCGCTGTGTGCCGCGGGTGACGAGTGGTGGTTCGTACATTATTGGACAAGACATTGCATGCTAACGAATAATGCGTCTTCCACTTGCAAGACACTGTTCGTTTCCCGGCGGTGCATGGTGCTGGCGGCGGTCCTCCGGAGTCGTGTCCCTTACTGAAATGAAAAACGTTATCAGCGCTCGCACCCCCCCCCCCCCTCCCCATCACCCCCCCCCCCCCCATCCGTTGTCCATTAGAATACCCTCGTCTTATATTAGCGTTAGGCTGCGATTTCCAAGTGAGTCAGTTCCCTAACTGTTGTCGATCAATGTTGATGTCTTTTGCATTCAAGTTGGCCCTTTTCAATTGTCATCCTTCTCCTTCACTGTTCATCACTGTTCCTCTCGATCTACTTTCTTCATTTTTTTCTCATTTAAACAATATCGAAACAGACCCACCCGTTCTATCTGTCTAACTGAAATTGTGTAATCTTGCAGACTTGGGAGACGGTTTACATAAGCATTCAGCTTTCTTCCGAATCCCCTACTACCACAAGTTAGTTTGACATTTCAGGTGTTAAATGTATTCACTGAAATTTATGTACAAAACATTCAATACGTTTACACTTGTTTTCATGTATACAGTTAACTTATCTTTGTCAATAAATATTGTTTAAACTAAATAGCGGTGTCAATTTAGTTGTCTTACATCAGTGGAAAAGGCGAATGCTATGGCTTGTGGACAGGGGCGCCAGAACAGGTGGAGGGGCAGATGGGGCACTGCCCACAGCGCCCTATGCCAGGGGCGGCAAAGGCAACCTTTCCGCTTGAATGAACCGTACACCAACTTTCTCTTAGGAGTGTTAGATGCGTCAGTAAATCGTCGCCTGAGCGCTAGAATGTTCTATGTCCCATAGGGGACATAGAACATTCTAGCACTCAGGCGACGAAATGACACAGAACGTCCTTTACCAGGTGTTAAATCGAGCGGGCAATGTCGGCACTCGCACAATTTCGACTGGACACGTGGCAGAATTAGCAATTAACTTTTATTGGCCTAAAGCGGGTTATGTAGGGCCTATTTACGTTCTCCGGTAGCACACATGATCCTGTCGCGTGTCCATTTATCACTCGAGTGGGATCGGCTTGCCCTGAAAATCGATACCCCCCGGCTCTTTACATCTTCCGGAGCCCCTGCTTGTGGAAGGGAGAATTGACGTTAAGTGGTTTTCTTTTTCTTCCTTTTCTAATTGACGGCTTCGCTGGGCTAATAATTGATAAAAATCATTTTTGATTGTACTGTCGAAATTTTTCAAATTCTCGCTTGATATTTTCTTCCGCTTGTTTCAGTTCTTCTGGCCGCCTCATTTCTTCGTTCCCCTCTAGTTCTTCTAAAATTTTCTTGGAGTCTTCCCGTGGTATTTCGGCGGCGGTGAGTGAAGCCCTGGTGGAGGGGGGTCATCTAGAATTCTTGATTCGCAGGGAGGGGAATGTAACAGATGAAATGAGTTGTAAGATAATTTCAAGAACATTTTTGTTGGTATTTTCTTTGCTGACAATTCATGATTAGCTCCACAGCAAATGATGCCATGTCTTAGATTTATTAACACAAGAACATGGGGATTAAAATTTGCTTGTGGCATTCCATCAACACATTTCAGCTGGTACTGTAGGCACAGAAAATTTAAAAATGTAAGGAACACTGTTTTCTCCCACAACAGTGTTCGGATGGACGGTTGTTTGCTGGGGCGTTTCACGACCATGACTTCGAGCCTCTCTTTTAATATTAAAACTGAGCTGCTCAAGGCCAGTCACTTCCAAAGAGAAACCGTCAGCATGTTATTTTGAAGGAACATCTCAACCAGAAATGTCGACTCAATGTGAATGATGTGTTAAACAAAACTGTTCAAAATCTTCTCGTCGGTTATCTTGCTTTAAAAAAAAAACGTTATCATAAAAGGATTCGTTGTTTTTACAACCTATTTCAACATGCTTGTGGTTTTGACTGATATACATGCATGGAATACGTCGAAGGCTTCGTGTTAAATGATAACTGTGAGCTTCTCCGGTTATTGGGCCCATTCATTAAAAATGATAATGCACGACCCATCATCACCAGGAGAATAATATACAATTATGAACTTTTGTGGTGGTGAATATATATATGTTTTATTTACGGGGTATGACTAGTCATATGATTTGAGGTGAATTGTAATATTGGGATAATTTATAGAAATATTGAGTTGTAAATATACATATGAAGCATAATCTTATCGTTATTGTATAAGCCCTGAGTGACCCACACAATGGCCTGTAGGTAAGATATAAAGCCCATACCAGCTGAGGGGTGATACGTTCTAATCAGGATTACCGACATTGTGGGACCCCAGTCATTCCGTCAACGTTAATGTATCCCATAACCCCCTATAGGTCAGCTTTCTCCCATTAATAGACATTTCTCTCCGAACATTACACGGTGTTCCATGAGCAATATCTCTTCACCGGAAAGAGCTGGTCTGATCCCGAGCTTGCCAAGCACCCCACCGCGCGGGTAGATTCCCGCCGGTCATAATATGATGAGATATGAACCTAAATAACTTATATTGACCGAGGCGTTTGTTGAGGTCAGTATAAGTTTTTTAGGCTCATATCACATCATATTTACCACCCAAAAGTTCATAACTGTTTTATATATACACCATCCTAAAAAGACAATCCTCTATTTGTCAATTAAAAGTTCAATTAGATCAACCAGAAATACTTTTATTTCATCTGGAGAATAACATAAAAATAAACAATGTTATAGCGATTACGTCGATTGAAATAGAACTCAGTGGAGAGGGGATTTCCAAAAGCTATATTTAGAAAGTTAATATTCACTGGAAAACCGATGTAAATGGATTTTTGAGTACAAGTCAAGTGTATAAGATCCAGTTAATAGAAATATGGTTATTTATAAAGAATATAATAATTGTAGAATCAGACTTTGGGATGAGAAATGATAAATGTTTGTTGTCTGTGACTGTAGTTGATGTTGATTTGAAAATTATTATTGTTACATTTGTGTTATTAAATTCTTCCAAATCTATTCTTTATCGGGGACTATTTACGGACGCGGAAACATCGGCCAAACAACGAACCTTATGGGGACGCGGTGGTTCAGTAGATTGAGGTGTAGGCTGCAAGCCCAGAGGCCCTCAGTTCGAATCCTACCTCCGGCAGCCGCATTGTGTCCTTGGATAAAACACTTTATCCCCATTACCCACTAGGGGGCACGGCGGCGTTGTGCACTAAGGCTTACTGTACGTTGATGGTGAACTTACCGTCAACCAATGCTTATCCTGCTTGTGTGGAGTTAGTATGTTGGGGCTGTCAGTTGCACGCCGTTGCTCGGTGGTTGTCTCCGGACTTCGGCTTCCTCCACCCGTAAAACTGTCGTAGTCATGATTAGTCATTGTGACCTTAAAACAGCAATAAAAAATAAATAATAAATAAAGAAGCTTAAATTGTTACGCAATCGCAGAATATATAGAAGCCGCCGCTTGTTTCTCGGTGCAGTTAAATGTCTTTGTGGGTTTTTTTTTAATCCTGTAATAAATAGAAACTTCAACTCGCCCTCGGTTTATATCGAAATTAATTTACAACACTCGTCCAACAAATTAGAGCTCGGTCCAGACCTAATTCACTGAACTCGTTTTGTACATTTCTATATAATTACATTGTTAATGCAGTTATACGTTTTGAGCCCAAATACTCAATTCCCATTGGTCAGCTGGATGAAAACATCATGACCAAATGTAATTCATTTTCCAATGAATACATTTGGTCGAACTTTGACCCGCATTTCCGGTAGAGCGCAATTGACAGAATGTAATTCGGGCGGTGTTTGGGCGGGTTTATGACTTTTAGCGCCTCTCGCAGTGATCAGTGATTATAGTTTACTGATATGTTAAATAAATTGTTTTGAACATTCCAAGTTTCGTTGCGAAAGACGGCAATTTTGGGTCAATGCCGAAAACCGGCGCTCAACTCAGAGTTGTACACTTTGTCTTTTGTGTGAGGGTGGTGTTTCGCCTCGTTCGTTCGTACATATTTTATTTCGTCTTTCTGCTTTGTTGTTTGGTGAAAAGTAGTTTAAAGAGTTACGGAATGTAATTATAAGAATCGAATGCATTTTTTATAATCTTTATTGGAGTATGAACGTGTGGCAATGGGTACAAATTCGGGATTCATACATAATATGTACCCATTCCCACACGTTCATACTCCAATAAAGATTATAAAAATTGCATTCAATTCTTAAATAAATTCGGGACTCGTTGGAGATCGTCAGCTTACAACACAAGACCTCATTGAGCTAACAGAGCTGATTTTAGTAAAGTTTGACAAACCGAGAGGGTTATTTATATTATCGAGTTAATAAAAATACAATAAATCAGCGGACCTCAATTTCAAAATTCGCCACTTACAGTAAAAGTTGTCCCTTTGTAAAAGGTCATAGCCAGGGGCACCGGAAGCACTTTGGGGCGGGGGTGGGAGTGTCAGAACCCGGGAAATGGGCATTTACTCACACTAACATCCCCGCCACGACATGGAGGGGCATGCATGTCTCGAAGGCTGGAGATGGGAAGTTTAAGAGGGGGTGCCCCTTTCCAAACCCCCTCAGCTCCCACAGGGAATTTTGAGAGCTCCTAGAACGTATTTGGGGTGTATTTTAGCGTTACTTCAAATATAAATCATTGAAAAAAAAATTGAATGATGAATCTGGGAAAGGCATTGTCCCCCTCGCTCCTGTGGTCCGAAGGCAGGGAAGGCAACTGCCCACATGATTCCTGGGTCCCTGAACATAGTGGTGTGTATGCAGTGGTGGACTCACCTGAAAAAATGTTTAGGTCTCTCAACGCTTTGAGTTCTAAATACGAAGAGTTGGTGTGATTTTGTATCATCGATTTGGTTTACTGTTTTTTTTATCGTTCTTTTTTGAGGACATCTTGTGATTTTGTACAGAAAGTCTGTGCAGTGCTCAAATGTAAACGTTTTTACTTAAATGTTGATAAATCACCACAATTTGATCAGTATTTATTTAAAGTGGGAAGATCGTAAGAGTATTTTTTTTAATGACAAATCTATCTCAAAGGCCAGCACATTATTTGTCATTAAGGAATACAATCACAGTTTGGCTGTATTTTCTATTCCATAAAGAATTTAGAAGTCTGTTCTTAAACATCTTTGAAAATTTTATACGAAATTAAAATTTATATACTTACTGATAATCAAATTAACAATTGAAATATCACCTAGAGATGGACAAAATACCGAAAAACTGAACCGATATCATGGGCATACCGAAAAACCAAACCGAACCAATCATTGAATACCGAAAATATCTGAATATTCAAATTATCCGACATTCGCTATTTATAAGGCCCTGTTGAGTCTTGATAGCAGTTAAAGGATTCATTTTCATGAAAGAGATGGCTGATTCTCTTTTCAGTTTTGTTAACCCTCAATGGCCTGGGTAATTGTCCTGAATGTTCACTAGACTACAACCTGTACATATCCTGCTGATTAGCATAACTTCTAGTTAAGTCTTGGCTGCCTGTGAAGGCAGCCAAGACTTGTCTAGAAATTATTGCCCAGGTGCTTTGTCGATAGTCAGCAGGATTTCTTGAAGATAGCATGGTCACGGCATATGCTCTGAGATTGCATACGCTTGAAATAGGCCTTTAAAGGTTAAGGTATGTCATTTGAGCGGTGCCTCTTTCAAGAACACAATAGTTATTCATGGGTTCTTTGAACTTTAATGAAATTACCATCGCAAGCCATCATCATGCTGACTTTAATAATATAATTGGAGATCTCCGGAAATGTTAATATATACAGCCGAATCGCTACACCTAATTTGCATCTACGCGGAGTTTGGGATGGTCTCCTGAGGCATTTACCCATCTGTTGCGGCATAGATAAATTGTAGATTGGACGATTCTAGAGCTTGATTAATAGGTTGATTGGCTATCAACAGACAAAAATACACATTTATTTACTTATCAATATATCAATCTCGACTTGGTCTTCTCAAACATCTTGTAAGGACTTTTGGAATTCCTCAAGGTCTTTGTGGAGGTCTCTATCTGGTATCCGTGACCCTTCTACTGCCTCGAGAGGGAGAAGATGACAGATGGAGACTATACGTAGAGCCCTCATATTTCCTCTGTAAATCGCTGGCGACTCTTATTCCAAGCATTGAGCATCTTGTGTTGCTAGTCCAATGTCAGGCCCGCTCCCCTTCCCCCAGTGCCCCGAGATTACTACGCAAGCTTCCCGGCCTTCTTTTCAGCCCTAGTTCGAGCAAAATAAATTGTTTTCTGATACTCAAATATAAAGTGAAAATAAACGAGTTGTCAAAATCACAGTACCATGGATATGATTTGTGTGGGCCAAAGAATGCCATTGGTGATTGCTCATGGACAGTGGCATTTGTGGCAAAATGATACCGAACAACTTATTCTGTATTTTCCCGATGTGAATTCCTCTTTGGTACTATCAGCAAATCTATGTCAAGACAGATACCAAATACCGAACCAATACCGAGGTATACCCCTTAAAATACAGAAACCGGTATCGAACTCAAATTCCAATTAGACACATCTCTAATATCGTCCCTTGTGTTTGACTCTTTACCAAGGTAACGATCAAAACCGGCCAGGGCTATTCTCAAAATTCGCCAATTAATTTTCATTATTTTTTCATTTTTTGTCTCAAAAACATAGGTTATGACACCTCATTGGAACGAGCTCGTCGAGCTCGTTCCAATGAGGGGTAATAACCTATGTTTTTGAGACAAAAAATGAAAAAAATTAGTTATTCAAGAATTTTTTTCAAGTGTCGTCTGCTTTTCATCTTAGGTAAAGGATTAACAAGGCGCCATCTAGCATTGTAGATGGTGCCTTGTTCCTCTCATGGGACAAAAGATCCTTAGAAACATCGTTCAGAATGCGAAGGGTTAACTTTAGATTTTATTTTGATAATCAACCAAGTAGATAAGATTCCATTGCAAGAAACATTTTCGCATTCTGCGAACAAACAAAATGTTATTAGAAGATGCACCCTGTTATTGGAATTTAGTTTGATTGATGAATTTTCTCTCTGGGTTTTGTTACAGGATCAATAATAACACCGTGAAACATACATGAGTGGTGATAAATTTACAGAAATTGTATTAAATTTATCATACAACAAGGCAAATTCCCTGATGATAACAAAAGAAGATATGCCCGTCGAACACTTTAATAAACGTGATACTCTGTAAAACGGTACGCAAAACTCATGGGACACCTCTCACATCAGATAAAAACTAAACGATTTAGTTGGATTCCAGAAGTGACAACCTAATTTCCTTACTCATTACAAATGGACAATTCGTTTATTTTTTAGTTAACATTTGTTACCAGAAAACAATTTATTATGCTCGCCCAAGGGCCGGTAAGAAGGCCGAGAAGCTGGCTTAGTACTATCAGGGGAAGGGGTGCGAGCCCAACCAGGGATTGGCAACACAAGATGCTCAATGGATGGAATAAGAGTCGTCAGTATTCAGAGAAGAAATTGAGGCCTCCATTTATACACTCCATTTCGACACCTGAGTGCTAGAATGTTCTATGTCCCATAGGGGACATAGAACATTCTAGCACTCAGGCGACGATTTATCATCTATATTATTAATTTTGTGCATGCAGAGCTCCGAGGATGTGACGACTTTTAAATTCCCAATTCTGAAACTTAACCGGGATACAACATCCCCTGGGAATTTTTCGAATTTCACCTGCATAAGTTATCGATGTCTGTCATGTCCTCGGTTACCCCCATCATAGTCTTCCTCTCGTCTGACATATATGGTTGTTTTTCGTCTCAGAAGAAGGGTTATGGATACCAGATAGGGACCGCCACAAAGACCTTGAGGAATTCCAAAAGTCCCTACAAGGTGTTTGGGAAGATCAAGTCGAGATTGATAGGTGGATAAGTAAATAAATGTAGATTTTTTGTCTCTTGATAACCAAGCAAGCTATTGATCAAACCTTGCCTCGTGCGATCGACAATTTATCTGTGCCGCATCAGATGGGTCAACGCCCCGGGTGACCACCCCAATACCCATGTAGATGCAAATTAGGTGGAGAGAATCGGCTGTATTATCATTACCGAAGACCCCCAAATTAAAGTCAGCATGATGTTTCCCCCACCCACACACACACACACTTCATATGCAAGATATGCGTGTCTCATGTGAGAAGGCCATGTGAGATCTCACATCTATCTCACATGACCCACGTGACCGGCTTATTAGCATATTTAATGAGCACACGGACTATTTAACCATCGCATGATAGACATTTGAAGGAACAGAAATATGGAAAGCAAATAATGTCAAATGACTGTGAAGAATTTCCATCGATCGACTGAAGCACGCACCCGACTGACGTCATCGGAATGTGTCAATGTTCATTTCGCTACAAATCTTTAACCCCTCTCTTGACGGCGTTTGGATTTAATTTCGAAGAATATACCTATGGTATATACAGAACTTTTGTGCGCTCTTTCCGATAAGCAAATCAGTTTTTTTTCAGAAATGGACAAAAAAATTGTTCGATATAGTTGCACGTGCCCCTGGATTACTTTTGATGACGTCGGAGTGTTTTGGTGGGTAATTTCCTAAAAGTACAAGGAACCCATTAATACCTAACTGATTCTTGGTCTACCGTTATAGTATTTAAGGATTATGAGAATATTTCTTGAGTGGTAACCGCTCGAAGGAAAGCTTAGGACGCCAGTCGGGAGCTGTTTTGTCAATGTGTGTCGGAATGAGTTGTTAGGTTAAGTTAACCCAAAAGTACTTTTATTTGACGAGAGACCGTTAGGCCAGTACAATTAGTTATTAGACTAAGTGAAACGAATTATGGGAGGGTTTTGAGAGTAATACAGTTTGGCGTGTCCGTATAATGCAAAAATAAAGTTAGTTGGAGGGAGCTGTCGAGAGCTGTTCGCAGATTCTCTTGCATGATCATTGTATGTTTAAACGGTTGACGGAGAGTTGTTGATTCGGAAATTGCATGATAGGGTGACGATATAGTGTTAATAGTGTTATAGCGACGTCAGAGTAGTTGACAGGCAGTGATAGTTAGCGAAACAGGAGAACAAATAGCGTCAACACTGGTAGCTGGTACGCGCAGTACCTTGATTCTCTTGATGAGCAAATGGACAATCGCTGTTGGGTGGAGCGACGACAGTAGACAACATTAACTAGAGAACGCGAGGGCCCCAAAAGAATTTTAAAAGCAAGAATTCGATTCAATTTCCTCCAACATCGACAAAAGATAATTGTGCAAAAAGGAGGCAGAAATTTAAACATTCGAGAGTACATAGAAATAAATTGATTTTGATTCCATACTCTGTGGTAATACAAACAACACTCTGGGATAGTTAGTTTGGTTGCTTGGAAACGATGGCCTGCGCCTGCACCAGAGCATCCTGCTGCACACATATGTTTCAAAGGTACACAAGGAAGTTGTTTCCCCACCGAAACGAATGTACGGTCGCTGATGTAGGATGTAGGACATAGACAGTTTATAGCTATGTCGAGATATCGAGATACCATGTCGAAATATATAGAATAAACGTATAGAGTTTTAGAATAAACGTATAGAGTTTTAGAATAAACGTATAGTGTTTTCAAGAAAAAGATTTATTATACGAGTAGGATTAAGAATGAAACCGACGAGCCTCTGGCTCGTCGGTTTCATTCCTAATTCTACGAGTAGAATAAATTTTTTACTTGAAAACACTATACGTTTATTTTGTTTATCCCACAAATCTTCTACAGGGCAGTCGCGGCAAAATCGTGTTATAATTCGCTACAAAACACAGCGAGAAGTGAGGAGCACATTGGTCCAATTCGATCGACCAGCAAAATTGGCAAAAATAAAGAAGGCGCAATAATACATTTCTGTCTAAAAATAATTCCCCTACAAACTTGAGCTAAACTTGCAAAAATACTTTATTATATGACCAGTGGGTGGTGTTTTCTACTGGCATTGTGTACTACTTTCAAAAAGATTTAAAGAAATCAACAATCGAACTATTAATTATGCTAGACAAATGTGGTAGAGGTCAGAGGTCAACAAGTCCGTCGCTACTAGGGGAATAAATTCTTTCAGTGTTAAACCAATGGGGAACATTTATCATCCTACTAGGTGAATAAAGCAAAAATTTATCCAAGGCCTTTAATGTTCAAATAAACGGCCATTTAAGGGATAAAATGAGATACTATGTCGAGATCTCGAGATACGTTTGTCGAGATGATGAAATAAAAAAAATACAATTTCCATGTCCTAAATCAGCCACCGCAATTTCAATGTATAGTCGCCTCATGTTCAAATTTATGGAGTTGGATAACGCATTTATGTTGCTGGCTCTGAATCATTGAAAAATCGGCCAAATCACACACTCGACGTCATCTGAGTATCCGCCATATTGAAGGTGGATGGTAAAATCACCGATGATCAGGACAGCGTTGCTGTAGAATGGTCAAGCTTTGGAAAAGAGCAAATTCTAGAAGATGGGCGGAAGGTGTTCCCAGAACAGAAGATGCAAAATGCAGAAACTTTATTTGACTTGGTAAATTGAGGTGGGGAAGTGCCCCCCCCCCCCCCCCCCACACACACACCCTCTAGCTACATCCCTGTTCTTATTTCGTGGTTAGGGGCAACCAGACAACCAGAATTATGTAAGCCTTTACGGTGGTTCCAAGAAGTTCAATCTGCCCCAGGTTGAATGGATCTCATTTCTAACGTCAAAAACAATTAATTTACCACCCGCCTCATCCCCATCCCCATCCCCACCCCACCCCATTCTACATTTTTATAGCACATTCATAAGTAAGTGTGATAGAAGTTGGTGTAGCCAGGAATGTTATCGTAACAGGCTGAAAGTCATAAAATTGATACATTGATATTGAAAGAAGATTATAAGCAAACTATTATTTGATAATAGAATATGTTTTTATTTTTATAATTTACTAAACACAATTTTTACATTCCATTCCAATGAGGGTTCATAAGATGAGTTTGAGTGTGTTTTCAGAATAATACTTGCTGGTTTTTGGCCATTCCGTTGGGTAAACAGTTGATACATATGAGATAATAATGCAACGTTAACGTCTAGAATCCACCACAGTGCTCACTGACTAACATTATTACCCCGTATCACAGGTGTTCACTCCCTTTGTTCATTCTATGACGTTCTCAGCCCAGTTCAACGGAGCATACTGTCGGTGCTCCACAGACGGGCACACAAGGCAAGCACCTCAACAGGTCTCTATTTTACACCTAGGTACGGTCGGGAATGCGTAGTACTGGTGAACAGTCCCAACGTCCACAGCTGGCACGTGATGCAACGTCACAGAACCACACACTCAAACTTCGCCGATCGCACACCAGCCACGACTACGGAAAGTACCCGGATTTATCGCCGAAAGGTCACCCATCCAAGGAATAACAGGGCTCGATGTTGCTTAACTTCGGTGATCTGACGAGAAGCGGTCTCGCGTCGTCAGGCGAAACAGTGCACTGGCTTAATTACTCTGCTAATGATGAAAGTGTTTATAACCTGAAAGTGTGACCAACCCTGTGCAATGCACAGGGTTGGTCACACTTTCTGGTTATAAGAAAATTTTAATTACTATACCACACATCACATGAAAACGTACACTCGCTTAGGCTGTGCAAAGCACAGGGTTAGTCACCTAATAGAGATGTTCTTATTATTTTTAACCAGAAAGAAAGGAGAGACTAACCACGTGCGTTGCACAGTTATTTATTTATTTATTTATTGGTGTTTAAGGTCACTAACTTATGCACAATAGCTAATCGTGACCGTGACAGTTCAACGGGTGGCGGAAGCCGGAGTTCCCGGAGAGAACCACCGAGTATCGACGAGCAACTATCAGCTCCTCAACATTCTAACTCTGTTCAAGCTCCGCTCAAGCGGGGTTACAGCGGGTGAAGACATGTGCACCATCGACGTGCAGTACGCCTTAGTACACAGCGTCATCGTGCCCCCATGTAGGCGACCGGGATAAAGTGCCTTTCCTAAGAACACATCGCGGGTCGTCCCGACTGGGATCGAACTCGGGACCTCTAGCATAGAAGTCCAACAGTCTTCCGCTGTGCCACCGAGCTCCCGTTGCACAGTTAGATGGTAAGCTAACATACGCTGACGAACAGATATCTCGTCTTGTCAGTCTCGAACCCGTGCAGCACTGGAACTTTGATAGAGAATAGTGATTCTCACGAAATTCCTTAATGTCGTTCGTCAAACTGGCTTTATAGATGAAATATTTCCCGACCTTATTATAATATGTTTACTTTAACCCTTTACCTAAGGTAACGACCAAAAACGGCCAGAGCTATTCTCAAAAATCGCCAATTAATTTTCATTATTTTTTTCATTTTTTGTCTCAAAAACATAGGTTATGACCCTTCGATGGAACGAGCTCGTTCCAACGAGGGGTCATAACCAATGTTTTTGAGACAAAAAATGAAAAAAATTAGTTATTCAAGAATTATTTTTGCAAGTGTCGTCTGCTTTTCAGGTTAGGTAAAGGGTTAAATAATCAACAAACATACTCAATTTGCTTCTATTTTGGTTCTCCAATTTACCAATTTTCACTCATTTTCCTTCGTTTGGGAGGTCAAATGTTATAGCCCCCCCCCCCCCCCCCCCCCCGTCGGAGAGGTCAGCCCCCCCTCTCCTGTCTAGAAATCCCTGGCGCCACCCCTGGAACCATAGACACTGCACAGTTTAAACAATATTTATTTCCATTAAACTTGTACAGTATGCATCCGACAGTAAACTTTAAGCTTTTTCGAGGTCGTTTCCAGATAGAATACAATTACATAAATAGCTGAATGACGTCAGAGGTATCAGGCGTGTTCCCCCTCTCTTCTGCATGTAACATATTGGTTGTGTGAATTTGTATTTGGTGCGAACCTTCCTTAGGACCAACAGAATGGAATGGTCCAAAAAATTGCTATCGGTTTTATCATAGGGTACTTTTTCGGGACTTCTGAAAAAATGCTGAGTCAGCATTTTTTAACACTGTGGGTAATGGGGAAACATTTAAGACTCTTCTTCTCCCAAAGCACAGCTCCAAAAAGCTTTTCAAATTCCACATATTACATCTTTGGAAGATTGTTTCACATGTTTATTGAAATCAAATCCCCAGGTCTATATTTGGGCAGTCTATGGGAGCCCAAATGTTTAAAATTGTGCAATATGAGGAATATTCTTTAAAAATCTTCTTCTTCAGATCCACGTAATCAGAATCTTTTGATATTTGGTATGCAGCATCCTTAGGGGAGTGAGATTCAAGTTTGCTCAAGACAAGTCCCTGAGTTCATATTTGGGCTCCCTGTGGGAGTCCGAATTATAACTTAGTTTAAAATGAGGAATTTTCTTTAAACATCTTCTTCTTCAGATCGAGCAATCGGAATGTTTTGATACTTGGTATACAACATCCTTTGGGAGATGTGATTCAAGTTTGTTCAAGCTAAGTCTCTGAGTTCATATTTGGGCTCCCTGTGGGAGACCGAATTATAACTTAGTTCAATATAAGGAACATTCTTTAAAAATTTTCTTTTTCACATCCACCAGTCAGAATCTTTTGACATTTGGTATACAGTATCCTAAGGGAGGTGAGATTCAAATTCGTTAAAACCAAGGCCCTGAGTTCATATTTGGGCTCCCTGTGGGAACCCACATTATATCTTAATTCAATATGAGGAATATTCTTTAAGATATTTTTCTTCAGATCCAGTAGTCGGAATCTTTTGATATTTGGTATACAGCGTCCTTTGGGTGGTAAGATTCAAGTTTGTTCAAGCCAAGTACCTGGGTTCATATTTCAGCTCCCTGTGGGAGCCCGAATTATAACTTAGTTCAATATGAGGAATATTTTTTTTTTTTATCAGATTCACCGGCCAGAATGTTTTGATATTTGGTATATGGTTTTCTTAATGGGGCAGATGCAAGTTTGTTCAAATCAGAACCCTTGGTTGATGGTTGTCAATGTCAGGTGAGCGCTCTCAGGCCCCTTGAGGCCTCTTGTTAATCTTATGTTTTTACAGAAGACTATATATATATTTTTTTCATGTGATTGGTCTATCCGATCGTTTCTCCGCCCGTTCGTAAACTTTTTTGGGGAAGTTTCTCAGTCTCATTTCAACCGATCTTTTCCACACTTGGTATGAGTCATAACCATAATAGGAATCTGAGCACCTGCGATTTTAGAGGTGATCGAATTAACTCTTCAAAAGTGATGGTCCCATGGACTTAGAATTTCCACTGCTTTTTCATGTCCGTAAACTATTTTTTTTATTACTCTCGGGTGCATATTAATAGTACAGGGCGAAATAATAGTACAGGGTGGAAAATTGCTGAAAATTAATAATAGTATAGGGTCGAATAATAGTATAGGGTGGAAAATCCCAAGATGTGAGCCAGTCGCTATGCTCTGAGCCATTTTTATCATGCAGAAGTCTGGTGGTTTGTAAGTGGTAAAGTGCTAGATTACTTTTGGTCATCATCATTTTCACATCTGTGACTTGTTTCAATTTATGGGAGAGTGCAGGCACTCTCCCATAAATTGCACCAAGGTAAAACCTTATACACTAATTAATTCCATTTCTGCGATAGTATGAAGCTCAGCCACTGAGTATTAGATCGTTAGGTTTTGGTAACCGTACTTCAGAATAAAGCCCAAATATATGCATTCAGCTCTCTACCAGTTAATATTTCCATTACATCATGTGTTTTCTTTATAATACTAGTATGTTTTGATGAATTTCTCGAGATAAGCGGCTGCTCCGCACCTTCGATCGCTGAAAATTAATTATCATACAGGGTCAAATAAGGATCATACATACGGGAAATGTCTTCGAAAAATACAAATCATACATGTATGATTATTAGGCACTCAAGATTATCCGGTGGTTTTCTCCGTCGTGTTTTAACCGATCACTTCCAAACGTGGCATGAATAATAACCACAATAGGAACCCGTGCATCCATGTTTTAGAGACTAATCTGATTAATCCTTTCGAAGTTATGGCCAGATGGAGTAGTATTTTTCACTGCTCTCGGAAGAAAAATTACTACAACTCGAATTGTTCAACGGGGTGCGCGGTGGCTCAGTGGCAGACTGTTGGACTTCTATGCTAGAGGTCCCGAGTTCGATCCCCGTCCGGGACGACCCGCGTTGTGTCCTTGCGTAAGGCACTTTATCCCGGATGTCCACATGGGGGCACGATGACGCCGTGATCTAAGGCGCACTGCGCGTCGATGGTGCACATGTATTCAACCGCTGTAACCCTGCTTGAGGGGAGCTTGAACAGAGTTAGAATGTTGAGGAGCTGACAGTTGCTCGTCGATGCTCGGTGGTTCTCTCCGGGAACTCCGGCTCCCTCCACCCGTAAAACTGGCACGGTCACGATTAGCTATTGTGTATAAGTATGTGACCTTAAACACCAATAAAAAAATAAATAATTGCTCAACGGGCGTATTTAGCCACGTCGGGCGTTGCTCTTGTTGTTTTTGTTTGAAACAGTTTGAAGAACAAATATATTATCAGTTCACTTCCAATGACATTCATAAATTTTGAGTACCTATCTACTGTCATATTTTAGTTGAGTACCTATCTACTGTCATATTTTAGTTGAGTACCTATCCACTGTCATATTTTAGTTCATGTTAATGCATGGCCATGTCTCAAATCAGGATTATCAGTTTAGAACAATAGGTCTGAAAGTGCATTGATATTTATTTCCAAATGCAACAAAATACTGCATTTTGATTGGCTGAAAGGTACAATGTAACTTTTTTTACACCGTGGTTAACCACGGTGTAAAAACAAGAATACACAATAACAGGATATATGGCTAAAAAAAAGTACATATTTTTAATTATTAATTCATACCTTCTGCTCGGTTATGTTAGAACAAAAATAAAAATTCAGGAAATTTAATATTTATGTGTAATAAAATATTACAGATATGGGTGTCATTGGAACTGGCTGATTGAGCCAGTTCCAATAACATCCATATTTGTCTGGGTTTATTAAGAAACTTACAGAGTATAAATTTTCTGTCAGTTTTTCCCACAATTTAGGTTAAAGTATTAAGTACACCAACATTCTTGGAAATAAATCCGTTATCCTTGTGTTTTCCAGGGTGTATGGGAATTTACACCGGTATGGGAACTCATACACCCTTCGGCCTTTGCCGAAGGGTGTATGAGTTCCCAAAGTGGTGTAAATTCCCATACACCCTGGAAAACACAAGGATAACTAAAAATACTCTCGGTATGTCTAGATAATAAGTCTCTTCTCTTTTCATCCAGCTGCTCCATTGGGAGATATACATCAGATGTCGCTACTACTGTTGGGGTTAACATTGTTGAAAAAGTGACTATTTATTTATTTATTAAGGTTTAACGACACTTTAACAGCCAAGGTCATATAGTGTCGATGACAGTTTTATGGGTGGAGGAAGCCGGAGTACCCGGAGAGAACCACCAAGCAACGACGAGCAGCTGCCAGCTCCCCAACATCGTAACTCCGCACTGCAGCACAGGCAGGGCTAGATTGGTTGAAGACATGGCACCATCGACGTGCAGTACCCCTTTGTACAAGGTGTCATCGTGCCCCCATGTTGACAATCGGGGTTAAGTGCCTTGCCAAAGGACTCAACGCGGGAGTCCGTATCGATCGCTCAGACGGTCCCACATCCAATGACTAACCGGGCTCGACGTTGCCGAACTTCGGTGAACTGACGAGAACCGGTTACCGCAACGCCACCGCACCCCCGACTAATAACTCGTTGAGTTATTGCTGCAAATCACTAAAAATGACAAAATCAACATTCATGTGGGTGGCTGTCCTAGAAAGCCTATAAAATCATTAAAAGATTGAAAGGAAAACAAATTTTAGACAATGGAAAAAAATGATTTCTGGCCACTTCGACCACCCACCCACTCCAATCATACGTTCATGGGAAAATTATTTTTACCCCCCCCCCCCCACCCCCGACCTGCGGCTAACGTCATTTGTTTGCATTCTGATTGGTTATTGGACTCAGTTAAGCGTACGAAAACCTAGCGTCGCCATTATAATCTGTTTCAGAGAACTGGGACTGCACATGTTGAAAGGAAAGCTGAACAAGCAATAGAATTCTTTCAAAACCGAGAAAGCGGACAATTCATGTTACTGCAAAACTAACTATGACTGAAAGAGAAATCTAATTTGTCCATGCTTTCAGCAATTGTATTTCAGCATAACAGCCGAAATAATCTAATTCCATTACATTCCAAACATTCCAACGCAATTTACTGGTCACCAACGTTTCGTTGCAGTGTCTATTCAATAACTTTGGAAACCTGGTTACTTATCTTGATGTACTGCTGTTTATTCTTTTATCGAGTGTACCTTTCAATATTTAAGTAGTTATCTCCCATGCTATGCTTTGTTCTCACTTCTTTCTCATCCATTGGGATTTCATACTCATTTCAGCTCATTGTTTCGCACTGAATATTGCTGACAGCATTACTGTGAAGTTGACTGTGTTAGCATTTATGGTTATGAACCACTAAATAAATCCCATTGACCACAGTGTTAACCATTCACTCTCTGTGCAACACACCAAGTTGTTTTGAAAAAAAAATACCTATACATTTACAAAGTACACCATCTCTTGAAAAAATTAAACTGGAAAAAAATATATGTTGCCACATCAAATTTCAGTTTAAATTTCGAATTTTCACAACTACGGTATGGGCAGACACTAGGCCCGAAAAACATTTTTCCACCCCTAAGGCCCCCCCCCCCCCCCTGCATATTTTTTCCACCGACAGTTCAGGGACCCACCCCCAATTCCACAAAAACTGTTATGGATAGTCAGGATTTCAGTCATATTTGTTCCATTTCATACTTTCAACTTGCTTCCACATTTTTTAAACAGTCTTATTCAAGGGAATTAACTCCATTAGAACAAAACTGGAAGTTTCAGAGTTATGTTTAGAGTCACAATTTTGTCTCCAGTGATGAGAAAACAACAAACACATTATATGTAACTTGTCCTCAGAAAAAGGTATCAAAATAGTGTTCCACATTAAGAACAGATGTCTTTTAATGAAAAGTTTGTTATGTTTTTTTTTGGTAGGAAGTGGGCATCCCTAAATTCGTGCTACTGCTAGGCCCCCATGATGATGCTCCTCAGCTTTATGAGAACATACAAGTGAGTGAAGTGACATGCACTCATGTTGAAATGAACCAAGTTGAATCAACCAAGTTGAATGATCAAACCACAGTAAGAACACTGGTGGGCCATACATCCTGTAAAGCATGTGCAGTCAGTACATATCAACTGACCCAAATGGAATGATCATTCATAAACAAAGAGAGGGACCCGCAGCAAAATTGGTAATCAATCATCATCCGCAAGATGACGGTCAGGTTGTATCCAAGATAAATTTTGATTATTCAAGATCTCAACCTCCCAAAAACCAAATTTATCATTCTAAATGGGCTAGAATGCATCCAGATACATGCTAAAATGGTTTTGTAAGCTCAATCTATTGCTAAAATGTGTTTTTTTTGGCTGGAGGAAAAAAATTGCAAATTGTCTACTTTACGTGTTTTTTCCAGCCTCGGGGTACCCACCCACCCCGGCCTAGTGTTTGGAATTTTTCTGAAGACCCCCCCCCCCCCCCACCCCCCCCCCCCCACCCCCCCTGCATGCCTCATGTTTTTGAGAGATTCTCGCACATTCCGGCACACAAATTACACACAAACTTATTAATCCTTTCTAAAGTGGAGGAATCAAAATTTTAATTAATGGTTTCAAAGTCAAAATATATTTTACCAATCAGCTGATCAGCCCTATTTAATCCTACTCACAACATTGGGTGTCAAATGCTCCAAGTCACGTGTTCACTTATTTAGTGATTCATAACCTTATATTGCACAAGTATACTTGCTATGCTATTACGAGGCTGCCCATAAATTGCCATCAGAGACTCGAACTGTATAATATTACCAGCTGTTGGCGATGACAGATAATTAATTGGATGACCTGGCATTGGTGGGCTTTGAGTATACGGGGTGGTGGTTATTATTGGCAGATCCCCTTGAGAAGAGAAGCTGTACATGTTTACTGTGGTAAATACGCTCTGTTTTACTAGTAAAATAGGATCCAGTCACCAATGCCTGGATTGGAAGTCGTCTAAAATGGGCAACATGCATATAAACGATTGAATAAACCTGACTTTATCTCCATATTGCGGTTATGATTAGCCATTATGCAGAAATATGTAATCTTAACCCTTTACCTAACGTGAAAAGCAGACGACACTTGCAAAAAAAAAATCTTGAACAAGTAATTTTTTTCATTTTTGTCTCAAAAACATAGGTTATGACCCCTCATTGGAACGAGCTCGACGAGCTCGTTCCAATGAGGGGTCATAACCTATGTTTTTGAGACAAAAAATGAAAAAATAAGGAAAATTCACTGACGATTTTTGATACTTTTGTAAGTGTTATTACATTCGCAATCAAATAGCGCGTTGGTACTTTGTGGTCATTTGTTTTGTTATTATTTTTCGATTATTCGATTATTTTTCGATTATTATAATCCTGCTGTCAAGACTTCTTGACTGGTTGAGTTCTAGAATCCACTATCAGGGCTTTCAAAAAATGAGGATACGAGAGCAAAAGCCAACACTTTCCTTGCTTATATTTTATATTCACTCAGACACAAATAATATTTTGTTTATATAAATTTGTTTTATTACAAATTATTAGAGAGTGCCTCTGGCACTCTCTAATAATTTGTAATAAAACAAGTTTTGAATAACAAATTCAGACCACCAAAAATAATCCAGCCCTCAATCAAATAATCACTGATGTGAAAATATCTTGTTATTTGTACTTTCCTACATTTGACGTCGGATGTTGAAAAATGTTGAAGAAACTGAATTCACAGTGAAGTCTCAGAGGGTTTAACACCAAAAAATAAATATTATTTGCAGATCATCAGTATCCTATGGCCTCATTCCATCAACTTACAACTTCATCCATCATCAAAATTTAAAAGTAATTTAGTTGTACAGACCTGATCAAACATTGTCATCTTATTTTTTTTTATTGGTGTTTAAGGTCACGTACTTGTGCACAATGGCTAATCATGACCGTGACAGTTTTACGGTTGGAGGAAGCCGGAATACCCGGAGAGAACCACCGAGCAACGACGAGCAGCTGCCAGCTCCCCAACATCGTAACTCCGCACTGCAGCACAGGCAGGGTTAGATTGGTTGAAGACATGGGCACTATCGACGTGCAGTACGCCTTAGTGCACGGCGTCATTGTGCCCCCATGTGGGCAATCGGGGTTAAGTGCCTTGCCCAAGGACACAACGCGGGAGTCCGAATCAATCGCTAAGACGGTCATCCATCCGAGGATTAACCGGGCTCGACGTTGCTTTACTTCGGTGATCTGACGAGAACCGGTTACCGCAACGCCACGCAACGCCACCGCGCCCCCTGGTTATCTTGTTAGTAATTTCGGTTTTTAGTATACTTTTATAATAAACTCCCATTGTTATACCGTATACACACTGAATTCATTGTTAGTATACCCCGCAACAACAGCTTAGGAGTTCCAAAATCGTTCCAATTGGCGTCGCACTGATTAAGACGTTTTCAAGTCGTCGACAAAGTGTACTCTCTTGATCTTTCCTTGCATTACGCCTCCTAAACAAAAGATCTTTTTATAGAAGAAGAGTTGAAGGAGGTTTCGTTTTCCTGAAACTACTTTGATTCAATTCTGGGATACCTATTTTTTGGCTGGTTTGCCCAAACAGACGAGTAATCGTTGCATACAATACTTAACTGGTAGAGTGATGGAAGACCATATTTGGGCTTTATATTGAAGTGCAGGTACCACAGCTTGAAGGCTCATATTCAGTGGGTGTGCCTTATGTTATCTTTTGAGTAATATTATTTAGTCCGTAAGGGTTTGCCTTGTTACAATTTATGGGACAGTGCCCATAGGCACTCTCGCAGATATTGTAACAAGATCATCGGACCAAAATTAACAAGTTCTCGATAGCTTGTATTTATACCTCAGCCTCCCTCTCTGGGGTTGTGGTTGAGATCCAAACGTTCAACACTCCAGCATAAGGAAGCCTTCAATGTTATCATTTTTCCGTTTTTTTCGAAAGAGTGGCTCCTCGCATGACACATCGAATTTTCTCAGAAAAAGAGGGTGCCGACATTCTGTCGGTCTACGATAGGGGAGCCGAAAGTGGGGTGCTTGGTAATATTTTAACCGAATACCATAGCCTTCTAATACTAATGGTTTATGCATTGGCTACCACTATCTGCCCTGTGCTAGAGCCTTCCACCACCACAACTGACTTGTATCACTACTACAAGCTTGCTAACTATCTCTGGTCCTGTCCCGACCTCTGTCCTTGGCCAAGGCTTTAATGGGGTCAATCAGGTCGCTTTACGCGACTAACTAACCAATCGGATGACTTTATTTATTTATTTATTTATTTATTTATTTATTTATTTATTTATTTATTTATTTATTTATTTATTTATTTATCGGTGTTTAACGACACTTTCGACAGACTGGGCCACCTCGTGTCAGATATTATATCTCGATATAGATTTGTCAGTTCGTCTCTTATGATATGAGCACATGAGAAATCCCTCAACGAAGTCTCACCTAAAGTCCCTCAAGTCTCACCTGAAGTTCCGCACCCCAGGTTCGGCAGCCTCATAGTATGGCTGACAGAACGTCGGCACACATTTTCCCGAGATGAGTTGATCCTTCGAATAATAGCTCGATAGCTTATTTGCTCAGTGAGATTAGAGCAATGCCTGTTCTGGTCAATGCTCGACTGACATTCAGGCTTAGTCTTAGGAACCATACAGGCTCCGGTTATACACATGGGAGAAAATTCTGGGTAGACAGATATAAACTACGGAAAATAAAACAACCTGCTTGGTCGAGAGCAAAGCATGGAGTCTGAGACAGCGAAGGCTGAATTTAATTATCCCTTTACCTAACGTAACGGCCAAAAACGGCCAGCGCTATTCTCAAAACCAATTAATTTTCATTATTCTTTCATTTTTTGTCTCAAAAACATAGGTTATGACCCCCCCATTGGAACGAGCTCGTCGAGCTCGTTCCAATGAGGGGTCATAACTTATGTTTTTGAGACAAAAAAATTAAAATAATAGTTATTCAAGAATTTTTTTTGCAAGTGTCGTCTGCTTTTCATGTTAAGTAAACGGTTATACGATGAGAGATGCCAGGTATGGCAAGGAATAGGGCCTGAAATGGATATGAACAGAGGATTTCAAGAGAATCCGAACTAACAAACAGCTGTCGGACCATATTTATGGTAATCAGTCATACTCGCATTAAAAGGGACACGACCACGCTATTTAAGACCCAATAACACTACGTGCCTCTCATACCAACAGGCGTTTAAAAGAATTCGAATCATATAAACAGGTTTCGGAATCCTTTTGGGAAAAACGTACCCTTTTCTGTGATTTTAGACAATTGTCCGATTGTGTCCTGTCATCAAATATTTTCCATTCATTCGAACACAACATCAAAACACACCCGTAAGAAAACGCATTGGACGACGGAAATACGTGTCACCCCAACAACGCGTGCTCCGCGTTACATTGGTCGTCTATGGGAAATTAGGGGAAAATGTTTATTGAAGGATATATTGTTTCAAAAAATCCATGAGCCCCCCTCCACCCCCCTCCCCACTGCATTTGTGGCCATTTGTCCATATGACATCAGCCTGAATACCTGATGTGGACACGGAGATAGATATCCATATTGTTTCAGTGCATCAGTACATGTACATTATACATAGTTTTGGAGCACTTGCTTTTCATGCGTTTTTCGAACAATTCGACCAGAAATTACTTTTACATTCCCTGTAGGTGCATGTATATTTAAGATAGGCACGCGTGAAGCTTCGGAATTCCAAAATCGTCCCAACTGGCGTCGTACTGATAAGAATGGTTTCAAATCGTGGACAAAGTGTACTCTCTTGATCTCTCTTAGCATCACGCCCCCCCGTACAGAAAGATCTTATAACAGAAGAAGAGTTCTGGAATACCTGCTTTTTGTTTGATTTGCCCAAACAGACTGGTCACCGTTGCATACAATACTTAACTGGTAGAGTGGTGGAAGCCCATATTTGGGCTTTATTCTGAAGTGAGTGCATTTATTTATTAGTATTTATTTATCAGGGTTTAACTACACATTAACAACCAGGGTCATATCATGTCGGTAATAGTTTTACGGGTGGAGGAAGCCGGAGTATCCGGAGAGAACCACCGGGCAACGACGAGCAGCTGTCAGCCCTCCAATATCGTAACTCTGAACGTTGCACCGCGGCACAGGCAGGGTTAGATTGGTCGAAGACATGCGCACCATCGACGTGCAGTAGGCCTTAGTACACAGTGTCATCGTGCCCCCACGTAGGCAATCGGGGTTAAGTGCGTTGCCCAAGGACACAACGCGGGAGCACGAATCAGTCGCTGAAATGGTCACCCATCCAACTACTAACCACGCTCGACGTTGCTTAACTGCGGTGATCTGACGTGTACCGGTTACCGCGACGCCACCGCGCTCCCTGAAGTGAAGGTACCACATCTTGGAGGCTCATATTCAGTGCTTTGTATTATCTTTGAAGTAATATTAGCTAGTCCGTTAGGGTTTGCCTTGTTACAATTTATGGGAGAGTGCCCATAGGCACTCTCCCATAAATTGTAACAAGGCAACGACATGTGCACAAGATTTGATGACCAACACTAATTTAGAACTCTACCAGTTAAGCGGAGAACAGCAAAGTGTAAAAAGGTGCAATATCTGCGGCCTCAAGAGCCGTGAGATTTTCGGTGCCCTAATTTAATATTCACGGCCTCTTCTGGCGTTTGTACAAAATCATTGTATGGAAATCGAATGTTTTGTATCTGACCTGCCACGATTTTGACCCAAATATGGCATTTGGTACATCAATGGTTTGTAGAAAATTAAAACTTTGTTTCAGCGTCATTTTACATTCTCTCCCCATGTCTCGCTTAACAGTCGTGCAAAGAAAAGTGAACCTTTCCCCCCAAACTTTGTGGGCTGAATATTGCATTGTTGTGTTCATTGGGAATTCAGACAGGGAAATAGAGTTACTTCCCTTCGACCATTATTGCTTATTTTTGGCACTTTCTTGTGATCGAGGAAGGGTTCAAAATCGGATTGATATTGTTTTCTACTTTATTTTCGCAAGAATGCACAAAAGAACGTCTGACTGGAAGGAAAAGCAAGGCAACGAAGACTGATGGGTAAGTGTGTTAATAGTCTTTGGTTGGTGATAGTCCTGTAAAAAAATGAAAAAGAAAACTGGAGCATTACCACTAAAAATACTTTGGAAATTGGAAGTCAATGGAAGAGATTTAAATCTTTTTCATTTATTGGTGATTAAAATCACATATTTCCAAACAACAGTTTCCCACAGAGAATTTAAATCTCACGAATGTTTTTCCCAAGAATAAACTCAACTAATATGACAGTATTGTATATATGGGTATTTTACTTAACGCGCACCTTCAAAAAATTTAGATTTTAACCCTTTAAACCTTGGTGGTATAATCCATATTAGTTCAATGACAGCAACTGGAAGAGTCCATGTTCATTATTTAGGGGTAGACCAATTAATATTTTCAACGTGCAGCCTTGGGGCTGCACGTTGAAAATATTGATTGGTCTACCACACAAATGCACTTAGCATCCATCCAATTTAATGAAATTATGACGTGTCATGTTCCTGGGCGGAAAAAGGGCTGCTAGTGTTCAATGGGTTAAGGCGAATTAGAAAATGTCTAAAAAGTCCCCTTCTTTTTACACAGTAGTAAAGTAGCAAAGAACCATTCACGAAATTATAAAAATTATCGTACACCATGAAAAATCTTATGTTAATGTCCAGATCGGCTGAAAGAAGTAGGTTGTATGGGAGTTTTCACTGTTAATTTTTACAAGTTTTCGTTTTTGCGTGTCAGCTTTTAGTATGGGAATCCCTAAGACATTTTCTGGAACACCTTAAATTACAGGTTTCGAAAGTGTTTTAGGTGAATTGGTAATAACATGGGATTGTTGACAGAGAAAAAACAAGATTTTGTTAAAAAAACGTGTAGTTTGTTTGTTTTCGTTTTCAAACCAAAATTGTACGACTTGTAAATCGAATTTTCGAATTTTTAAAAAATTGTTTCATTAAAACGTAAAATTTAGTGGTTTTGCTCCGCGTCTCTCAAAGAATATAATGATTAGCGGACACAATCTACTGTGGCGTATCCTTTTACTTTTTTTTGATGGCCTTTGATGTTTACGACGATCAACTAAAGAGAGAGAGAGAGAGAGAGAGAGAGAGAGAGAGAGAGAGAGAGAGAGAGAGAGAGGGAATAAATTAATTAAATCGGAAGTGTTAGGATCACGTTCTCTATCCATATACATTATTTGATAATGAGAGGGGAGAGAGGGAGAGAGAGAGAGAGAGAGAGAGAGAGAGAGAGAGAGAGGGAGAGAGAGGGAGAGAGAGAGAGAGAGATGGGAGGTTATTAAATCGGAAGTGAGATTTAATTTTTATTCGGATCACGGTCTCAGAGAGAGAGAGACAGAGAGACAGAGAGACAGAGAGACAGAGAGAGACAGAGAGAGAGACAGAGAGAGAGAGAGAGAGACCCTAATCTGATGGGAACCAATCTCAATAATGCGGGAGAGATATGAATCAATATCAAGATGCAAGATCTCTTCGTTCACATCAGCGAGAGTTATCTCATGATACAAGTACGATTGACAAAAGTGGCGAACGATAGCGATTATTCCAAAGGTGACGTCATCACTCGAGCTAATAATGGAAAATCCATCTATTCAACAAGATAAAATTTCTAATTTCCAGTAAAGAGATATACTCCATATTTCATCACGGTTAAGCTACGACCATGTTTGTGACTCTTGAAATATCCCGACGATTTTTCCAAATCTAGAGTTCTCAATCAACTCTCGGCGAAAGACACCACCTCTCCCGAAGCGAGTGTCGACAACGTGGGTGGAGGAGTGAGACAGAAAGACATCGCTCAAACCCGGATCCCAAAGATCGTGTTCTTTCAGGATACCTTTCAAACCCATTTTCGGATTTGCCAAAGATTACAACAAGATCTGTACAGATTCCGCCACAACCTCACACTGGTGCGTGAGAAAGACGACAGTTTACAGTTTCATCGTGCAGGCTGCTGATGAAGAGTGCTACTAAGCAAGGTATCATGGTTCCTGCCACACGTGAAAACAGCCGACGCGGAAAAATTCAAACTCTACAAGACCATTGGGACAAAAACTTTATAACCATCGGGATTCAGAATGAGGCAGTCCGATATGGTGAGCATTTCCAGAAGGAAAACGTTCGGATGGCGACTGACGGTGAAATCTTCCTCGTAACATCCGCATTTCATTATAGCAGGCTTTCAAGCCAACAGGGACGGTTCTCAAGAAAAGAATCCGAACCTATTCGATCATTGAATGTAAGAAGCCTGCATGTGATTCTCAATGCCACGAGATATTCCACCATAGATTATGATACCTCGTTCGATAATAAAGACTTCTGTAGGATGTACGGCAACACCACGGACTTCAGATCGAAAAATTATAAGTTACCTCCGCCAACATGTATGGTATATGACGATTTAATATGTGGATGTCGGTTTTTAAACACCGAGCAGCAGGCGAGGAGTTTAAATGAGACATCCAGGTATTAAATCTCCATACACCATACATGCCGGCGGAGATAACGTTTTGTCTCGTTTGAAACACAATAGAAACAGAGTGGAAATAAATTTGCGGACGCGTTTCTCGCGCTCCGCAATCAGTTGGACAAAGTTGGTGAATAATTGTTTTGTTTTTACAAAAGCAGAAGACAACAGATACAGTTACATCCCTTAGATCGTTAAGGAAACGAGAAAACAGTATTTTGTTGACATATCGTCCCCTGAGTTCCAGTGTGGTCTTTGTGCAACACATTGGAACTCATGGGGCGATATTTGTGCTTATTTTATTTTTCTCAAGTTGTTTCATTTAATTACTCGACTATTTAATTTATAACAGCAAAATATCATCGAACTGTCGGAAATCTGATGATATTGTGACTATTTTCAGATTTTTTGGTTCGATTTTTATATCGAGGCGACCGAGAGCGAAACGCTTTCACTTAAACAATATACCGTCAATGTTTTGCGTGCCCCTATACCCTGGATGTTGCACGCTCTCATATACCTTGGATGTTGGGTGCATCCTTTGCAATGGCTATTTGTCCAAGGCATTCTGACCAATCAAAAGACAGAATTTATCGGGATTTAGGGACAAAATCGAATGAACGATTTGATAAGCAATCCGGACATCAGTCCCAACAAATACAGGGCGCCCTATCCTTTGTACGTCTTCGACGTCACCAAACTGAGCGAAAGACTCAAGAGTAGTGTATGTGACATTCAAGATGCAGTTCGATAGAAACGAACTAACGCGAACGAAAGCTTCCGCATGAAAGCCGTAGCCTAATTCGAAGTGTGTGTGTGGGGGGGGGGGGGGGGGGGGGGGGGCTAAAAAAAATTCCGTTTTGGAGAGTTCAAGCTCCCACACATGGCAACCATGGTTCTCCCCAGAGAAGACAATTTTGATAAATTAGACCCAAAACACTCAATTTCCTTGCATTTTAGTATCCGTATTAACTCAGTGAAACTCGTGGGGAGACAGTCTCAAAATCGAGATCGAGAACGTCCCCGGGAGCCCGATAAACAAACTTGTGTATCTGACGATTAAGCATGTCAAACGAGATCATACAAAGCCGAAAAATAATTCAAGTTTGTCATAATTCGTTACTTCGTTACAAGGATTACCCAAAATAAGTGTTGTTAAATGGCGAAAGCGACTGTACATGTCGCTTCTAAGGAACATATTCGGCGAAAAAAGTTGGGGTGGGGGGGGGGGGGGGTTGAAGAACCCCTAGCTCCTCCCGGTTTCCGGCGACCTTGTTCCACTCTAGTCATTTCTGACAGACTGTTATCATTTCAAACGGATGGAAATAAAATGTCTGTCGTTAGATAAATGAAAACAATATATATATTTTTTGAATTAATGAAAAAAACTAGAAAAAGTTGTATATTTTATTGAATAAACAAAAAGATGTTCCTAAAATTTATTTTTTATTTTCTTTTGGGGGTGGGGGAGGGGGCGATATTGCAGAATTAAATCTGAGCCATTTTTTGTACGCACCACATTTTTCCCCTATGGGTGCAGCACGCTTGAGGAAGGAAAGGGGAGGGAGTTCACGTGCTGAGCGCATGCGAATAGTTCTTATGCAAAGGAAGATAATCCACCAATGTTTTTTTGTTGTTTTTCTTTTTCATTTTATTTGTTCCAAGGATCGCGTTCGATCAACAGTGACACCACATAAGTCGCAACTTTGGGATCAGACGAAGCGGTCTTGAAATTAATTCTTTTTCCAGTTTGATCCATAAAGGCATCGTGAATATGTTGGAACTGAAATATTGATTCTCCCACTTCTCGACGTCATAGATTTCGTTTCTACGCCATTCACATCGACGTTGAGATGGCCTTGTTCTTAATGTCAGTAGAAGTTAAACACATTCGAATGATCTTTCGTCCAATAGGCAATGGATAGCCTATCAAACCGTACAGAGTCCCTCCTCATCTTTTGCAAAGAACCTTTCCGATTTACTTGAATCGTAGCAACTTTCACACCTCTTCGACTAGTGGCAGGGGAAACGGTGGGGTGGGTAGCAAGGATGCCATACCCCTCACTTTGTCAGATCATATAATGCATTCTCCCATTCCCTCCCACACACACTTTAACTGCTTGAGGGCGTGATTGTTTTTGGTGTTGTGAATTTCCTATACAAAATTTGTTTTATTACAAATTATTGGAAAGTGCCACTGGCACTCTCCAATAATTTGTAATAAAACAAATTTATATGAACAAAATACTGTTTGCATTTGACTGACTATGAAACATAAGCAAGACAAATATCAGCTTTTGCCATGGTACCCTAACTGTTTTGAAAACCCTAATAGTGGCCTCTAACACTCAACCAATTAATGAATAAAACATTACCCATGAACGCTTTTAAATCAGTAATTTGGGGGCGCGGTGGCGTCACGGTAACCGGTTCTCGTCAGATCACCGAAGTTAAGCAACGTCGAGCGCGGTTAGTAGTTGGATGGGTGACCATTTCAGCGACTGATTCGTGCTCCCGCGTTGTGTCCTTGAGAAAGGCAATTAACCCCAATTGCCTACATGGGGGCACGATGGCGCTGTGTACTAAGGCGTACTGCACGTCGATGGTGCGCATGTCTTCAACCAATCTAACCCTGCCTGTGCCGCGGTGCAGAGTTCAGAGTTACGACGTTGGAGAGCTGACAGCTGCTCGTCGTTGCTCGGTGGTTCTCTCCGGGTACTCCGGCTTCCTCCATCCGTCAAACTGTCACCGACATGATATGACCCTGGCTGTTAATGTGTCGTTAAACCCTAATAAAAAAATAAATAAATAAATAAATAAATCAATATTTAATTGTTCTTATTCAACCCCCTATCAAACACGAATGAGTGTGCCATCTCGGGGGAGAACTGGACGAGTTGAACGAGCGTTTTAGTGTGCTCGGCGAAATTGATGGCAAATTATTGTTGTATTGATTTGGGGTTGCTTATTGCTGCCGTGGTGTGAACTGACTGTCACATTATTCCGTATAAGCAGACCCGTATTATTTATCTATGTATTTATTTATTTATTATTTATTAAGGTTTAACGACACTTTAACAGCCAAAGTCATAGCGTGTCGGTGACAGTTTTACGGGTGGAGGAAGCCGGAGTACCAGGAGAGAACCATCGAGCAACGACGACGAACAACTGCCAGCTCCCCAACATCGTAACTCTGCACTGCAGCACAGGCAGGGTTAGATTGGTTGAAGACATACGTACCATCGACGTGCAGTACGCCTTATTACACGGCGTCATCGTGCCCACACATGGGCAATGGGAGTGAAGTGTCTTGCCCAAGGACACAACGCGGTTGCCGCAGGTGGGATTCGAACCGAGGACCCCTCGGCTTGCAGCTTGCACCTCTGCCAATTGAGCCACCGCGCCCCCTATGAAAATTTTAAGTTTTGAACTTTGAAAAGTTATTCAGCTGTTCAACTTCAATAAATGATTTGTTCCACGTGATCACATTATTTTATATTGAGTATTACTCTGTTCGATCACAGTTATTGGATACGTCCGAATCGCTTCATTTTGTATATTTATCAAGAATTTAAATATAAATTCCTCGTCGATGAAAATGAAAATGTTATCGTATGCCGATGACACTACTGTCCACACGGCTGGCAATAACTTAGAAGCAATTATAGAATCAGCTAACAACGAACTCAACAAAGTATACAATTGGTATATGGCGAATTTATTTATTTATTTATTAATGTTGAAGATCACATATTTATGCACAATGGCTAATCATGACCGTGAGAGTTTTACGGGTGGAGGAAGCCGGAGTACCTGGAGAGAACCACCGAGCACCGACGAGCAGCTACCAGCTCCCCTACATCGTAACCGCGCACTGCAGCACATGCAGGGTTAGATTGGTTGAAGACATGCGTACCATCGACGTGCACGGCGTCATCGTACCCCCACGTGGACAATCGGGGATAAGTGCCTTGCCAAGGACTCAACGTGGGAGTACGAATCGATCGCCCAGACAGTCACCCACCCAAGGACTAACCGGGCTCGACGTTGCTTAACTTCGGTGATCTGACGAGAACCGGTTACCGGAACGCCACCGCGCCCCCACCCGTTTTAGTTAGAGCACTGTGTTCTAAATAGCAACACGGAAAGCTTAAAGCATCCGACATTATCAAAATCAGCGTGTCAGCTTGACATGTCCTATGCTAGGGAATTAAACGGACGGGTGGGGGTAGTTTGGTGATATATGAGTCGCAAGTAGTGGTGGTTAACCCTTTACCTAACATGAAAAGAAGACGACAGTTGCAAACAAAATTCTTGAATAACTATTTTTTTTTCATTTTTTGTCTCAAAAACATAGGTTATGACCCCTCATTGGAACGAGTTCGACGAGCTCGTTCCAAATAGGGGTCACAACCTATGTTTTTGGGACAAAAAATGAAAAAAAATAATGAAAATTAATTGGCGATTTTTGTGAATAGCACTGGCCGGTTTTGGCCGTTAAGTTTGGTAAAGGTTAGCAGGATTTGGGGCTGGATTGGGAGCGAGCACCCCGAGCGGCATCTCTTGGGGCGCAAAAGATATGAAAATAGATCAATAAAGATCAGAAATTTAAATCTGATCACAAAAACGGAGAGGGAACTTCAACTCGATCGCCACTGGGTTGCGATCCGGTTGAAATCCCTTATCGTCCCGCCTAAACGCTCTGGAATCTCACCTATCATGGAATCTGAGATGCTATTTAGGAAATCTCGACCGACTGATGAAAGTGTGTGGCGATCAAATCGCGATCCGATTGCGAAAGAGACCGCTTTGTGTTCATAGTACTGTATGGGAAACTGAACAAAAATTCTTAGGAATGCATAGGGATATGGCAGCGACAGTGTTTGGCCGGGTACGACAATCTATGCGTGTCCGCCACTGATCGCACTGGCCTTATCAGGTAGCCAAGGCAAGGAATATTATCGGAGTCGGAACAGCCGAAGAGATTTGTCATGTCACTTGGCACTTTGTCCGTTTTCACCATGATATTGCGAATTGCCACGGCTAATTTCGGTGATTGCAGACTTCTCGACTAACAGAGAATGTATATGCACTGAAGAATTATTCATAACCCTACGGATGCTACCCCTCCTACTTCCCTCTAGCTAAAGGGAAGTGGGAGGAGGGTGTAGAGACTCGATGGTTCTAGTTAGGACTGTTGAAGAATAATAAGACAAAATCATGCCATGGCCGAGAGAATTCATTGGTCATCCCTTCTCTCCAATATTTGATAATAGCAGTGGCGTAGCCAGAAAATGTTTCACGGGAGAGGGGGACAAGTAACGGACATTCACTCCATGAAGGGGATGGGGGTCCGCAAATGGTCTTTTAGGATCATATTACCATTGCATTGGATTAAGATCCGGAAAGAACTGCACAGGGTTAGAAACCCGCGCAGATGTCTACGCTATGTGAATACAATGAGTAATCAAAGAACGAAGCTTTCTGGTGGTTTTTCGGGTAACCTCCACTTTTTAGACTTCGAAGATGACGAAGCACGAGTACCATCGAGAAACTTTCACATGAAAACCACTCTTAGATATGAAGCACAGCGGGGATCCAAACTGGTTCAATGGGTTGGGGGAGTTTCCCTCACAACAATAAAAATATGTTCTCAATTTATAAATTTGTAGCATTGCATTCTGGTTAATTGGTTAATGCTCCGGCTTCAGAGATTTTTCACTTGCTGTTTAGTCTTCCTCAAGTATATGGCATAGCGAACCTAGGCACCTTTAATTGACAAGTGTCCCTATAAATGACGTCTAGGCTCGTCATGCATCTTCACTTTGCAGTATTGACCGAAAACTGGATTAGAGTTTGTTAAATTCAAGAGATTTTCAGTAGGTGTGCGAGTGTGAGGGTGGGTGTGTGCAAATGGGAGATGAAACGTCTATGTTTAGGGGACAATTCGTGCCCTGAGTTCCAATGTGCTCTATGTGCCTACTGGCACATAGAACACATTGGAACTCAGGGGACGAATTCCCCTCCCCGATGGACTCCCCTTCCACCGTTGCGCCGCCACTGGATAATAACTTAGGGACTGCACACAATGAAATTTCGACGTAACACTATCGCTTTGCACAGCATCAAAGGAATGGTTTGCGTCTATTTTCTTTGCGAACAGCAGGCCAACTCGCCATGCAGAACCAACATAAGAAACCCCTTCAGCTTTACATCAAGATATCACATTATTATAAGAGGCTCGTTATTCAATACGTAATTTTGTTTACAGATTTCTGTGGAGAGATCCTGGTCTACATGTGTTTCCACTGTGTTTATAACAAACAATTAATGAGCCGTGTTTTCTCAGAATGGTTTCAACATCAATTTGGCAGCCGTGCCAGGAACTTTTCCTTTGAAAATGCGAATTCTATTTTCGTCTTGTAAATCGTCTCCAACAAGACGCATGCATATTCCAGTCGTTCAATGAACTTCAGGTTTCATTCATTTTAACAATCTGGATTTTATCAGCAACAAAATGAGGATCAAGGTGTGTCTCCTGTTTGGATTTTACCTCCTAGCTATTAATGCGGAGAAAACTTTTGGCGACAAACGTGACGGTGAGTGTACTTTTTAACACCACAATCTTTCTTCTTTTCAACTTTTTTGTACGTCTTCCAAAAATCATGTTCTTTTGTTTTGATGCACCATATTGCTTAACACTTTGAAGCAGATGACCCCTTTCTGGTCCAGGATCACAAAACATATTACTGCTATTTAGTAAAGGGTTATTCAGAAATTTGTGGAAGTAGGCCAATCAATATTTTTAAAGTGCAGCCTCAGAGACAGGACGTTGAAATATTAACTGATCTACCCTCGAGGTGGGAGACCAATTTTTTTCAGGAACGTACGATGGGTGAGTGGGTGGTGGGGGTCACCAGAAATCAATTTTTCCATGGTCTACAAATTTATTTTCCACTCATTCTTTTAATGATTTTATAGGGTTGTTTTGTACAAGGAACAGCCATATAAATGTTGAGTTTGTCATTTTGTATGGATATATAGCAATCATTCAATAAGTCATTAGTAATTTTTTTTCAACCAGTTTTTAGATTTTTACTAAAAAATGTTACCGCAACAGTAGTAACGACATATCATACAGTACAGTCGCCATGGACTGGTCATAATCCACGTGTGGGAAGTGATGTCCACGCATGCGTTTACCAGGTAATAAAAATCATCATCAGGAAAATTTTAATTAATGAAACACCGGGTTGTACCAAGACATATATAGGATGAAAGACTCTGCGCTGATGGGGATCGAACCACTGCCTTGATGAGAGTACACTTCTGCGGCTCCAATCGCCTAGCGAAACTGGACCAGCGCCATAGACCACTCGACTACCGACAAGCCTTGGTTCTGCGGCACCAATCGCCTAGCGAAACTGGACCAGCGCCATAGACCACTCGACTACCGACAAGCCTTGGGCGAAACTGGACCAGCGCCATAGACCACTCGACTACCGACAAGCCCCAAGGCTATGGCGCTGGTCCAGTTTCGCTAGGCGATTGGTGCCGCAGAAGTGTTCTCTCATCAAGGCAGTGGTTCGATTCCCATCGGCGTCAGAGTCTTTCATCCTGAAAAATGCATTACAGAAGTGCCGAATTCTGTATTCTGTACCATGAGCAGGAAATTTGAAAAAGAGATTGATTCTCACTGATTTCATCTGCATCATATGGTAAAATATATATATATATATATACAGTGCACGTTCAGATTGGTTATTCTCAACTGACACTCCTGATTTAAGACATGGCTATGCACTAGAAATAGATTAGGGGATAGATACTCAAAAGTAATGAAACTCAGTGGTAGTAAACGGATAATATATTTGTTTTTCAAACTGTTTCCAACTTCTGAAAAACATAAAATTAAAAATGTCTAAATCTCCCTAAAATGTAGACTAGAATATCTGAATAAGGAACAGGTTGAAATCAATGTTTTCGACCCGCTAATCCGAAATCCTTCAGATGTACAAAGACTTGTTCTCTTCCGTTGTCATAGGAGTCATCCATTACATCAACGACAACCGCATACTGCGGTCAAATGATACTGGAGAAAACGATATTCCACTGGAGACCACCCCATCAGTATTTTTAAACTGCAGTGAATAACAAGTAGGACTGTGGATATCCAGCAAAGGGGGTCGGGGGTCAGAAATTGGTCGGAAAAAACTGTCGGAAATGGAAAAAATTGGGGAAAGGGGTTAGTGGGTTGTTTAACCCTTTGAACCCTAGTGGTATCTTCCATATCAGTTAAATGGCAGCAACGGGAAGAGTCCATATTCTTTATTTGGGGGTAGACCAATTAATATTTTCAACGTGCAGCCTTGGGGCTGCACGTTGAAAATATTGATTGGTCTACACCACACCTTCACTCAAAGGTCAACCTACTTAATGAAATTATGAAGTATCATGTTACTGGGTCGGAAAAGCGGCCTCTGGTGTTCGAAGGGTTAGCATGTCGAAAGTTAAAATTCATCATATGATTCTGGAGGTTTTTCCAGAACCCTCTTTACTTCCCGTAAAATATGAATATGCGTTTTTTCCAACTACTATTCTATAATAGGGGTGTCTTTTTTTGGGGGAGGGGGGGGGGGGGGGCAAAGATGATATTTGAAAGGCCGCTGTGTGGGGTTTCGGGGGGCCTTCCCTGGTCCTAATTAGGACCCTCCTGTCGTTGCCGCACATTCCACTTGAAGGAAAGTGGAAGAGTGGGCAACGACTGAAGGGTCCTAGGTAGGACTAGCTCAGCCTCTCTACCGAGAAATATTTTGCAAAATTTAGTGCCTAAGAGCGAATCTGAGGCATGCGTAGCGTGTGTCGCCCCTATATTAGAGACCATTTAGGGCTCTATGTTGTGTGAAAGCTTCATTGGGCCAATGTTTTTATGGGGCGGGGGCAGCCTCCCCGTTGCCCTATGATCCAAATTGTAAATCTTGAATACTGTGATTATATCAACTTATAGACCACACACTTGCAGAAAAGTCACTATATTTTGCAGATGTTTCTCAATACAACATGCCCATCAACTTCCTATGAAGATCGTGGACAAATAATACAGGAGGAAATGATATATCATTAGAGACGACCCCTGTCAACATTTTTAAATTATAGTGAATACCGAGTAGGACTGTGGATATCTATCGAAGGGGGTGGGGGTCAGAAATTGGTCGGAATAACTGTCGAAAATGGACAAAATGGGATAAGGGGTGGGTGAATGGTCTAACATGTCGAAAGTTAAAAATCGTCATACATTCCTGGAGATATTTACCGACTCCCTCTGGTCGCAGGCACATTTTATTTCGAGAAATACCCATCAAAAACATATCAATAGTCAATTGTATTTTCAGGCTTCAAAATTCATCAAATAAATCACCCCTCTTTCCTCTGGAATATTGAGCTGCTTAGTTTTGGAGATTGCATCATTTTCCCAATTCAAATATTTTGTTCTGTCATACCATGTATGCATCTGTGTACCGTAAATCGGGAAGAACTTGTAATTATTTGAGCCACTGGAAGGTATTAACTATGTCCAAGGACGGTCGACAGAGGGTGGCCGATGGATAGACAACTGTTGTATAAGCGACGGATGTTGGATCGGTAGGCTGACATTATGTGATAGCTGTAGACAACAACTCAGAAGACTCGTCTTGTAACTGTTTCAGACATTGAACTACATAACCAACAAGAGGGATGCTAAAGCCCCTTCGCTCACCTACATTCCTCTTTGATAAAGTCACTTAACCCTTTGAACCCTAGGGGCAGTTTTTCCGGCCAGGAACATGATACGTCATAATTTCATTAAATAGAATGGATGCTAAGTGCATGTGCATGGTAGACCAATCAATATTTTCAACGTGCAGCCCCAAGGCTGCACGTTGAAAATATCAATTGGTCTACCCCAAAATAATGAACATGGACTCTTCCAGTTGCTGTCATTGAACTAATATGGAAGATACCACCAGGGTTCAAAGGGTTAAATAAATGAGAATTAAACTATAAAAGTGAGGCACATAATTATTGAAATTCTTATCCCCCCCACAAAGAAATCAACAAAGCTCATAATCTGGGGGGGGGGGGGGGGGGGGGGAGGGGGCGTTAAAAATAGGAATAAAAACTAAATTTTGAGAAGTAAAAATCACACGTTATTATGGTATATGATTTCTTGTAGGTCTTGTTAAACACAGATGTTTTGCTGCAAAGTAGGAAAAAACGGACAAAATAACAGCATGTGTAGAAGAGTAAAGAAAAACTAAAATCGCAATAAAACACATCACCATAATGTGCAATAAAGTCTACTGTAACGGAACTTCTTACAACAGAAAATTGACTAAGTTTTCACATGAAAAAACAATTGAACTCTTGGAATTCGGATATATTTATTTATTTATTGGTGTTTAAGGTCACATATTTCTTCACAATGGCTAACCATGACCGTGAGAGTTTTACGGGTGGAGGAAGCCGGAGTACCCGGAGAGAACCACCGAGCAACGGCGAGCAACTGTCAGCTCCCCAACATACCAACTCCACACAAGCAGGGTTAGCATTGGTTGAAGACAGGTGCACCACCGACGTGCAGTACGCCTTAGTACACAGCGTCACCGTGCCCCCACGTGGGCAATGGGGTTGAAGTGTCTTGCCCAGGGACACAACGCGGTTGCCGCGGGTGGGATTCGCAGCGAGGGCTTCTCGGCTTGCAGCCCGCACCTCTACCTACTGAGCCACCGCGCCCCCAATTCGGATATTGGTGCTGACGGAAACATTAATTGTTGCAAGTACAAGTCCACAGATTTTTTCCTGATAAAAACGGAACACGACCAAAATAACAGCACATATACCAAGAAGAAGGGCTAAGTGAAACTAAACGCGCATAAAACACACCTATAAGCAATAGAGATGACCATAAAATGCAATGTTTACTTTAACACAACTTCTTACAACAGAAAATGGACTTGGATTTCACCACAAAAAAAACCCCCTTTAACCAATGAATCGACCCCATCCGCACGCGTAATAAGCAAACTGAGCATCTGAAAAAATATTATTTTTTAAAAAGTTTCAACAAAACCATATCACATGACCTCTCTTTGGAACGAGCTCGTCGAGCTCGTTCGAATGAGTGGTCACATCATATGGTTTTGTTGAAATTATTTTAAAAATTTAAAAAATGATATTTAAAATAATAAATTTTGATATCGTCTGCATTGCGTAAAGGGTTAAAAGTAAGGGCTAAGTACTGTAGTCATGTCCCTAAATAACCTATAACTGAAACTTCAAAGCCATTGGTTTAAAGAAATGTACTTAAACACAAACTCTTACAAAATTGGACGCCAACACCACCGGATTCACGACATTACCTCACCTTTATTTCGTAGTAGATGAGCTAAAAATAGCTCAAAATACCACTTTAAAGGGCATTAACTCTTGATAGATTTTGAGAACGCAATTCAAAGGGCAATGTAACTCTCATTAGACTTTTCGGAGAGTGCAAAAAAATTACAGAGTTTGGCCTCCCATGTGCAGATTTTAATAGTTCAGGTCACTGAGTAATTATGTCAAAGGACAGACTAATGTACGGACGACCTAACGAGAGCTCCATCGTTTGACTAAAAATCGAAAAAAATCAGGGACGTGGACAACGTTAAAAAGTTTTTCATTTTTCATGAAAGTTGAGGAGAGGTAGCCTTCCCAAACCTTTTTCGTTACTCCCCAAACCTTTACCATAACGCCTCCCTTAATTCAATACTGTGTTATTTATTTATTTACTGGAGTTTAACTACACTTCAGACAGCCAGGGTCCCCTAGTGTCGGACAGTTTTACGGGTGGAGGAAGCAGGAGTACCCGGGGAGAACAACCAGGCAGCGGCGAGCAACTGTCCGGCTCCCCAACATACTAACTCTACACAAACACCATGAAGACAAGTGCACCATCGACGTGTAGTACGCCTTAGTACACAACGTCACCGTGCCCACACGTGGGCAATGGGGGTGAAGTGTTTTGCCCAAGGACACAACATGGTTGCCGCAGGTGGGATTCGAACCGAGGTCCCCTCAGCTTGCACAGTCTGCACCTCTACCTACTGAGCCATCATGCCCCACGATACTGTGAATTTCGCACTCAACTCAACTTCATGGGCTCCAGCCGTTAATGACGGTTCGGGGCTTGATAGTCATCCCTGACTTATGTCATCATCAAAATCGACTTTCGATAAAGTTATCTCTCTTGAAATTATTAGAAAAGCGAGGAAGTCCAATTAAGAAGCAAGTAATTGTTGCAAAAACACTTATAGCATCAGTAGAGAAAAAAGGTAAAGTTTCCCTTTGTTATTTTTAATAAACGAAAACAACAGACAGCTCGCGGAGCTGTCTGTTATTTTCGCTTATTAAAAGTAACAAAAGGAAACTTGGGCTTCTATGGAAAGCTAATTGGAAGCAACTAGTTAACAGTTAATCCATCATTTATTTATTTATTTATTGGTATTTAAGGTCACATACTCATGTATAATGACTTATCATGACCACAACATGGAGATAAAGTCAAGCTCAGTCAATCGTTTATATCCCATGTTGCCTATTTTAGAGGACTCGCACCCCAGGCATTAGTGACTGGGTCCTATTTTACCAGTGAAACAGAGCTTGTTTACCACAGTAAACAAACACTGCTTCAATTCCCGGGGTTCTCGTGGGGTAATCCACCATTAAGAATATTTATAAGTGTCACACCTACCAGCATTAAGCGTTCACTTATTTAGCGAATGTGTTTTTATAGTAATTTACAAGCTTTTTCTTCAGAGGAAAAAAATAGCAAAACTTTTTTCTTAATGAAAAGGACAGTGTGTGTATTACATGTGACAATGTACAGACTGTTGATACAATGAACAAGAAAACGAAATTCAGAACATCAAAAGTTGGTGAAAACGCAGATTTCTTAATTTTAAATGGGTTTCGATAGAGGATAATAGACAAATGTTTGAACTGTTTGGGGAAAAAATGCCAGTGAAAATTATTCAATTAACAGGAGTATACAATTAACATGGATTTGGTCAGTTTCCTGTGTTCTGGAAGTAAACTGAGCATTTATTTTATTATATCTTGTTTGACAGAGCTCATAGAGCTCTGTCAAACAAGATATAATAGAATAAATGCATATATTGGATGTAGTGAGGCCAAAAAGGTTGATAAATAAGGGGAATTTGGTGCGTCTCACAGTAATTTTTTCGATATATTACAAAAATTTATATACAATTAACAGGAGTTTACTCTACAACCCATATGCAATTAACAGATCAAATTTGTACTGAAGGTATGGTAAATGATTTTGTGTTTGAAAATTATATTCAATTAACAGGGATATACAATTAACAGATATCCAATTAAGTGGGCTCCACTGTACTATTCTACAAGAAAGTGACCGAAGTTTGTGAAATGATGCGTACAGTACGTGGAGAGTGTATTATCACTAAATCACCCGTGGAGTGGAGATTCCACCCAAGCAATAATTACAAATTTGTTGCAAAGCATAACAAGCACAAGCAAAGTTCCAGCCAATGGACCTCCGGGTTTTTTGTCCATATGTACAGAATTTGAAAGGAATACTTTGGGTGATAACTCCACTCCACGGGTGATTTAGTTACAACCCCACTCTCCATGTACTGTACATCGATGATACAAAACTCGCTTAAATTTCGTAATTTCAATCTTTGTGAGAAATCCTCATATCCTAAGTGTTAAATGTCCTGACAGCTCCAAGAAACCAAGGGGAGCCAACTTTCATGAGAATCTCTTCCAGTTATGAAAACTGTCAGACATGGAATATAATGGGAGTATTCATTCAACCCTTTGATGACGGAGAAACAGGCGTTAGCCGTCGACACTTTTTGGCCAGTATAATTCATAACACACTATAAAAAAAGTAGGGGATATTTGATATAAGTGAGAAATATATTCATATTTTCATCAAAAAGACAGTTGAGGCATTGCACTGTGACATCCGGTAAATGATTTCAGCGATAGTTGGTTGTCTGACAAGCACACATTCCACACACTGAGCTGTAGAAGACATGAACGGTCAGTCATAGAATTTATCACATTCATTTCAAGACCTCAATAACTTGTAAATCCTCCTCGGTTCGCGAGACAAGCGCGGATCCGACGTGGAATACTCCTCACTAAACGTCCAATATCAGCTTGACTGATGTTATTTCTCCTGCAGTGCAGCGGCAAGTTCCTGGACATTGGTAGGGTTTTTTCGGCGTTGTCGTAGGCGCCTGCCAAGCATATCCCAGACGTGCTCGATTGGTGAAAGGTCTGGACTTACATGTAGTGCTGGCCAAGGCAGCGTAGTGATGTTTTGCTCCTTTAGGAACTCTGTGGCGACACGGGCACTGTGTGCTCTTGCATTGTCATCTTGGAAAATGAATCGACGGCCGTGACGTCGCGCAAATGGCACCACGTGAGCAGCAAACATGTTTCCACGGTAGTACTGTCCTGTGACACGCCCTTGGATGACATGTAATTCTGTTTTGCTTGTCATGGTTATGCCTCCCCACACCATAACCGCCCCACCACCAAAACGATCGCGCTGCCTAACGGTTACGTCATGGTATCGTTCGTTCCGCCACCGCCACTCTCTGTTTCGCCTGTCGTGGAAGTGGGCAGTAAATGTTGTCCATCACTAATGCTCTAAAATCGCCCATACGCTTCTTTGGTCAAAGAGTTGTACATGATATTATTAGGAAGGGTTCTGGAACTCCACTTAAATCCCATCCACTCTCCCTTCCGCACACACACATTCAAAGTCGCTCCGCGACCCCCAGCCCTCTCTAAAATTTTGGTCTACCCTTTTAAAAAGAACGCGTTGGTGCTTGATTCGCCCATAACTTCAAACGGGGAGTAATCAGATGCGTCCCAGGATAAAAAGAAATTTGTTTCAACAGTCATGATGTTCTATTTACAGGCCTCGATTTAACAACATGGTTCAGAAGACAGAAAAGAGATACACATGACACGGTTAGTAAAAACACATTTCACTTGAAGTTTATTGAAGATTATTGAAACATTTATGTTCCAATAAGACCAAAATCCTCGCCCTTTGATTGGACGAGATCTCCCTTAGTGTTATTCTATGTTTATGGCACCGGTAGCATATGTTACTGCCTGACGTCACCACGTGAAATATTAGAAAAATAATAAAAATTGAAGGAGATTCAAAGTGCAAACTGTCTATAAAGTCGTATTTTGCGAGTGATCATTCTATGAATGTACAGTACGTGGAGAGTGTATTATCACTAAATCACCCAAGCAATAATTACAAATTTGTTGCAAAGCATAACAAGCACAAGCAAAGTTCCAGCCAATGGACCTCCGGGTTAAACCCGGAGGTCCATTGGCTGAAACATTGCTTGTGTTTTTTGTCCATATGTACAGAATTTGAAAGAAATACTTTGGGTGATAACTCCACTCCACGGGTGATTTAGTTACAATCCACTCTCCACGTACTATATACTCACAACCTTAAAAAATGCTGCCTGCCGTTTTTAAGAAGAACAATCAATCACCGAATGAGGAAAAGAGAAGGCGTCAACATGTGATGCGTTGTTTTTTTTTAAATTAGACTTTTAAGTAATTTCTCGTTGCTTCTGATGTCTTACACTTTACATACAACGTTTTCTACATGAACTTTCGCATAGAAACAAAATCTGGGAGTTGTGTTTTTTCTCTCAAATTAGCAGCTCACTGTTCCTTTAAACTGCATACTATATTTTGAGAAACACGTGAAAACACTCTGCAGTTCTGCACAGCCTGCACAACCGTTCGTTATAAGTATGTTTCAAGTTTCGCCCCTTGAAGCTCATCGTCCGTGATCAAAGCAATGAGCAAACGTTTTCTTTTGCTGCCATCAATTTTCGAAAATAGTTCTTACCCTCAGTTGCTGCCAGTATTTATATCTTATAGGGTTGTCCGTTCGTTTTTTGCTGTTTATATCTCGGTTTTACCTAACCTTCGGTCACAACTGGCCTGCGCTATTCACGAAAAATCTCCATTGAAATTTTATTCTTAAAATGTTGGCCTCAAAAACTTATCTTCGGACCCATCAACTGAACGAGCTCGTGGAAGTTCAATGGGGTATCTAATTATAGTTTCGCTTTTCAGTTTAGGACCCATCAATGAAATGAGCTCGTGGAAATTTATTGGGGTGTCTTATCGTTTCGATTTTCAGTTTAGTCTAAGCAATATTTATTCAACCCTTTACCTAAAACAAAAGGAAGACGACACTTGCAAACGAAATTCTTGAATAACTATTTGTTTTCATTTTTTTACGCCAAAGACAAAGCTTATGGACCCTTATTGAAACGAGCTCAGCGAGCTCGTTCCATGAGGTGTCGTAAGCTATGTTTCTGAGACAAAAATTAAAAAAAAATAACGAAAATTAAATGGTTAATTTTGTGAATAGCTGGCCGGTATTAGCAGTTACGTTGGGTAGGGGTCAAGATAATCATGTCCAAAAAACACCCAAAATCAATGTAAACACAATATACATAAACTTAAGTGAAATCAGCAGTTACCAAATACAAGGCTGTCTCAGAGATTTTTGTATATATATATATATATATATATATATATATATATATATATATATATATATATATATATATATATATATATATATATATATATATATATATATATATATATTCTGCAGTATACTAGTACATTAACAACGGGATAACATTACAAACTACAAGAACATAACCTAGTATACAGCATGGAAATGGCATAGCCTAAAAGGCTGTCTTCCTGCCATTCCCATAAAAGATATATCAACTCGGTTTGGCATACTTGATTTTGTTGTATACTGCAAATACATTACAGTCGCCGTGGACAGGTCGTCGTAATCCACGTGTGGGTAGTGGTGTCCACGCATGTGTTTACCGGGTAATAAAAATGATCAGAAGCAAAATTTTAATTAATGAAACAGCGGGTTGTACCCGGTGTTTCATTAATTAATTTTTAATGATTACAGTACGTGGAGAGTGTATTATCACTAAATCACCCGTGGAGTGGAGATTCCACCCAAGCAATAATTACAAATTTGTTGCAAAGCATAACAAGCACAAGCAAAGTTCCAGCCAATGGACCTCCGGGTTAAACCCGGAGGTCCATTGGCTGAAACATTGCTTGTGTTTTCTGTCCATATGTACAGAATTTGAAAGGAATACTTTGGGTGATAACTCCACTCCACGGGTGATTTAGTTACAATCCACTCTCCACGTACTGTATTCCTATAATTTGTGTTTGGAATCTAATATTATTACGTCCGTGGAAATATTGCCCACCCGTGGGAAGTGATCAATCCACGGCGGTCATACGGTAATAACGCATGATACAGGAATATTTAATTTCTCTCACTTGATTTCATATTTGTATGAGCGATAAAGAGGTCGTAACAATGCAGATAGCTCTGGAAAAAAAACAGAGTTTGAAGGGTGACTCAGTGGTAAACTGTGACCAGCTGTTGAATGACGTGTACCGTGTAGTGGTGTTGGGGATATCGTTACAGCCTGTGGTTATAAGTTATTGGAAACAATTACTATGAAGAATAAACTAATGAACCTGCTCGAATATAGACAAAGGTGCCGCTTGGATTTATTTATTTATTTATTGGTGTTTAATGGCACATACCTATGCTCAATGGCTAATCGTGACCGTGACAGTTTTACGGGTGGAGGAAGCCGGAGTACCCGTAGAGAACCACCCAACATCGACGAGCAACTGTCAGCTCCTCTGCATTCTAACTCTGTTCAAGCTCCGCTAAAGCAGGATTACAGCAGTTGAAGACATGAGCACCAGTACGCCATCCTGCAACCCATGTAGGCAACCGGGATAAAGTGCCTTGGCCAAGGATACAACGCGAGTCGTTCCGGACGGGGATCGAACCTCCAGCATAGAAGTCCAACAGTCTACCACTGAGCTACCGCGCTCCCTGCCGCTTGGATAAACATAGCTGGAGAGCAGTGAAAATGTATATATATGTTGGTATACCTCTCCAATAACGAGTGGAGTCGCGATTTATATATTTGGGTTTAACGACACTTTTGGCAGCCAGGGTCACCTCGTGTCGGACAGTTTTACGGGTGGGGGAAGCCAGAGAATCCTGAAAGAACCACCGAGCAACGGCGATCAACTGTCGGACTCCCCAACGTACAAACTCCAGACAAGCAGAGTGCACCATAGACTGCAGTACGCCTTAGTACACAGTGCCACCGTGCCCCCAAAAATCGAGTCGCGATAAAAGTTTATATACAAACACAATGCGTACATAACACTTTTATTTAACATCCAGTGAACAAAACCCATAACCATGACTTCTCGAAAATAGTAGTTGACAAACAGATAACAAACACTCAACTCATCAAAACAATGGGACGTGGCTAGAGGTTTTCGAGTGGGGGGGGGGGTGTAGGGTAGTGAATTTCCAACTAGGGGAGGGACCGGGAGAGGGAAACCCCCTCCCGGTCCCTTCCCCTAGTTAGAAATTCACTTCCGAGAAGATTTTTGAAAATGAAGCCATGAAAGGGGGCATAAAATTGATTCTAGTAACTGAAATGCCAACACATTTATGATAGAATTATCAGGTTATTATTATTTGGTATTATTCTGGGAATTGAATATGTGCTAAACAAATGCTCAAGCTGAGAGCTTTGAGCAATACACACTGTCCTAACGTTAAATCAGATCTTACGCAGGAATGATCAATTTTCGATGTTTCATCATTTTGTAGCTGTGAATGATGGAGTTAACTCAGGATAACGATTTTACATGATGTGGTTTTCTTGAAGTGCATTTCTTTTTTATTACAATAAGTAAACTTACTATAGAAATCTCGTACTGATTGACATCATGCATACTTATGAAGCTCGATATTGCGTACACTGTAGTTGTAAATAGTAACAGTTGGAATTTTTGCCGATTGGAAACCGAGTTGGGATTTTGGGAAGTAAAGGAGACATCAGCATCACCAAAGAAGCTCTAAAATCCTGATAGATGGAATTTCCAACTACTCGTGACTTGCCCTCCGAATTTCCAACTATAAGCAATTTTGGCCAGGATTGGGGGGGGGGGGCACACCCCCACACACCCCTGTCGCCACGTCCGTTTCCATTTCTCTAATCCGAGCGAGCGGCAGGTGAGGACATTCCTTCAGCATGAATGAAATTGAACGTGGTGATAAAAAATAATCAAACGGAATCTCGTTGGGCAATGATATTTCAAACAATATTCAATTCAGCTCATAAGGCAATCCAAGGAATAGGTGGATGGTTTGCGAAGACTACTGGGGAATTCTTTTTTTGTAGTGAGCAAAGACAGCTTTAAATACACGATGTCATTTCATTAATAATTATGAGAAGCGTGCAAACCACAACGAGGTTGACGTTACGTTTCAAATAGTGCCCGGCGAATCACAATGTTTCTCTCGAATCGAATCTCGAATCGAATCAAGCAAAAAGTTCGAAAACGAATCGAATCGTGAATCAAATCCATGTTTTAATTGTTACGATACTACAGCCTACTGGTACTGTCTATCTCCGCCGTGAACCCAATATCAGTAGGCTATTAGACTATTAGAAAATTGACATTTATCGTCCTTTGAGTGCAACAAGACGCCATCTGTAATGCCAAAGCATTGCAGATGGTGTCTTGGTGCACTTACAGTACATGGAGAGTGGATTGTAAGTAAATCACCCGCGGAGTGGAGTTATCACCCATGCTATAACTTTCAAATTTTGTACATATCGACAAAAAACACAAGCAATGTTTCAGCTAATGGACCTCCGGGTTTAACCCGGAGGTCCATTAGCTGAAACTTTGCTTGTGCTGGTTATGCTTTGCAACAAATTTACAATTATTGCTTGGGTGGATTGTCCACTCTGCGGGTGATTTAGTGATAATACACTCTCCACGTACTGTAAAGGACGATATATTGTGCGCACGAGCCGTAACGCAATCTCCACTTTCGCTTCAAATATCATTTGTATGAACTTTCCGACTGAATTTGTGCTGCTTAGTTAGACTGGATAAGTTCAATCTTATTTTTCAGAAAACTCAGGGGCTGCAGAACCGAGGGGAGGGGGTGGGGGGTCTGGGCAAGGTCTCGTGTCCCCCTCCCCGCTTTTTCACTAATTATAGGTACCCCAACAACATTTTCGACATAACATACACAACCTCTATGATCACTACACATCACCTATACATATATGACCACATTGATTTTCAAGATTTTAGTGAATAAAAATAGAAAGCTCCAAATGAAACGCAATATTTCAAAGAACGGTTTCGAAATTATGAATAGCCCTTTGAACCCGAAGGGAGCGCGGTGGTTCAGTAGGTAGAGGTGCAGGCTGCAAGCCGAGAGGTCCTCGGTTCGAATCCCACCTGCGGCAATAGCGTTGTGTCCTTGGGCAAGACACTTCATCTCCATTGCCCGCGTGGGGGCACGATGACGCCGTGTACTAAGGCGTACTCCATGTCGATGGTACGCATGTCTTCAACCTATCTAACCCTGCCTGTGCTGCAGTGCGGGGTTACCACGTTGGGGAGCTGGCAGCTGCTCGTCGTTGCTCGGTGGTTCTCTCCGGGTTCTCCGGCTTCCTCCACCCGTAAAACTGTCATGGTCATGATGAGCCATTGTGCATAACTATGTGACCTTAAACATCAATAAATAAATAAATAAATAAATTTGAACCCGAAAGCCAGCTTTTCTGGCCCATGAACATGATACTTTATAATTTCATTAAGTATGATAGCTGGTAAGTGAATGCGTGGGAAGACCAATCAATATTTTCAACGTGCAGCCCTGAGACTTCACGGTGAAAATATTAATTGGTCTGCCCACAAATAGTGAATATGGCCTCTTCCAACTGCTGCCACTAAATTGATAAGGAAGATACCACGAGGGTTATATGGGTTAAGAAAAAAAGAAAACAAAATAAATACGCTGAGGTTATAGTGTCTTAAACAGAGTGGGTTCAAGGGTAAGGGGCAGCGTATATAAATTTATATGTTTTGCATGAATACACAGCTCCACCACCATTGACACCCCACCCCCACGAAGAAAAAAATATTTCCCAACCTACAGCCTTGCGGTAACCAGAAAGGTGTGACCCCCACCTATTTGGAGCTACCGCCGCCTCTGAGAAAACTGCAAGGTGAGTTGTTATCTACACTAAATCCAAATATCCCCACACGCTAAAAAGTAAAGTGTTAAAAACTACACTTGAAGTGCTGTATTTAACACTTACCAAGTGCTGAACTAGCACTTTGTTCAAGTGTAGATATCCCAGAACTTGACAGGTGTTACAATAATACCACTTGACAAGTGTAATGTCGCGACACTTAATAGGAAACAACGCAGATGACGCGGATCAGGCTCGACATCTCGAGCCTGATCCGCGTCATCTGCGTTGTGTCCTTTTAATTATGCACCCACCAAGCGCAAATCAAATTATGGACGATTCTGGAAGAACCACCAGTGCTGGACACATGGGAAGTGCCATCCATTCAAGTTTCAGATGTCTGACGATTGTAATGTCTAAGTGCTTAAAGCATTGCACACTTTGAGTGTTAAAATCAAACCCTAAGAGTTAGAATGGGTTTAACACCTTGAAAGTGTCAGTTTTAACACTTTAGTTTTTAGTGTGCAGGGTTCAATTTTTTTTCGAATTCTCGAGATAGTTTCAAATCGAATCGAATCAGTGACAAGATTCGAAATCGAATCGAATCTCCCACGTTCGTGTTTCGCTCGGTGAGTTGTTTATTTGATGGTGATTACGGACGTGATAACCGTTACTTATTCTCAGTTCCTTATTCGACATTCGTTCTCAACCGATGAAAGGAATGTCGAATAAGGAACTGGGAATAAGTAATGAGTGTCACGCCCCCTTCCCCTGGTAATTCCATGCAACATGGAATGTATGTTGATGTTGTAACGTCAGATTTTGAATGTTATAACTTGTGATTACGAGGACCACTAAAATAGTCTATCAGGTGCGCGTGCGTTCGTTTCTCGTGATGTCACGTGACTTGTATTGTTACGTCAATAACGATACAAAGTCTTTGATCGCGAAATTTTATCGCTATCGTTATTGGTGTTTGCTTTTGCTTTTTTATTAAATGATAGATCACAACAAAAAAATGAATCGGTCGTTATTGACAACTAAGAAGTTCCCTCAGATTAGTCGCACAATAAACACGTTTCATAATCTTTGAACGGCTGACACTATTCGCCGTACAGTTTTTACTGATATGATATTGCATATACGATGTCATCTTGACCGACATCGTGTTTGACATACAGTACGTGGGGAGTTTATTATCACTAAATCACCCACGGAGTGGCGATTCCACCCAAGCAATAATTGCAGATTTTTTCAAACCATAACAAGCACAAGCAAAGTTCCAGCCAATGGACCTCCGGGTTAAACCCGGAGGTCCATTGGCTGAAAAATTGCTTGTGTTTTTGTCCATATGTGCAGAATTTGAAAGTGATACTTTGGGTGATATCTCCACTCTACGGGTGATTTTGTTACAATCCACTCTCCACGTACTGTAGTTGGTCACTAACAAGTTGTATAACTGATATATCTGATCGAGTTCGCCTTCTTTATAATGAACTTGCAATTGCGATCAATCATAAATTATAAAATTCTTACTTACTTGTTTAGCTACGGTAGCATATTAGCGCCATTTCGTTTTTTGCGTAACTTATGTTAAATTGTTAAATTGTAATTGCAATTTAGCTAAATTGCAATTACAACTTAATAAATTGTAATTACAACTTAATAAATTGTAATTACACCTTAACTTAATTACAACTTAATAAATTGTAATTACAACTTAGCTTAAATTGTAATTACAATATAGCTTAAATTGTAATTACAATTTAATAAATTGTATTTACAACTTAATAAATTGTAATTACAACTTAGCTTAACTTGTAATTACAATATAGCTTAAATTGTAATTACAATATAGCTTAAATTGTAATTACAATATAGCTTAAATTGTAATTACAATTTATTTATATTGTAATTACAACTTAATAAATTGTAATTACAACTTAGTTGTAATTACAATTTAAGCTATATTGTAATTACAATTTAAGCTAAGTTGTAATTACAATTTAAGCTATATTGTAATTACAATTTAAGCTAAGTTGTAATTACAATTTATTAAGTTGCAATTATAATTTATTAAGTTGTAATTACAATTTAGCTAAGTCGTAATTACAATATAAATAAGTTGTAATTACAATTTAAGCTATATTGTAATTACAATTTAAGCTATATTGTAATTACAATTTAAGCTAAGTTGTAATTACAATTTAAGCTATATTGTAATTACAATTTAAGCTAAGTTGTAATTACAATTTATTAAGTTGCAATTATAATTTATTAAGTTGTAATTACAATTTAGCTAAGTCGTAATTACAATATAAATAAGTTGTAATTACAATTTAAGCTATATTGTAATTACATTTAAGCTATATTGTAATTACAATTTAAGCTAAGTTGTAATTACAATTTATTAAGTTGTAATTACAATTTAGCTAAATTGTAATAACAATTTAACATAAGTGACGTAAAAAAAGGAAATGGCGCTAATACGCTGCCGTAATTAGCCTGTTGTGTTTATAATCTGCAGTCTTTTTGAATAAACAAAGAGGAGATCATCCTGTTAACCATTACAGACCTCAACAGATTATGTATGGTGTACACGTAACTTGTACGTGATGTCTTAAATCCAATGAAATTCGAAGAATTTTTTGAAAGTAAAATTACGACAATGGGAAACTCCGAGCACACAGCATCAGGCGAGCCTAACATATCACCTTATAATACTATCCAGTCGCCTCACCTACATAAAGATATGTAACGTCTATGTTGCAGTTACACATCTACACTGCAAAAAATATAGGTTCTCTTTACAACCAAAACTGGTTCTAATCTTGTCCCTGAGATGGAACCAGTTCTGTTTAAACAGTATTTATTTCAAATCAAATAAATTTATAAAGATTAACATTAAATATTAACAGAATTAAACATAAATTGAGGGGGTTTCAGTCGTAAGTTTAGAGCTTATACGAGATTGTCTCAAATCATTATTAAGCAAAGAAGATATGAACAGTTGGCATATCGAACCAGTTTGGTTCTATACAGAACCAAAACTGGTTCGATATGCCAACTGTTCATATCTCCTTTGTTTCAAAATGTTTGGCGACTGCGTTGAATAAGCTCCAAGTTTACTGCTGAATCTACTTCAGTTCATGTAATATTCTGTTACAATTGAATGCTAATCTTGGTAAATTTATTTGATTTGAAATAAATACTGTTTAAACTAAACTGGTTCCACTTCAGGGACAAGATTAGAACCAGTTTTGGTTCTAAAGAGAACCTATATTTTTTTGCAGTGTACTGAGTCAGATGACTGGCCCCAGAAGGGATCAGAACAAGCAATAGACCAGTTAAGAATACAGCAAAGTTGTATAGAAAGTTGAATGCTGTGTAGTTTATATCTTACTTGCAGAATTACTCATAAATGAACGCACACTGCTGGCTGTTTTAATGATTAATAGGAAAGAACCCTCTCTAACTGGCCACCTGATATTGTTTGTAGTTTACCAATACTATCAGTTACATATTGGAACTATTTAACGTGTGAAAATGTGTTATTTGTCCTCACGAGTGACATTCTCGTTGTGACTCGGAAAATGTCGATTTCCTTTTTATTACATTCCTTTTTCAGACTCATTCAGAGTTTGAAATAAATAAAATCCCCTTTAAAATGAAAGTTTCGCCGCAGGAAGTTTAAATTATGTTTCATTTCTTATTATTCCAGTTAAATACGCAAAATACAAATCTTCCAGCCTATCAGACACATTCTACCGTATACCAATATAACGACCCACAGAGTACACCAGGAACAGAAGGAACAGGTGACACCTCCAGAACAGGTACCTCGCAACATACACCGAGAACTAGAACTTCCGGGAACATGTATTCGGCTTATTATACGGGACGAGGAAATGCAGGGAGTTCAGGGACAATCCGGACGATATACGGCTCAAGTAGTTCAGGTGCTGGTAGAGGTCCACGATATAGAACGGACAGGAGAAATACCGGCACTCATAGTGAAAGAAGGTACACATCTACACACTCTCAATCTGCAGGTCAGCCTGAATCCAGGCGGAGGACAGGATATTATCAAACACATGGTGGATACTCGACCTCGGGAACACATACAGATCCCAGGTACACAGACCCGAGATATACCCAAACATCTGGAGGCGGAAATCCGAGGGGCGGTTCTAGGAGGTATCAAATATCACACCAAACAGGACACAATCAAAGACATAACCCCAATAGAGGAGTGAATTCTCACAATACTCGATACATTCCAATCGATTCGATTTCAACGAACACTGGTTCTAGAAATCAGGCTCAGTACATTCCAAGAGGACAAAATCGTTACCAAGGATCAAATCCCGGCGTAGGACCGAGACGAACGTCCAGATATGGAGATGTAAGTATTCTAGTTTATTTTTTCAGTGAAAAATTTATATCTTCTGAGACAGGTTTTCACTGACCTTTTCACTCTGGTATACGTAAAGTTTCATGTGGAAGAAAATACGATGGTCGTTTGCAAAGACTATACTGGGCAACGAATAGTTGAGGAGAGACAGTACTAATTTAATCCAACAGCCCTGTGGGGCTGTTGGATTAAATTAGTGCTGACACATCCTACAATAAAAAAATGATTCGCAAAATCGCCACAGGCAGTACTGTATGAGCCAGTCCCATCTGTAACTGAGTGTTGGAAGTGTTGACCTTTGAACTCTGTTTCCGAACGTCATCGTCCTAAAGTATTCTGAATACAAGTTAATGATGCGAGTTTCGAAGTTGGGGTAGTGTTTGTGACAATGTAGTCCCACAGCTCTTTTGGACTGCATACTTAAATTATCACTGCTCCTGAAAGGTTTGGGGGGTCTGATGTCAGCTGTGTATGTGTGTGGGTGGTGGGGGTGAGAAGTGGGGGGTTCTAAGGGCCTAAGTTCTAGAGCTGTAGGTTAACCGAAACCGAACCGAGGTTTTTAGTTTTTTTTAAAAAACCGAAACCGAAACCGTCGACATCCCGTAATCTAAGGTTTTTCGTTTTTTTTATTAAATACTCTCTTTCTGCAGAAATTCACAGAATGTAGCCATCCCAGAGTAGTGAGAGTACCCAGACACTGCCAATGGCAGTGTCTGGGTACTCTCACTATTCTGGGAAGGCTACATTCTATGAATTTCCGACATTTCAGTTTAGTTGTGTTTGCAGCTTTCCTCAAGTTGTGTGTAGGTGTCAGACCTCGAGAAATGGCCAAGCACAATAAAAGTTCTGTATATTTAGGTAATTATTATACTGGCCTTCCTGATTCTTCATGTGTTATAGATTATTTCGGGCATTCATTGAGTTTCACTCAATTTCACTGCCATTCAGTTATGACTCCGGACATAAGAATGAGTTTTATTGAATTTTATTTGGCTTCATGAACAAACTGAAAACTGAACCGAACCGAACCGAGGTTTTACTCCATCTGATAAACCAAAACCGAAACCGAACAAGAAATTTAAAAACCTACAGCTCTACTAAGTTCTCTCTCTATCCGATAAATAAAAGTTAGTTTTCCAAATGTTATAATGGTGGGGTGGAATGAATGCCTGAGCCGGAGCACAGTTCACGACAGTCTAATATGTATGATACAATATGCGCGCGCATAAGTTGGCTGCTACCTGAACTTACGCTTGATCACAGAAATGTTCATAGTTTTCGACAACTTATGTTTGCACAAGAAAAGATAAGTATTATTTTTTTTTTTAAGAAGGCCTTTAATAAAATTCCATCTTCGCTTGGATATGTCTCTTGAACGACTCCGGAATGAGGAGTAGCTCATGAAGGAAGCTACATCCTCAACATATTGGCCAACACATTGTTTATAGAACTATTTTTTCTTTGTCCATCTCATCTTCTTCATCATTCTTTCTTTTTTGTAAGAATACATTCGTCTAAAAGTCATGAAATGGATTGAAAGGGTGAAACTCGTGGTGTCCTGTTCTTCACATTTGGAATTGTCGCATTATTTTATATTGACACACTAAAGAGTTAACATCCACATCATGGAGCTCTGTTAAACAAAACAGAATTTGTTAATTTTCTTGTTGCATTCTGGGGGGAAAAATGCTACTTGAAATGGAGAGGTTTTGGTATTGGTGTTCAGACGATAAACATGATTTAACGTCCGATTAACTCATAACCTGCCGAATATCTTCTGGAGTTTCTCATAGAATCAAGTCATGGCTGCCACAAAGCAGCCATGACTTGATTTCATGGAAACTTCAAAAGAGTCCGGAATAAAAAAGCCGTTGATAAGGGAACTATTTGTTATAAGAGCCATGATGATACCTTCACTAGTTAGTAGGGTATTTATGTACCGGGCAGGAAAATCCGCCTACAGCAGGCAAAGAGTTAAATGTCCTGATCTTTCATCCAAACATACAATGGTTTATATACTCCAACGCATGTTTTGACTTCAGATGTTCCCTGTGTTAGATAGGAAGGTGGTGGGTAGGATTAACAAAACCCAGTTCGACGAGCTCGTGGGTAGGATTAACAAGAAACAAATCCAGCTCAACGAGCTCGTTCCAATGTAAGGTTAATGAGCTATGATTTGAGGCGAAAAATTAAAAAAATAATGAAATTTGAATGGCGATTTTGTAAATACTGCTGATAGAGTTAGGGAGTTCTTTGGGTTCAACAACATCGTCTGTCAAACAACTACTCTCATAAGGTGCCCGACATTTCGCTGATGTCTGACTCTTTGGACTCTGGAGATGGTGGTTCTGTTTCACTGGAGGTGACCGCCACACACAACCAGAGGCGGCTGAAGCTCGATAAAAGTGGAGGGACACAACTTTTCAAGGCTACCATGGTTCAGCCCAATGGGAGGACAAGTTCCAATCGTATATCGGTATATGTACCGTGACACACTATCGTGTCTCGTTTAGATGAGCTTACCGCGGAGTGGTCACTGTCCTGTCCATTTATTCTACATCAGTCACCTTCCAACCCGAAGGCTAGCCTGGTGGATCATGATAATAAAAGGCTAGCCTGGTGGATCATGATAATATAAGGCTAGCCTGGTGGATCATGATAATATAAGGCTAGCCTGATGGATCATGATAATATAAGGCTAGCCTGGTGGATCATAATGATATAAGGCTAGCCTGGTGGATCATGATAATATAAGGCTAGCCTGATGGATCATGATAATATAAGGCTAGACTGGTGGATCATGATAATATAAGGCTAGCCTGGTGGATCATGATAATATAAGGCTAGCCTAGTGGATCATGATAATATAAGGCTAGCCCAGTGGATCATGATAATGTAAGGCTAGCCTGGTGGATCATGATAATATAAGGCTAGCCTAGTGGATCATGATAATATAAGGCTAGCCTGGTGGATCATGATAATATAAGTCTAGCCTAGTAGATCATGATAATATAAGGCTAGCCTTCGGGTTGGAAGATGATCGAAGTAGAAGAAACGGACCGAAGCGACCGAAGGTTGGATTCATTGACCAAATGTTTGGAACTTGTAAATGATACATTACAGGAATGCCTGTATATTGGCATGTTTGCGTGTGCGAATTTTAAACCATGGTGTAACCACGCAACATGTCAGGAAACAAGTGGAGGGGCACCTGTCCCCTGTGCCCCCACCAACCTGGTTCCGCCACCTCTGCACACAACTATTTTGAGGATGGGCGGTGCTCCAATATAATGCGAAACTACAAAAATGCGTCCCCCCGCTGGTGGCGGAATAATCTCTGCGGCTTGTGTGGCTCCTCGGCTTTCCAGGGGACACGACATTCAAAATTTATGTCCAAAAGTGACTGCAAAGGGACCAATGACAACCCCCCCCCCCCCTCTCTCCCAACTATAACTCCGTGTGCTTATGATGCGCAAACGCCTTAGATCAGACTAATTATAGTTAAATAATTACGACGTTGTAACCTGAAGAAAAGAAAACACTGACAGAGATTTCAATTTCTTTTACATTATTTTCAGCGTTGTCCCGAAACAGGCATCACCGTTACGGTGAATGGTCGAATTTGTTGGGAAGCAGTCCACGAGTGGCCATTCGTGTGTTACAGACACGAAAATACGTCGAGAGACTGTTGTGATGCGTGCATGGAGAGAAAAAACCCAAGTCGCATTGGTAAAATACTTATTATATCTTAGCTCGTAAAACTTTCTGAGAATTCTGTTGGCTCCAAAACGTCACATATACAGGCAGTTGAAATCTATATACGGCTGACAGTCAGAGTGATCTCTCCATAGCTCACTCGTATTTCAAAATGTCTGCAAATGACAACCGCTTCACCTTAAACAAGTAAGGCTTCTGTCACAATTTGTTTGTGACTCAATATGATATTTGCAGTGTCAAATAATTCCACATTGCTCTCATTCAATATCGAATTTTATTACACGCCTGTTCTATGAAATATCCATCTAAGCAACACTAAACCATGCGGAAAATAAAAATCCGTCCCGCACACATGTGCCGAACTGAAATCGTGAACGAGCTATTTTTGGACGATCACGTCTTGTATCAAAACTTAACATAACCCCGCCTACTTGGAATTTTCCTTTGACCTGCAATCACGGAAGCCTTGCAGTTTAAACGAAGCGATTGCGTTCTAATAAGCCAACGCAAAGACAATAAACTAAATTAAAACATATTTGTGCACAGAAATCACTTCTAAAGTTAAGAATAGAGAGTTTAAACCAATCATTATTAACTGTATAATGATAACAAATTGAATAGAATTAGCTCAAATACGCATGTTCTACGATAGTACAAACGTACGTGCTCCACATGTTTGGCCTATTTGTAAATCTGCCCGCGGGAATTCCCCCCAAATCGCACATGTGTTTGTGAACATTAGCAGACGATTGATCACCGACACTGAACCGACTGCGAATTAACTTGTTGGTAGATGTCAAATGAATTGCTGAGTGTCATTCTAATAACTGTTTTATAGATTTGAAGGCGTGTAATAAACAGAGAACAACACGCGCGTGTGAATGGGTTAATCGATATGGCACTCGTGCCATATCGATTAACCCATTCACACGCGCGTGTCGTTCTATTTATAACTGACAATGTATATTTCATATTAGAAATAGCTTTTATAGTCCATTGAAAACATTCATAGTTATTGTTTAAGTAGCCAATCACGTAGCCGTGTTTTAAAAGGGACCAATCAGATCAAAGGAAGGCCTTATTAAATGTTATTTAATAATAAATCAAATACGGAGTATCGAAACGACGGCGACGTTATAGGCGGTAGTTTTGTTCACAAATTTTCGTGCCCGGAGCCGGATTCACTGCCATAAGATGCTACGCTTAAAAGGTAAAAGCCACAACGTTGGTAAACTGTATTTAAAAGAAACGTAGGACTAAATACTTACAGCTCATTACAATTTTCAACAGAAGACTACACGGACTGAAAGAAAACTAAACGGGCGCGCGTATTGTTAATCTCACAGTCGGTTTTCATTATGATAACAAGCATGCTAGAAGAAATAAACTCAGAATGTTTCATTTCTTTGAATCTGTCTACAGAATAGAGTTATATTTGAATTGATACACACAAAAAAGAACAAATTTTGTACGGGTACAAATAACCGCACATTTGCGATTGAACATGGTCGTCATAGGCAACCCCTTGTCCCAGTTGAAGAAACTATCAAACGTTCCAATTGATTACAAAGCACGATAAATCTCCCGACTGGAGGAGGTCCAGTTTCATTCTCCAAACATTAGGAACATGTCTTTGCATTAATCTCTAATTGAGAATAACAGCGCTAAAAACTGTGTCACATGCCAGTATTGAGTCAGAAAAATGAATGCACTAAGTTTGTGTCATCATTTCAGAATACACCACCAGACAAAATGAAATGCTCTTTGCTTTTCTTCTTTTTTAAGGTTGCGAGTACGGAGACAAATCAGTACAATGCAGACATATAAAGGCGTTTGAGTGTTACTACGCAAGGAACGAGGAGATATGCTGTGAAACCTGTGCTAACTTTGAACGTCGAGGTACGTATTTAGAACCAGTGTGTGCACCTTTAGCGCGGAAATGCCAACAAAATGTTTATCAATATGCATACATGTAGACTGCATGGATATCGAATAATAATTCCAGGTAAATTGTGTGATGTCACGTAACGTTTTTGTTCTTGTTTCTACTACCAATCGTTTATCGCGCACGACTTGAGGGCGACACTTGAAAAGAATAGACAAGTAAAAATATCCTTTTTGCACTCAAATGTATCACTTATGACGCAGCATTGGAACGAGCTCGATGAGCTCGTTCCATTGAGGTGTCATAAGCTATGTTTTTGAGGCGAACATTTGAAAATTATAAAATTTAAATTAGGGCGATTTGTGTGAATTGCGATGGACGGATATAGCCGCAGAGTTGGGTAACATGTTTAAACTGGGATTTAAAGCATAACGTGTGAAGCAAAAATAAAAAAGACAATCCATGGGCTTGTTTTAGTGGATTCTAGGTTTATCTCATTCGCGGGTACAACGAAACTTCCGTTTTACTCGCAACAGTCGCTGATCGGAATTTGGAGTTTCTTGAACAGTACAGCCGCCGTGGACGGGTCACTTTCAACGGGCGAGCAATTTTCCCACGGACGCAATAATATAAGATTAGAAACACTAATTATAGGAATAATCATCAAAAAAATTAATTAATGATGATTTTTATTACCTGGTGAACGCATTCGAGGACATCAATGCCCATACAAGGATTACGACCAAACCACGGCGACTGCGCTGTACCCTCCCATAAGATAAGTCTGGTGTCGACTGAAAAAAACATTAGATACTCTTTGTATACCACCCCAACAAGTGCGTTTAAAAACTCGTCCCATGAGTTCCAATGTGTTCTATGTGCCTACTGGCACATAGAACACATTGGAACTCAGGGGACGAACTGTCAAGTATACGGTCGGAACATTTAACGACAAAATTTCTGCACAGACAAATATCAAAGACAGATCTGGTGATATGGACCGGAATAATAGTTTAAACTGTATGCAAATTCGTTATACGAGGGCATTGAGATATTGGGATAATGAGCGTACATTAAGGCAATGTAATTACCCGGGCTCGTTGAATCTCCCACCCGCTAAAGAAATAATACATTAAGGCAATGCAATTGCCCGGGCTCGGTGATTCTCCCACTCGCTAAAGCAATAATACATTATTTATTTATTGGTGTTTAAGGTCACATACTTATGCACAATGGCTAATCGTGACCGTGACAGTTTTACGGGTGGAGGAAACCGGAGTACCCGGAGAGAACTACCGAGCAACGACGAGCAGCTGTCAGCTCTCCAACATCGTAACTCTGAACTCTGCACCGCAGCACAGGCAGGGTTAGATTGGTTGAAGACATGCGCACCATCGACGTGCAGTACGCCTCAGTACACAGCGTCATCGTGCCCCCATTTAGGCAATCGGGGTGAAGTGTCTTGCCCAAGGACCCAACGCGGTTGCCGCAGGTGGGATTCGAACCGAGGACCTCTCGGCTTGCAGCCTGCACCTCTACCAACTGAGCCACCGCGCCCCCGCAATAATACATTAAGGCAATGTAATTGCCCGGGCTCGTTCATTCTCCCACCCGCTAAAGCAATATATTTGTTTTCGATTCAGATCCCACGAAAGTTCCCCTTTCTTTCATATCTTAATTACAGCCTTTCGTTTGATTATATAATGAAAAATTTTAATCATGACATAAATTGCTGCACAATATTTCGAAAAAAAACTTTTAAACCATGTGGTTTAAAATTGACTAGTCTTTAGCTTATGTAGAGTACTGCCGCCGGGGACTGGTCACTTTCCACAGGTGGACAATATTTCCGCACACGTAACAATATTACACTCTAAACACTTAGTATAGGGATAATTATCAAAAATTTAATTAATGAAGCAATTAATTAATGCTTCATTAATTAAAATTTTGCTGGTGATGATTTTTATTACCTGGTAAACGCGTGCGTGGACATTACTGACCACGCGTGGATTACGACCAAATCAACGTCGACTGTGTTGTATCATATGTGAATCATAACCCATTCAACTCAATATGCATACATTTTTGCGTCAAGGTGAGCGTGGTGGGTCATCTGTTAAATCACTAGACTTCAGATCGAATGATCATAGGTTCGATCGTGGCCTGATTCACCCGCCTGTATTCTTGGACAAGGGTCTTAATCCCGATTTACCAAGTGGTCTAAGTCTAAGGGTTGTAGGATTAAAGTATTACGCCCCCCCCCCCCCCACACACACACAAGCAACACGTGCAATACAGACTCGCTCATTTCGTTGTAGGATATAAGACAGTTCCATTCGTGGCATCAGAGCTAAAAGGGTCAACGGCCTATTTCAGACTTTCATAAATTTTAAGATCTCATAACAGGTGGCCTAAAATGCAATGCTGAACAAGTCGTGAAGACAATAGTCAAACTCCCTTGGCAGTAGTTCCTATTCAAGTATTGGCTGTCAATACAAGCAGCCACGACTTGACAAGAAATCACTACGTTGCCCCTAAACTCCAAAATTGTGCTGAATCAGAAAAGTCCAGTAAATTACCAAGGCCTTTGGGGTAAATGAGAAACATTATTGCCAAGACAAATGGTTTATGTTATAAGAAGGTCTTGCAAAATTATCAAGGCCTTGGTGGTTTAATGGGAAACCTTGTGGCCAAGCCAAATGGTTTATGCTATACGTTGAGTGGTATATATTTGGAAATTCCAGTAGTTTCTGCTTTGGAAGTATACGTTGTTATCGAGTACGCTCAACTGGGAATCGGGGCATATAGACCCTTATTTTTTTAATAACTTTTCATTCTAGCAAAGGTTATTTATTATCGTTTTTCTCAGTTCGACAAGGAATAGTTGAAATCAGAAGCAATCTCCATCATTTCATTGCTTGTGTGTGCATGTGTTTTGTCCGTACCTTGCTGCAGCTCCTCACCGGATCAAAATCTCTGTAAATCTTTTGTGTGTGCAGCTTGGAGCTTAATTTTGACAATTCTGTATATTGTATAATATCTATGTGATACCCATATAAACGATTGACCAATCGCTGTCACGAAGAATCAAAATCTCTGTAAATCTTTTGTGTGTGCAGCTTGGAGCTTAATTTTGACAATTCTGTATATTGTATAATATCTATGTGATACCCATATAAACGACTGACCAATCGCTGTCACGAGGAAACTCCATTAAACTCTCCACTTCGAATTGGCGCACCCCAGTGATTGCAGGCCAAGCAAGAGTTCCAGTTCCTGGTTTTCCAAGTAAGAATTTGGAGTTATCTCCCTTTGCCCGTAAAATGTAAACAAAAAGTTGTTTTCCGATCAATTTGAACTGATAACATTCCGGATGAAAGAGAGCACAAAAGACAAATTCGAATAAGAGTGTCCCTTTTCTTTGAAACCATCAGTTTTAATACAAAACTGGTAAATGACTATGGTACTGGCAATATATTTATATTATATTATTTAAATTCCTTCGTTTTTAGAAGAACCGACAAAGAGGTTTCATTTTGAATCCAAACCACAGTTTATGAACGATTCATTTATTTCATTTCATTTATTGGTGTTTAAGGTCACATATTTATGCACAATGGCTAATCATGACCGTGACAGTTTTACGGGTGGAGGAAGCCGGAATACCCGAAGAGAACCACCGAGCGACGACGAGCAGCTGCCAGCTCCCCAACATCGTAACTCCGCACTCTAGCACAGGCAGGGTTAGATTGGTTGAAGACATGCGCACCATCGACGTGCAGTACGCCTTTGTAAACGGCGTCATCGTGCCCCCATGTGGACAATCGGGGCTTAAGTGCCTTGCCCAAGGACTCAACGCGGGAGTCCGAATCGATCGCTCAGACGGTCACCCATCCGAGGATTAACCGGGCTCGACGTTGCTTAACTTCGGTGATCTGACGAGAACCGGTTACGGCAACGCCACCGCGTCCCCGTTTATGAACGATAAATCAACTTATATAACGCACGTTGTGATTTCTTTTTATACCCGATCATAATGTTGCTCGTGGGTAGGCAACACATGAGTCAGTTTGAGTTTTAACCCTTTACCTAACACGAAAGGCAGACGACACATGCAAACAAAATTCTTCAATAACTAAAACTTCATTTTTTTGCGTCAAAAACATAGCTTATGATCCCTTATTGGAACGAGCTCAACGAGCTCGTTCCAATGAAGGATCGTAAGCTATGTTTTTGAGAGACAAAAATGGACGGAATAATGAAAGTTGAATGGTGATTTTTGTGAATAACGCTGGTCGCAACAGGTACGCGCCCAGGATGGACAGAAAATTCTGGGGGTTAAATACCCACCCTCGGCTGTTCCGCCGATTTACAAAGCATCAATACATATAGAATAAGCTAGTGTGTATGTGTGAGTGGGGTGGGTGGATGGATGGGTGGATTGGGGTGGGTGGGGTTGGGGTTATTGGCGTTTTGTCACTCCATCATAAAAAAATATAAAAAAAACTCAAGCTAAATTCCGGAATAATGTCTCTTGTTCATGCGCATATCTGTAAACATACTTTCCCCCCAATAATCGGGGAGACTAGCACACAAGCTTACGTGTATGTATTGTGTTATAAATATAGTAACAGACACTCTAAAGTTGAAAATATAGCCAAACGTGGACATTTCGAGATTTCGTTGTCAAAAACATCTTTAAATCTTTTGTATCCGAACTTAATACATTCCACAGTTGGAGATTTCTTCAAAATCGGGGGCGTCCCCTACTGGAAGGTTTTTCGTCTGAAATGTGCCCTCGTTTGGTACCATTTACGAACTCCAGACAGAAAAAAAATCACCCATCCGCCCGCCCGCCCGCCCGCCCGCCCGCCCACAGCCCGTCCGAACGAACGAACGAAAGCCCGCCCGCCCGCCCGCCCGCCCGCCCGCCCGCCCGCCCGCCCGTCCGCCCGCCCGCCCGCCCATCTACCTTAACCCCACCCCACAGGCACACAAAATGAATGGAGGCCACAGTATTTAACATGTGATATTTCCTGTCATTTGAAACCTTCCTAAGTTGAATGGAAGGCGAATGGCAAGGAACTTTTCAGTCTGTGAATAAAATAAATTCCAGTGTTTGATAGAGCATCGTGAGTTTGTGGACAAAGATGTCTTCACGTTACAAGTACACATTTCCGTTTCTTAACCGTTCCAAGGCATACAGTTTCCGAATGTCACAAGTCGCTTAAAAAGACGTAGTGAATTGCCCATTTCGTTCAGACGTTTTAAATGACGACACCGCCCCCTTTCCTAAGAGATGCTGTCAATTTTGAAAAATGTTTAAAAAGTCTAAAAGGTGTAAAGGTCTTTAACTGTAAATGCCTTCTCGTTCCTGGAAGGCATAAAGTGCCAATTGACGCACCGAAGCATTACAGTGGCTTTCAAGCCATGAACAGGCATTTAAATTAGGTGTGAAACGCCAATCACGAGAGTATTCGACACAACTCCAAAATTTTCAACGAGAGTTTAGGGCTAGAGGCGACCGCTCCGCACTAAAGGTTCTCATCTTAAATATTTATGCCGGCAATTTTTTATTTTTTTATTTTTATTTCGCTTTGACCACCACAGCGCAGGCTTCACAGTATCACATAGACCATTTACTGAATAAGGGAAATAACACGTTCTGTGAGGACACCTTTGTACCTGATTGTGGAATGGAGTTCTTTACAAGATGAAGGGAAGAAGAAATGGTGACATGCACTGTTCATTGTCGTTGCATTATGGAAGACCACGCTTTAAAGCCACAGAAACTTACGCATCCTAGACTTATATTGACACGAAAATCGGCTTTCGATAAAGTTACCTCCCCTGAAATTGTTAGACTCCCGAGGAAGGTCCAATTAAGAAGCAAATAATTCTTGAGTAATCAGCTATGTCCTTTGACAGCAGTAGAAAATAAAGTCTAGTTTCCTTTTGTTACCTTTAACCCGTTACCTAACACGAAAAGCAGACGACACTTGCAAATAAAATTCTTGAATAACTATTTTTTTTTACTTTTTGCGTCAAAACCATAGTTTATGACCCCTCGTTGGAACGAGCTCAACGAGCTCGTTCCAATGAGGGGCCATAAGCTATGGTTTTGAGACAAAAAATTAAAAAAATAATTGAAAATTTGGGCGTTACGTGGGTAGAGGGTTAATAAACGAAAACAACAGACATCTCTCGGGGCTTCTGCTGATTTCGTTTATTGTAAGTAACAAACGGAAACTTGACTTTTTATGGTATGCTAATTTGAAGCAACTAGTCCACAGATAATCCCTTGTTAAGAAGAGCTATCAGTTTATTTATTTATTTATTGGTGTTTAAAGTCACATACTTATGCACATAGACTAATCGTGACCGTGACAGTTTTACGGGTGGATGAAGCCGGAGTTCCCGGAGAGAACCACCGAGCATCGACGAGCAACTGTCAGCTCCTCAACATTTTACCTCTGTTCAAGCTCCGTCCAAGCAGGGTTACAGCGGCTGAAGACATGTGCACCATCGACGAGCAGTGCGCCTTAGTACACGGCGTCATCGTGCCCCATGTAGGCAACCGGGAGAAAGTGCCTTGCCCAAGGACACATGCTGGACGTCCCGCACGGGGATCGAACTCGGGACCTCTAGCATAGAAGTCCAAAAGTCTACAACTGAGCCACCGCGATCCCTAGAGTTATCAGTAACACACCTCCAAACACTAAATGTTCACTTTGGCTCTTTGTGTAGCGAATGTGTTTTTGCAGAAACATGCACGTTTTCATTCTTCCTAGGAACAAATTAGCAAATGTCTCCTTCTAGATTTTGATTTTAATGGTAGGGTAGTGTCTGTATTATATGCCAAGATATGCACACTGTTGACATGACGGCCAGAAAAAAAAAAATTACAGAACATCAAAAGATGGTTAAAGGCCATTTTCTTTTTATATCCCTTTATCTAACGTAACGGCCAAAACCGACAAGCGCTATTCTCAAAAATCGCCAATTAATTTTCATTATTTTTTCATTTTTTGTCTCAAAAACATAGGTTATGACCCCTCGTTGGAACGAGCTCGTTCCAACGAGGGGTCATAACCTATGTTTTTGAGACAAAAAATGAAAAAAATTAGTTATTCAAGAATTATTTTTGCAAGTGTCGTCTGCTTTTCAGGTTAGGTAAAGGGTTAAAGGGTTTGAACAGAGTATAATAGTCAATCGATCAAACTCAATGGGAGAAGATTGTAAAAAGCCAGCTTCTGTATCATAACACTACGTCCTCTGAGTTCCAATGTGTTCTATGTGCCTACTGGAACTCAGGGGGAGACTACTCTATTGAAAAATACGTGAAGTTTGTGAAATGATGCGTAGATCAACGATACAAATTCGCTAACATTTCGAATTTTAATCTCAAAATAAAAAAAAACAATACGGACTGCTTTAATAAATTAAGGGGAGCTAACTTTCCCGTAATTTGCTTATTGGTGTTTAAAGTCACATACTTATGCACAATTGCTAATCGTGACCGTGACAGTTTTACGGGCGGAGGAAGCGTACCCGGAGAGAACCACCGAGCATCGACCAGCAACTGTCAATTCCTCAACATTCTAACTCTGTTCAAGCAGGGTTACAGCGGTTGAAGACATGTGCACCATCGACGTGCAGTACACCTTAGAACACGCCGTCATCGTGCCCCCGTGTGGGCAGGCGGGATAAAGTGCCTTGCCCAAGGACACAACGCGCGTCGTCCCGGACTGGAATCGAACTCGGGACCTCTAACACAGAAGTCCAACAGTCTACCACTGAGCCACCGCGCCCCCGACTTTCCAGTAAATCTCTTCCAATGACGGCAATTGCCAGCCATGAAATAGAGCAATAATATGATCAAATATAGATGTAATAGGTACCATTATTATAAAAAAGTGACCCTTGATTGTTATTATTATTTATTTATTTATTGGTGTTTAAGGTCACATATTTATACACATTAGCTAATCATAACCGTGACAGTTTTACGGGTGGAGGAAGCCGGAGTACCCGGAGAGAACCACCGAGCAACGACGAGCAGCTGCCAGCTCCCCAACATCGTAACTCCGCACTGCAGCACAGGCAGGGTTAGATTGGTTGAAGACATGCGCACCATCGACGTGCAGTACGCCTTAGTACACGGCGTTATCGTGCCCCCACGCGGGCAATGGAGATGAAGTGTCTTGCCCAAGGACACACCGCGGTTGCCGCAGGTGGGATTCGAACAGAGGACCTCTCGGCTTGCAGTCTGCACCTCTACCAACTGAGCCACCGCGCTCCCACCCTTGATTGTAAATCTTTCATTTGCTTTTTAAAATCATTTCAACACATTGCCCGCCTCACTGAGCGTTTCGACTATTATTTCGTTACCGGTTATTCATTATCCATTCATTTCAGGTCGATCAAGCGACTGTAGATTCGGAGATAAAGCAAATAATTGCGAGAGAGTTCGTGAGAATCCTGGCTTGTGCTATCAGCCTATTTATGAGCAGCGATGTTGTGAAACATGTCCTATGGTTAGAAACGAACAAACACCGGGTAAGGTTTTCTATAATACACACATTATAAATAATAAATTTGAAATATCTGCAGGTTTCTATCGGGGAGCTGGTATCACCAACGGTGCGACCCACCTCCAGTAAAAAAATTAAAAACAAATCCAACAACTTCAAAAACAAATCAAACAACTTCTTACTGTTTTTGTTCAAATTGTACTGTAAATTTATGAGGGGACGAGGTGACCTGTATCCCCACCCTTCTCACAGTAAGTGATCAGTTTACACTCTAAAATGAGTTGAGTTAAAAATTAACTAGAGCTGTCACGATTAATCGAATAATCGATTGTCGATCGTTCACGCCGAAATCGATTAGTATTTTTCGTTGTCGAAGAATCGGTAAATTTTACCCCGTTTTAGACGTTTAATAATTAAAAAAAAATTGGATAAAAAACTATTGTTTCTGAAGGTAAAATGTCACGAATGTCGACGTTAAACCTCAAGAAGCCATTAGAAGCATTTGTCGTTTAGGTGCGTTCAAAGCTTTGATGTTCTGAACTTTTGAACCGTCAGTGTAATAATCAAGACCGGTCGGCAGTTGCGAAGTTTGCAACTGCCGACCGGTCTTGATTATTACACTGACGGTTCAAAAGTTCAGAACATCAAAGCTTTGAATGTATCTAAAAGAGGATCGTCTTCGTTGTTTACTTGAGCTAGATCAACTGACTTCAACTTCATTTTTAACGACTTCAAAGAAAGGGAGAGGGAGGGTCATCTAGGCACGATTAATCGATTACTATCGATTATTTGCGACGATTAATCGATTTCCAAATTAAAAAATCGTGACAGCCCTAAAATTAACCCAAATCAACTGGGTTGAGTGAATATGAACCCATTTGAGTTCATATTCACTCAATCCAGTTGATTTGGGTTAATTTTTAACCCAACTGATTTTAGTGTATATGGTAAAATTTATATTATGAACTTTTTTGTAGGTTGTGAGTGGGGCGATCATTATCAATCTCTGTGTGAACCGTTCGATGAGCAAAACAGAATCCGACTTGATTGTTATAATCCATATATTGCCAGACTTTGTTGCAGTACATGCGAAAGACTCAAACAGAGAATGCCCACAAACAATCCAGGTAAGTATCTTGAGTTTCTGATGTTTGTTCTTCAACAATGAAATTTTTATTTGACTTCTAAACTTATTTTTTGTTTGTTTTGCTTTATGTAAGATCTGAAATTATGCAGGAAAATGTACAATTCTGTAAATCATTGAACATTTCATCTTACTACCATGACGTATCCTCTCATACGATTTATTCTCAAATATTAGGCCCCCCCAAAATTTCTTTTGATTCTCATATACATCCGCCGTGATTTGTTACATTTTATTGGCATTTTTTTTATTAGAGTTTAACGACACATTAACAGCCAAGGTCATATCGTGTCGGTGACAATTTTACGGGTGGAGGAAGCCGGAGTATCCGGAGAGACCCACTGAGCAACGATGATCAGCTGCCAGCTCCCCAACATCGTAACTCCACACTACAGCACAGGTAGGGTTAGATTGGTTGAAGACTTGCGTACCTCGACGTGCAGTACGCCTTAGTACACGGCGCCATCGTACCCCTATGTGGACAACCGGGGTTAAGTGCCTTGCCCAAGGACACAACCCGGGAGTTCGAATCAATCGCTCAGACGGTCACCCATCCGAGGACTAACCGGGCTCGGCGTTGCTTAACTTCGGTGATCTGACGAGAACCTTATTGGCAGTTTTCAAATATTATCGTTGGTTGTGCCACGAAAATAGGAAACATAAAAGCGCAAATTCCTGTATCGATTTCAACTGAATCTAGAGCTAAGAAGCGTGAATCTACTACATACAGGGGAGTCGGTTACAATAATGGTTTATCTTGTAAAATAACCACTAACAAACAGCAGATACAATGGAATTAACTTTTGTTGAAAGGTTTGAGTAAAAAATCCCACAGTTTTCAAAAATACGAAGTCGTCTAATTGAACGAAACAAACTCGAACGTTTGTGAATACAAGCCTCGGAGTGAAAATATCACTGTTTGGGATATAGTTCTGTCTATGAGAACACGTGCATTGAATGGCGTACTCATTCGAGAAATTTTATCGGTCAGCACAATGTTTGGCCGATATTTTACGTCTCCTACTTCTCATTTTAATATCGAAAAAAATGAAAAATGCACCTCTACACACTAAAAACTAAAGTGTTAAAACTGACACTTTCAAGGTGTTAAACCCATTCTAACTCTTAGGGTTTGATTTTAACACTCAAAGTGCAATGCTTTAAGCACTTAGACATTACAATCGTCAGACATCTTGAATGGATGGCACTTACCATGTGTCTAGCATTGGCGGTTCTTCCAGAATCGTCCATAATTTGATTTGCGCTTGGTGGGTAGATAATTAAAAGGACACAACGCAGATGACGCGGATCAGGCTCGAGAGTTCGAGCCTGATCCGCGTCATCTGCGTTGTTTCCTTTTAAGTGTCGTGACATTACACTTGTCAAGTGGTATTATTGTAACACCTGCCAAGTTCTGGGATATCTACACTTGAACAAAGTGCTAGTTCAGTACTTAGTAAGTGTTAAATACGGCACTTCAAGTGTAGTTTTAACACTTTAGTTTTTAGCGTGCATATGACATTAGTTCAGCGTAGTGTGGGGTAGTCGCTACGTTCAGATCGGTCAATTTTTTTTAACATTTTTTAACATTTGACACTCGGGGGTGGATCTCCATGGATTGACACTCGGGGTGCATCGCCATGGATTGACACTCGGGGGTGGATCGCCATGGATTGACACTCGGGGTGGATCGCCATGGATTGACAATCGGGGGTGGATCGCCATGGATTGACAATCGGGGTGGATCGCCATGGATTGACAATCGGGGGTGGAACGCCATGGATTGACAATCGGGGTGGATCGCCATTGATTGACACTCGGGGGGTGGATCGCCGTGGATTGACACTCGGGGGTGGATCGCCAGGGATTGACACTCGGGGGTGGAGTGCCATGGATTGACACTCGGGGTGGATCGCCTTGGATTGACACTCGGGGTAGATCGCCATGGATTGACACTCGGGGGTGGATCGCCATGGATTGACACTCGGGGGTGGATCGCCATGGATTGACACTCGGGGTGGATCGCCATGGATTGACACTCGGGGGTGGATCGCTTGATAATCGAAAAGACAATTATACATAACGTTTCTCATAAACAGGATAGAATTGCGAAGACACAAAATTCATTCATCATTGATATCAATACATTACTGCACGCGGAATGGAGCCAACAGAATATGTGCAACAAAGTTATTTGTACAATATAGCTGTGAAATGTGACTCATTCCAAACAGGAATGTACAATACAATGCACAGTATGTCTTTCTATTTAGGAATGGAGAACGCTGTGAAATGTGGCTCATTCAAAACAGGAATGTACAGTACAATGTACATTATGTCTTTCTATTTAGGGATGGAGAACGCTGTGAAATGTGACTCATTCAAAACAGGAATGTACAGTACAATGTACTTTATGTCTTTCTATTTAGGGATGGAGAACGCTGTGAAATGTGACTCATTCAAAACATGAATGTACAGTACAGTGTACTTTATGTCTTTCTATTTAGGAATGGAGAACGCCGTGAAATGTGACTCATTCAAAACATGAATGTACAGTACAATGTACTTTATGTATTTCTATTTAGGGATGGAGAACGCTATGAAATGTGACTCATTCAAAACATGAATGTACAGTGCAATGTACTTTATGTCTTTCTATTTAGGGATGGAGAACGCTGTGAAATGTGACTCATTGAAAACATGAATGTACAGTACAATGTACTGTATGTCTTTCTATTTAGGGATGGAGAACGCTGTGAAATGTGACTCATTCCAAACAGGAATGTACAATACAATGCACAGTATGTCTTTCTATTTAGAGATGGCGAACGCTGTGAAATGTGACTCATTCAAAACATGAATGTATAGTACAATGTACTTTATGTCTTTCTATTTAGGGATGGAGAACGCTATGAAATGTGACTCATTCAAAACATGAATGTACAGTACAATGTACTTTATGTCTTTCTATTTATGGATGGAGAACGCTGTGAAATGTGACTCATTCAAAACATGAATGTACAGTACAATGTACTTTATGTCTTTCTATTTAAGGATGGAGAACACTGTGAAATGTGACTCATTCAAAACATGAATGTACAGTACAATGTACTTTATGTCTTTCTATTTAGGGATGGGGAACGCTGTGAAATGTGACTCATTCAAAACAGGAATGTACAGTACAATGTACTTTACGTCTTCCTATTTAGGGATGGAGACCGCTGTAAAATGTGACTCTTTCAAAACAGGAATGTACAGTACAATGTACTTTATGTCTTTCTATTTAGGGATGGGGAACGCTGTGAAATGTGACTCATTCAAAACAGGAATGTACAGTACAATGTACTTTACGTCTTCCTATTTAGGGATGGAAACCGCTGTAAAATGTGACTCTTTCAAAACAGGAATGTACAGTACAATGTACTGTATGTCTTTCTATTTAGGGATGGAGAACGCTGTAAAATGTGGCACATTCAAAATATGAATGTACAGTACAATGTACTTTATGTCTTTTTATTTAGGGATGGAGAACGCTGTGAAATGTGACTCATTCAAAAGAGGAATGTACAGTACAATGTACTTTATGTCTTTCTATTTAGGGATGGAGAACGCTGTGAAATGTGACTCATTCAAAACAGGAATGTACAGTACAACGTACTTTATGTCTTTCTATTTAGAGATGGAGAACGCTGTGAAATGTGACTCATTCAAAACATGAATGTACAGTACAATGTACTTTATGTCTTTCTATTTAGGGATGGAGAACGCTGTGAAATGTGACTCATTCAAAACATGAATGTACAATACAATGCACAGTACGTCTTTCTATTTAGAGATGGAGAACGCGTTCTCCCACGGGCACCCGTGGGAGAACGCGTTCTCCATCTCTAAATAGAAAGACATATTGTGCGACCTATTCACACCTCATCCACTTTTGAACAACTGCATATAATTCGAACAGCTCGATGTTTCTTTGCTGAAATTATAATTCAGTCCTGCAGGGTAGTAATAGAGGTACTCACTAGGAATGCATTCCAATGGAAGGGGAGGGGGTCATATACCATCACATTGGAGGGGTGGGGCAGAAATTTTAGAGGGGTAGGCAACCACCCCCATCCCGTAGCTACACCACTGCATGTATCATGTATTGTGCAGAAAATACAATATTGTGTAAGGCATCGCCGGTATTAAAATTAATTTATACCTCTAAATGGCGCTGTATATAGAAAAGGTCTAGAATGTATTTATTATAGAGAAGATTGTTCCAGTTCGACCATATTGGCAACAGCGAATGGAAATTGTGAACTGTGCTGTCGGAGCACAGCAAGGGCGATAACAGCGTTCGCATTCTGTTTTCCGTCACAATTTTCAGTGTTCTGGAATTTTAAAGATTTGTTTCATAACGCGGTTAACGGACGGCAGTCGCGAAATAAATTCTCGAAATGGTGAAATATAATTTTGTCTCATAAACAACGCTTATGATCGCTCATTGGAGCGAGCTCAGTGAGGCATCGCAGGTTGCGCTTGTGAGACCAAAATTGGAAAACAGAACAAATTATATAGCGCTAGCAGGTTTTTGGTCCTTACGTTGGGCGGGGGGGGGGGGGGGGGGGGGGGATTTTTTGGACGATTTCGATGATTTCGGCTAAATTATGTGCACTGCACTCCATTCCTGAACTACAGGTAGGAGGTCGAACCACAATAAACCTTAAAAAATCAATTTCGTGTAATATATGTGATGTCAGTTTATGTTTGCATTATATTATGTTGTATACTGGGCATGTGTGTCATATACCCATGTATGGGGATGAAAGACAATAAAAAATTATTATAAATTATAATAACGGTTGTAAGACTGTTGCCCAATTGGGAGTTGTTTAACCGCCCGCAAAAAAATTAAAACAGTGGCGTGTGGCTTCAATGTGGCTGGGATGGATGGTAGTACAATGTAGTAGCATTTAACTTAATATTGAATTAAAATAAATAATATTTTTGTGCGCCATTTTTACATAATACATGAAGGCGGGGGGGGGGGGGGTATGGAGCAGCGGTGGGGGTGATAGGAGTTTGGCCTTAGCTTCGCCAACACTAAACATGAGGGTAGGAGGGCCATCCTCTAATCAAATACGAGAGGGCCCACTAGGCCAAATCTGATGCAGTATAACGTGTCTTGTGGTATTCAGAATTTCAAAACATTTCCCCAGACGCCCACACGCAGAAAGAGATGTCTCTCTCCCTTGCTCTCCGACCATCCACGTTAACCTCCCCTCCAAAAAAAAACAAGCTCGTCCCGATACCGCTGTGGATTCCATATTGTCGAATTGTTTCGGCATTTCCCTTGAGATAGTAATAAAAGTGATAGGTTTCCTTGTTTGGATGATACAGTGACATTATGAGACGAAAAGAAAAGTAAACTCAGTTGGGGCGACCACCTTGCAGTACAGTCGCCGTGGAGTGCTCGTAATTCACGCATGGGCATTGATGTCCACGCATGCGTTTACCGGGTAATAAAAATCATCAGCAGCAAAGTTTTAATCAATGAAGCACCGGGCTGTGATGATTATTCCTTTGACGGGTAGAGTGCTGGAAGCCCATATTTGGGCTTTATTCTGAAGTGTAGGTGCTTCAACTTAAAGCATCATTTTTGGTGGCTGAGCTTCATACTACCTTTGAAGTTAAATACTTTTGTCTGTTAGGATTGCCTTGTTACAATTTATGAGAGAGTGCCCATTGGCGTGTCTCTCGGTGTGCCTTTTGGCACTCTCTCATAAATTGTAACAAGGCAAAGATACATAAACAAATTTTGATTACCAAAAATAATTCAGCGCTCTACCAGTTAATTAGTTTTTGGAATCTAATATTATTGCGTCCGTTGAAATATTGCCCATCCGTGGAAAGTGACCAGCCCCCGACCGCCATACTGTAGACTTCATGGACATCGAGTAATAGGTCCATGTAGTATGATGTCACGTGACGCTTTTGCTCTTGTTTCTGCTGTCAATCCTTTATCGTGCACGACTTGGGGACGGCATTTAAGAACCATCAGCAGCAAAATTTTAATTTATAAAGCACCGGGTTGTACCCAGTGCTTCAATAATTAAATTTTTGTTGATTATTCCTATAATTAGTGTTTGAAATCTAATATTATTACGTCAGTAGAAATATTGCCCACTCATGGAAAGTGATGGTGGGTATGCTTAATTCCATATTCCCAAGTGCACTAAATCATAGAAGTTTTTAAATTATGTTTGTGTGTGACCCCCCCCCCCCACCCCCACCCCCCACACACACACATTAGCTGCAAACAACAAACAAGAGTCCAGGTCTCTAATTGCAACAAGGCGTGCCGCGTTCAAACGGTCTGAACATGCCGCTTAAGAGTATTCGAGGAATGCTAGAATCGAGAGCGCGCAACGCATCCGTTTGGAATGCAGCCTACTTTCATTTTCGATCTGAGTGTCGTTTGGTGCTTTGTGCTCGCACTTTACAACAGCGTTCTTCCGTTACAATATCACCATGTACGACGTTTTCTATAACTAAAAGACCTAACCAGTGAGTTTCAAAGGGATAAAACTGTTTTAATTTAATTGTCTGAGAATGCTCCAGAGAACATCATTTACAACGTAAGTTTTAAAAATTTTCTCAACTTCGGGAGGGGTGTCCCCTCCCGAAGTTGAGAAATTTTTTAAAACTTACGCGCGGCGGGCAATACCCAACTGTACCCCCCTCACTTCTGTAACTCTGGCCCGCCACTGTCCGCGCAATCATTCTACTTGGTGAAGTTATGACGTATCATGCTCCCGTACCGGTAACGTGGTCTTTAAGATGCAAAGGGTTAAAAAACGAAATGGCTGAGCTAATTCGGTATCAATTCAACAGGGTACAAAGCATTGACACCTGTCAGTTTCAACGATCGTACATTCGTCGAGATTTCATCATCGGGGCATAATAAATTCCATTATATTATACTCTTCTGGAAATATATCGTTTCTTTTATCACACAACAGTCACGGATTTCTCAATTTTTTATTCAAGCATTCACTACGCGTATAATGTCACATACAATGACGTCACTACGTTCTTTCACCGATTCAGGAACATCGCAATAAAATATTAATTATTTCACCTTCACGTGATCACATGTGTATTATTATGACGTTGTTTACACAATTATTTGATAAGAAGTTTCTCAGATTCGTATTTTGTTTATACGAAATTTAGAACCTCGTTCACTAATTTCGATTTGAGCCTCGGTAAACCTCGGCAAAGATCGACCCATATCGAATATAGATAACTCGGTTTATAAATTCCGCATAAAAGAAACTCAACTAATTTAGTGCAGGAAGTCCATATTTGGGCTTTTTTCTGAGGTTCGGATCGGCGTCCAGGTTTATTATATTGGATGACGCAAATATCGTTTACCAGAAAACCTGGTGGAATATAGTACTTTTGTAAAATATTTCTTAAGTGTAATAATTCAGTAATATAAATAAAAATAAAAATAAAAAAAAGTCCTTAAAAGCCTCTTAAGGCCCCGATGAAGGTCTACTGGAACTGATAACATCCTGAGATCTCACCGATGCATATTTGTATTAAGAGTGGCAATATAACTGCTGAAAGAGATCTCGAGTTATCAAAACCATGCATTAAAAAGAGGATCTCCAATGAGTCGCGATTTCATATGAAATTTCTATACCAAATTCACTAAAATCTTCCTGGGTCGAGGTTTACCGATGCCCAGATCTACGTTAGTTAACGAGGTTCTTAAATTTCATATCAGATCATGACGAATTTGGGATTCTTTGTATCACCTAACGTTTAATTTAATCTTTTACCCGATGTAACGACTAAACCAACCAGCACCATTCACAAAAATCGCCAAATAAATTTTATTTATTTTTTTCAACTTTTGCCTTGAAAGCATAGCTTATGGCCCGTTATTGCAAAGAGCTCGTCGGGCTCTTTCCAAATGAGGGGATCATAAGCTATGTTTCGAAGTAAAAAATGAAAATGTTTAGTTATTCGGGAAATTTGGGTTTTTTTTGGTAATTCGTCGGCTGAGTGCTAGAATGTTCTATGTCCCACAAGGGACATAGAACATTCTAGCACTCAGGTGACGAATTGTTGTCTGCTATTTGTATTAGGGAAGCAGTAAATGAAATACAAGAGAAGATGAAGTCAATTCCGAAACCAACTCACTTTCAACGTTACGATGTCAACGTTGACTTTTGACGTCATTCCCGTATTAGATGTGCTGTGAACGATATTTTCGGCAATAGGCTATTATTTGTGACGATGAAGTAATAATTACCTTGTTAATGTAGTTATACGTTTTGGGTCCAAATACTCAATTCCCATTGGTCAGCTGGATGAAAACGTCATGACCAAATGTAATTCATTTTCAATGAATACATTTGGTCGAACTTTGACCCGCATTTACGTTCAAGTTAATAATTTGTGATATCTCAAACAACTTACAAGAAATGTCAATTGACAGTGTGAAATTATTTCAGTGATTTTATTCTTGAACTTGTTGTCGTTCCATAGGTGATTATAGTTTACTGATATGTTAAATAAATTATTTTGAACATTCCAAGTTTCGTTGCGAAAGACGGCAATTTAACAAATTTGGGTCAATGCCGAAAACCGGCGCTCAACTCAGAGTTGTGCGCTTTGTCTTTTGTGTGAGGCTGATTTTCGCCTCGTTCGTTCGTACATGTTTTATTTCGTCTTTCTGCTTTGTTGTTCGGTAAAAAGTAGTTTAAACAGTTACGGAATGTAATTATAAGAATTGAATGCAGTTTTTATAATCTTTATTGGAGTATGAACGTGTGGGAATGGGTACAAATTGTATGAATCACTTCGGGATTCATACATAATTTGTACCCATTCCCACACGTTCATACTCCAATAAAGATTATAAAAATTGCATTCAATTTAAATAAATAAAGATTTTGAAACCCTTATTGAAGTGTTGTGAAGGTTAAAAGCACACCTTAAACACTTCCACGAAGCGTTATATTCTGCGGATATGCTGCATATTTTCTTTGAAGTGAAATCAAATCGTGTGTATAGATTTGCCTTGTTCCTGTAGGCACTCTCCCGTATATTATAAGAAGGCAAAGCCATGCCAAAAGATTTAGACGGGCAGACATATGGGGGTTTAGGTGGCTATTTGTTGGTAGAAATGGGGGTTAGGTGACTACCGCAATTTATGTGACTAGTCACATAGTTAAATGTCATTATTCTAGGGTGGGGTTTAGAGTTGGGGTGGGGTGGGGTTAGGGTCAGTAAAGGGTAGGGTTGTGGTTTGCTACCACCCCAAAAACTTTTCACGCAAAATGTTGTTTTAATACAATAGACATGCATTTTAGTTGAAATAGACTAGGAATATATTGAATTTTCATTAGTCTAGGGTGGAGTTTAGAATTGGGGGTGGGGGGGGGGGGGTAGAGTTACGGTCAGTAAAGGGTAGGGTCAGGGTTTGCTACCACCCCAAAAATTTTCCCCAAAATCACTTGTTTTAATATAATGGACATGCATTTTATTGTAGTCCCATAAAAATAGTCATATAACTACCAATTGTTAGAACAGACGTCCCAATATATTTAACCCTTTACCCAACGTAAAGGCCAAAACCGGCCAGCGCTATTCTCAAAAATCGCCAATTAAATTTTATTATTTTTCCATTTTTTGTCTCAAAAACATAGGTTATGACCCCTCATTGGAACGAGCTCGTTCCAATGAGGGGTCATAACCTATGTTTTCGAGACAAAAAATGAAAAAAATTAGTTATTCAAGAATTTTGTTTGCAAGTGTCGTCTGCTTTTCATGTTAGGTAAAGGGTTAAGCACCCCACTCCACCAGTTAAAATATCCTATCATTATTTTATTGAAATATATAGGCAGTAGTTCACTGCGCGGATTCGAGTGCGGTTTTATCCCCGAGTGGGGCGCGCGGAGGATTATTTCACAAGGCGTTAGCGGCCTCGAGAGGATAAAATACTACTCGAATTCGAGCAGTGAACTTTTATATTTATATTATTTTCTCATTATTTATTTTCCCAAAACAACCCGTTATAATTAATTAAATTCAACCGATTTGTAAACAATAAAATAGTCCGTCATCGCTGAGAGGTGGAATACGATGCTGGGAGTGGAATACCATTTTCGGCGAGTGGGAGTGGGAATACGATTAATTTACGGAGAAGAAAGGGGGCGCGATGGCTCAGTTGGTAGAGGTGCAGGCTGCAAGCCGAGAGGCCCTCGGTTCGAATCCCACCTGTGGCAACCGCGTTGTGTCCTTGGGCAAGACACTTCACCCCCATTGCCCACGTGGGGGTACGGTGACGCTGTGTACTAAGGCGTACTGCACGTCGATGGTGCACTTGTCTTCAACCAATGCTAACCCTGCTTGTGTGGAGTTGGTAAGTTTGGCAGCTGACAGTTGCTCGGCGTTGCTCGGTGGTTCTCTCCGGGTACTCCGGCTTCCTCCACTCGTAAAACTGTCACGACCATGGTTAGCAGAAATATGTGACATTAAACACCAATAAATAAATAAATAAATAATACGGAGAAGAAAAACGAATGGAAATAAAATAAATTTAAGCACTCCGCTCCATCAATTAAAATATTCTATGATTATTTTACTGAAATATTAAAAAGGACTGAACGAATAAACACATTAATTTTGCATATTTTCAGCTTGTGAGTACGGTGATCATCCAGTTAGATTTCAAATTCCTCAGACTGGTCAAATTTTAGACTGTTACAGTTTGGTGCAGCAGACCAGAGGGCAGGCATGTTCGAGAGAGGATGTGGCATCAAACTGTTGTTTCACATGCAGAGGAAGACAATAATCTCTTATGATCTTCAGAATTCATAACACAAATTTACGCTGAATATTTCATCTACATTTCAGACAAATTAAAATTTTCAGTTTGAGATAATTTATTTATCTCTATGAACATATGGCCCGCTCTACCTTAGTACAACTAATACAATCGTCAGCGGAATACGAAGGGTAGAGAGCAAAGATATAATCGTTACATTTTACTAAATTTTGTATATTAATATGTTTGTTCTTTCATTGTAACATCACATTTCTTGTATATAGCTCATCACTGGCTGAATTACGAAGCGACGCACCGGGTGCATTTTGCAAGGACCACCGCCTCTCACGTATCCGTTGCTGTTGTGAAATTATAATCCAACAAATAAACAGATTTCTCCAAGCAGGGTGGTTTCCTTTTCCAAATGCTGTGTTAACCCTTTACCTAACATGGAAAGCACACGACACTTGCAAAAAAAAATCTTGAATAACTAATTTTTTTCATTTTCTGTCTCAAAAACATAGGTTATGACCCCTCGTTGGAACGAGCTCGTCGAGCTCGTTCCAACGAGGGTTTCATAACCTATGTTTTTGAGACAAAAAATGAAAAAAATAATGAAACTTAATTGGCGATTTTTGAGAATAGCTCTGGCCGGTTTTGGCCGTTACGTTGGGTAAAGGGTTAAACTTCATGTGGTTTACAATTAGCAGTTCACATGGGCGGGCGCAAATACAATTACACTCTAAAATCGATTGAGTTAAAATCAGCCCAAATCAACTGGGTGGAGTGAATATGAACCCAAGTGGGTTCATGTTCAATCAAGCAGTTGATGTGGGTCGATTTTTAACCTAACTGATTTTAGAGTTTAGAGAAGACTTTTAATTAAATTGGGTAGTGAAAATGTGTTGCCCAATAATTAATAATTAATAATTAAATGGATTTCCTGGATAATATTGTCGTCGCCGGAGTGCTGGAAGGTCTTATGTCCCCTGTGGGACTATATATTATCTCCCCTGTTGGACATAGGACATCCTAGCACTTAGGCGACGTTAAGTCAGGCACTAATATGAACGGGAAGATCGTATTGTTCTGAGACATCCGCCGAGTAGCGACACACAACTGATATTTTAACCAGATAGAAGCTTGTGTCGGTAATTATTACGGATAAAGACGTGGGTAACCCCCCGAGAGATCCACTTGGGAGCGGCAATGAATTGTCACACCTGTGATAATTGGATACATTTAGAGGTTACTACTTGGTTAGTTTTATAACGGCCGATATATCAGCCGGATGTAACTTCAGCCTGAGATCTAAACCTCTGTTAAACCCAAACAAATAATTACAAATATTACAATTTTCGGAGAGCGTTTTCTGTTTCCCATCCATTTCACCAAGTCCGACGTGTCCTCTTTCTTAATTCAGCTATCCGGGCGAAGCCGGGGGAAGCCGCGACGTTCGAATATCTGAACTATCTCTTCTCCCACGTCGACGAATCTCCACTTAAGGTCTCGTTACAGTTATTTGGGTGAAAACGTTGGTTTTTCAAGAAATGCACGGCTTCTCATTAAAGCGGCCGAGGATATTTCACCTTTAAATTACCCCCCTTTTCGCAACACTCACAATGTATACAGTTTCTGGAAGCTCTGAATATGGCCTTTTCTGGAGACAACTGAACACAATAAAAATCTTACAATATCACTCAAATACACTGAGCTGAATGACACAGTTGATGGCTAAACAAATGGCTCAAAATGGTCAAAATTTTCTTATTTTCAGGATAAATTTCCAATTTTCGTGCATCGATTATGATAAAACTGTGTTATAGGAATTTCTCACTTCTTCACCGATGATTCTACAGCATAAGATGATCATTCTGACAAACAAAAAACATATGAGCTTCTTATTCATTTTTTCAGAAGACTTTCTCAAAGCAAATTTACACAACAATTGTCCCATTTGTAACCCGTAAATTGTCAAGTCCCAAACAGGTCTGGGTTAGTCAATGAACACTCCTGTGTGACCTTGACCCCAACTGAACTGCACTTGACAGTACGCAGTTTGAATCAAGACCATCAACAGATTATTTTGGCCATATCACCATTAATAAGAAGTTTTTACTAAATCACCACAAAATTAAACTATAGCTCAAAATAGCCATTTGGCCGAGATAAGACCTTTTAGCCCTTTACCAAACGTAACGACCAAACCCGGCCAGCGCTATTCTAAAAAATCGCCAATTAATTTTCATTATTTTCATTTTTTGGTCTCAAAAACATAGGTTATGACCCCTCGTTGGAACGAGCTCGTCGAGCTCGTTCCAACGAGGGGTCATAACCTATGTTTTTGAGACAAAAATGAAAAAAAAAATAGTTATTTAAGATTTTTTTGCAAGTGTCGTCTGCTTTTCATGTTAGGTAAATGGTTAATAGGAAACGGGACGTAAGAGTCGGAATCTTAGTTTGCGTTGAATTATCTGTACAAATCTCTTCTCGTTTCTCTTCATCCACCTAATCCTTACTTTTGCCATCATTACTTACTCGCCAAGAAAAATCTCCTCTTCAAACTACCCCATTATGCTATGCTGGCAATGCCAATTCACCTGATTGCATTCAACGAATGAGGCGAACAAAATGGTTGCAGCTAGTAACGCGTCAAGGGGAGCACACTCTAGCTCGGTTCATATTGGCCAAGAACGACGGCATATCAAAGTTTGACGTCGTATCTGCCGAGTTTGATAGTGGGCAAGTGTGGGAAAGAAGATTATATTTAATAAATAAACGTATATATACAAGCGCTTGTTTACAGGAGAGGGTCAACAGATGTGAATTCGTCACTCTGGGGTAGGAGTACTGAGGAGCGTGTTTAAACTCTGTATGTTTATTCGAAAATAATACATTTGTTTATGTACATGCGCACATACAGGCACAAACGAAATTTGGAATTTTTGGAGAACCTGCATTGGTTGGATTCCAACACGGAACTACGGCACACTTCGCGTATCTCAGACTGTTTCTACATCCACATATACGTATATGTTTTGTGTGTTTATCTATGTATGCGTTTTCATTCCTGTCGACAGCTACCTACAGTATTGCCTAGTAGACATTTTGCAGAGACATAATATGGTTTATTATACGCCGGTTACTTTTCCTCCGTTCTATATCTACAATTTCTTACGGAACTCGTGTTCCATGCGGATTTCCGTTTACGGACGAATTTTCCACCTGACGTCATGGATCCATCAAAACAACTAAACTCTGCCCATTTTCGCAATCGTCCAATAGAAACGTCGCATCCTGAGCTAGACCAATTCGGAAGCTGCGATGACAGCTGATAAATCGAATGTCAATTGGAAAATGTTTTTGTTTAAGTTCACTAAAAATAACGATATTAAAATTATTCTGTAAATAGGGAGTGATTTTATAACTCTCAAGTTTTAACTTTCAAGCGATAACGGCTGAAAACTTCTTAAAAATGCAAATAAATAAAAGTATTTGGACACCATTGTCATTTATATTTTTCTGTTTACGTTTCGATCTGTCACACTTATCTGCCACTCACACCTGAGTTCTGTTTTTGGTTTTATATTAACCAGATGTCAGAACTGTCAAATTCCACAAATAAGACCGAGTTTTTAATTTACTGGATTCTTTGTCACAGAGGCGTGTAATAAACACAGAATACCATGATATGTGAATGCATTCGCCAATATGGCACTGGTGCCATTGCAGAAAGTTGGAACTCGAGGCTGTGCCCCTCGTTTATTCTTCCTCGCTGGCACCCGTGCCATATTGACGAATGCATTTCACATCGTGACGTTCTGTGTATATATAAGATGTCAGTTAATTCCATATTGGATGAGAGCAAAGCTCTCATCCAATATGGAATTAACTTACACAGTGGATGCCGTATCCAGTAACGTAAAATCTGTATAACGATTATATATTACCGAACACACATCCTTTATGCTGGACTATCAGGTTACAATACACTAAATGGAGGCAAAAGCGCCCTCTAAGATTTTACCTCAACATTTAATAGAGCATAAAATGAAGGAGATCAACTGATTGGGGCAATATTTATTGATTTTGAAACCCTCAATAAAAATGCCACAATGTCTGTTTTTAGAAACGACTGAAAATACTGGCACCGGCTGTCCTTTCAAAATTGTGAGAGTTGAAATATAAGGTGTGGGGGGGGGGGGGGGGCAAGTAAAATATGCCTTTTCAATTGAGCATGAAACTGGACGGTAGTTGGGGAATCGTCAAATTTGAACACAGAAAACACACGGTGACATATATTTTTTTTCCTGTTCCTTTTTTTAATGAGATGATACACTAAGTGGATTCAGGACTGTTTTCCCCCAAATGACCTTGATGAGCTTAGGAGACAGGAAATTGTTAACCCTGTCGCCAATGCAAATCTTTTAGTGTATTGCAACCATCAATTGCAATGGAATATTGACTGACGCCATTTTTATAGACAAAAAAAAATATTTCGGAGATCGCAGACTATTAGTCATGTATAAATCGGTAGCCGACTGTGTATGATAGATACACAACATGAACGTGGCGTCTAAATACAATGTAATTCTGAGAAGTTTACAGGACGTAGTTTGTAATATTTGCACTTTTGTTTTCTTGTTACATTTTCTGTGTATATGCTGTAAATAAACATAAACTTAAGTTTAATCTCAATTTTTACTTGTTAAAAACTTAAAATTGTTTGAAGATTGTCTTTGAACATTTTCCCAAAGGTAATGGCAAGACGAATTATACATGTGAAGTATTATGCATACGTCATAATTTTCTTCTTGGTGAATTTGAAACGTCTTTCCCGAGATGTCAGCTCCATTTTATCGGGTCATGATAGTGGCGCCCGGACGCGAGATACATGTACTTCCTGGAGTTGCTTTCAATCCATATGTTGTAAATTCGCAAGAAAAAATACCTTAAACTGAGTTCAGGCTACGAAGTTGTATTACCTCTTTTTGATTATCAATATTATTATTATTTTATTATTATTTATTGGTGTTTAAGGTCACATACTTATGCAAAATAGCTAATCGTGTCGGTGGCAGTTTTACGGATGGAAGAAGCCGGAGTACCCGGAGAGAACCACCGAGCAACGACGAGCAACTGTCAGTTCGTCATCATTCTAATTCTGTTCAAGCTCCGCTCAAGCAGGGTTACAGTGGCTGAAGACATGTGCACCGTCGACATGCAGTACGCCTTAGTACACGGCGTCATTGTGCCGCCATGTAGGTAACCGGGATAAAGTGTCTTGCCCAAGGACACAACGCGGGTCGTCCCGGACTGGGATCTTTTTTTTTCTTTCTTTGATTAAAGAGAGCCCTTTTCAGTAAAATGTAAGAACATTTTGGACAACTGACACATGTAAGAACAAATACGGAAGGCTATTGGGGCCAACATGCGTGGCGGGGAATATTACGAATATTCTCATTTAACATTGCGAATTTTCGCATTCTGCATTGCAAATATTCGCACTCAACTTTGCGAATATTCGTATTCAACATTGCGAATATTCGCACTCAATTGCGAATATTCGAAATGCATTGCGAAGATGCGGAATGTTGAATACGAATATTCGCAATGTGAATGCGAATATTCCCAATGCTTCCACTACACATGTTGGACACAATGGGCTACCGTATACAAAACAAATTGAAGTAGAACGGGCCAACCCATTTGAGACTTCTACTATGGAATGTCTTGCCTTTTGTTTCCTTCATTGAACAAGTTAACGCCACTAATTCAAAAATTAAAGGTAAGGTGGCCTTTCGCCTGATGTTTTGTGAACTTTTGACCTTAAAGCAAATGGTTGTTTTATGTGATTATTTATGGTGATTTGCTCCACAAGGGGCATCACACCTACTGTCATTGTTGTTTCTTTGGATTCAGTTTTCTGATTTTTCTCACTGTTGCTGAATTTTTAGGGACAACAGTTTTGTATTTTCTTAAATCTGCAGTTTTTATTCGCTGTAGATTTTTTTAACATGAATAATTCTACAGATCATTGGCAGACTCTGCAGTTGTTTTCATCAAAACTCATATAGTTGACCCTTTACCAAATACAGCTATTAAGGACGCTAGAAATGAAAATTTTTGAATCAGTGAAAATTCTCATTTTGGGTCTCAGACACCTAGCTTATGAACCCCCCGAGGAACGGGCTTCGAGAGCTCGTTCCCATTAGACGTCATTAGCTATGGTTTGGTTTTTATTTATTTTCTGGGGTTTAACAACACCTTTGACAGCCCATCCAGCAGACTTTTATATCAGTCTAATTTGGGCACAACGGTAAATATGGATCAGCCGTATTGTGGCATACATGGCTGAAGATAAAGCGCCGGTATTTTCTTCTTCTTGGCGTCTGTTTTAGGTTCCAGGTCCCCCTTTCAAAATGATAATTTACAACCCCTTGTTATAGGTATTCACCATTATCACTGGCTCCCACCAACCCTTGACGTAAGTTTACTCGAGAAGGCTTCTTAGTTTCCCAGTGTCGAGCCAAAGTCCTATTTGAATGTAAATTACGCATGCCGTTTAATAGGAAATGCCACAAAAATGAATATAATAGATCTCCAGCTTTAAGTACATGATCATATAGAATTTGCCAAAGAAAAGCAATTGGCGTCGACAGTGTCGTTTACGACACTGTCGACGCCGATTACTTTTCTATGGCGAATTCCGTGGGTTTTTTAAAATTCTTTATGCATTGCATTGGTTGATTCGAAGGTAAGCTCTAAGCTATATTGCTAGCTTTCAGAGGAACCTAGCCAAACTATATATTGCCGAAACACTGCAAAACTTTGGAAAAAGTTTCAAATTCCACATAATTTGGGCGCAGTTATCTTATTTTGGGCACAGCGTTTACCGTCGTTATATGGGAATAATTTAAAGGCATGCCATCCAGGATACCCCGTGTCGGACTGTTTTACGGACGGAGGAAGCCGGATTATCCAGATAGAACCACAGAGGCGGCAATCAAAACTGTCAGACTCCCCAGGGTACAAACTTCGTCAAAGCAAGTTTAGCATTGATTGAAAGCAAATACACAATCGAAGTGCAGTACGCTCCAGAATACAGCGCCACTGTCTCTCCCACGTGGGCAATCGGGATGGAGTACCTTGCATAAGCTCTTAACACATGCAGCTACCCCTGGTCAAGATCGAACCGTGAACCTTTCGGTCCTGAAGTCCAATGCCTTAACCACTGAGCCACCACGCTCCCTTGTTTTGGTTTTGGAGGAAAACAATCTGAAAAAATTAAAAAAATTAAAAGGCTATTTTTTTGTGAAATAGTGTTGGCCTGCTTTGACCGTTATGTAATGCGAGTAGTAACCCTATCTCTGTGACCTCTGCCGATTCGAGCCCTTTCTGTCTGTTTCTACGTCTATGTCTATCTCATTAACTTGACGCCTTTTTCTCTGTCCCTTCTCATGCCCCTCCCTCTCTACCTGTCTCTATTCTCTCTCTGCGAGAGAGAGAAAGAAAGAGAGAGAGAGAGAGAGAGAGAGATAGAGAGAGAGAGAGGGGAGAAGAGGGGGAAGAGAGAAACGGTGACAGAGACGGGGTTAAACAGTGACGTTGAAATATTACCCAAAATTCTGAAAGTGACAAGGTTAATAGGATAATACTCATAGGACGAAAAATTTGAAACGAACGCAAATAGGACGGTTTCTGCCATTTTTTGTAAAATTGCACCTGGGCGAAATAATTACAAAAATAAAAAGTAAAACAAAAAACGGCCCACCCAGAGATACACAGCCCAGATATCGAATGGAACAGGAAGCGTGGATAGATAGAGGGAGCATAACAGGTCACAAATTTATTGTGGTTACGACATCTGATGACTTCATAATTTCATTATGCGGCGGCCTTCACTGTTGTAGCAATGGGTAAGTGTGTGTGTGTGTGTGTGTGTGTGGTGGTGGTGGTGGTGGTGTGTGTGTGTGTGGGTGGGGGGGGGGGGGGGGGCTGTTTTTAGCCGATGTTTTGCAAACCTCCACAATAGTATTTGGTTTCTCGGGAAGATTTCGTTTGCAAAGCACACAATTGGTTAGTGTTTCCTCATACCAGAGAGTTAACCGAGAATAAAGAAGAAAACAGCAAATGCCTACAAGCGACCTTATGGTTAGTGGTGGGTGGGTGGGATAGGATATGAGAGGTGTGTATGTCACTAAGGGTGAAATGATTAAGTGATGTACAGCACTTGTTCTTCAGAAAGTTTCACCGTCAGCCCCCCCCCCCAAAAAAAAAAAAAAAAAATAAAAAAACAAAAAACAAACATACATACAGAAAACCCCAATCAAAAGGACACCCCCCCCCCCCCCCAAAAAAAAAAAAACCAAAAAACAAACAAAACAACAAAAAAAACCCCAAAACAAAACAATAGCAACGTTACGTTATGCCAAGTATTAATTCCGTATTCATGTTGTTTAGTTTAAACAATATTTATTTCAGAAAAATATAAACAGCAGCGTTACAAATAGAAACAGCAGCGTTACAAATAGAAACAGCAGCGTTACAAATATAAACAGCAGCGTTACAAATAGAAACAACAGCGTTACAAATATAAACAGCAGCGTTACAAATAGCACATGGAGTCGTGGATTCGACAGTAAATTTATAAATTTATAGTAAACGTTTCCACACAGAATACAAAATGCATGTCACACATTACATTAAAAAAGGTGGGTTCTGTTGCATTTAGTAGTTGTTAGGTGTGATAGTGGCGTGTAACTGGAGGCGAATGACATCGACCAAGGACCACGATCGCCTCCAATTGTCTCAAGTCTCCGAAGAGCATATACTGCTCGAGATAGTTACTTTCTGAGTGGCAAGAGCAATACGAGTTATATGTAGAGATGGATACATTATCAAGAATGTGTCGCATCGGTTTCTAAGTATCTTGGGACACCCAGTAGTAGAACAAGTATCCATGTTGTTTGGGAAGGGAAGTATACCGCCAAAGGTTGTATAGTCATCGCAGTAATTTCGTTCCTTTGCTCTGTTTATGTGGCAGGTAAAACATATGCGGAAAATGGGAAGTCATTCTAATGGATGCTTTCGAGTCAACAGTTATCTGCTATTTATTTTTGCGTATAGCGTAAACGCATTATATAAAGCATTGAGTAGTGTTGGGAAAGCATTGAACAGTGTTGGGAAAGTGCTGAGTAGTATTCGAAAAGTATTGCGTAGTATTGGAAAATATTGAGTAGTTTGGGGAAAATATTGAGTAGTATTTGCTTTGTATCGGGTATTATTGTATGCTAGCCTGTGAATTATCACAAATTATCTAAAATATATTTCTCGATATCTATCGAGTCGATAGATATAGAGAAGTATTCGATATATATCGAGAAATATTCCTCAGTAGCTTCCTAAATGACGTCGCCTTGAAGGAACGATCAGCTGATCTTTGTTATTGTTTTGAAATGTACGCATTTGGGGCGAATTTAGCTGAGTATTGTGCAATAAAATGTCTCGTAGCATATAATAAAAAAGAAAATCTATTTTATTTAATGCTCAGGCATCAATTCACGCTGAAAAATTAAGTCATATTCCCCTGTCGGTCGGCAAAACGAAATATCAAAATGATATTTAGAAATCGATATTTCATCGTAGGTTCGGATGACGAATCACATGTACTTTGAACGAGTCAGCACATCAGTAATGAATTCCAGAGTCCCAAATACAAACGAATTCGAATAATTGATAGTGACAGTGACTAAATCAATTCATTAAATCAGCGGTTTCAAAGTTTGACTTTCTCATTCACCTTCCAGCGAAAAGCCGAAATCACTTTCAAATTTCTTCAGTTCAACTTCACACGTCTTCAGTGCATTGAGTTCAAAAAAATAAAATGACGTGTCTTGTTATTGAAAATAAGAAAGTGGTGTTTTTTGTTATTGTTCTATTTCTTCGAAACACATTGCGATTATTTCAATTCGCCAGCCTTGGTAAATCGTAAAGTTAGGGGAGAAATAAGACGGGACTACTTTTTGTGCGGATATTCACACATTCCAATGGTTGGAGTTTGGTTGTTGTAATTTTTGTATGGACGCCGGTTCGGCACATAAATTTTGCGCCTTAATGGCAAATAAAGGCCACAAATTGGAGAGTTTGTAGTCGTAGAGCATTAAATAAAAAGAAAATTCACGTGGCTACAAGAAATATGAGGATCTTCACTCGCGACTGCGTCGCTCGTGAAGATCCTCATATTTCTTTGTAGCCACTCACGAGATATTTTCGGTATTCATCAAATTTTCGTGAATATCCTCTATCTATTTTAGGCAGTGTCGAAGAATGTTTTCAGTAGCTTCCTAAATGACGTTACGCTTCGGCGCATGACGTCACCCGGAACGTCGCCTTGAATGAACATATAACATAACATAACATTCATTAGCATAAAACATCCTGTACAGGACAGTATGCGATAATCTACAAGTAACATGAACAAAAGTAGTACCCAAAACATTACAATTTCATCCACCAATTTTCCATGATCAAAGTACTATATTTTTTTTAATAATTTGATACGCAAAAGATCGTGGAGATGTTAAGTAGAATTTCCAAAACACATCACTAAACATATCATAATCGTCTGGCGAAAAAATCCCGGATCACGCTGCAGATTTTATTACATAAACTGGGGGTTCTATTTTCAAATATTAATTTGAATTTCTCAAATTTACTCAGATCAAGAAAACCGTCGATCTCACTGTTCATCAGAACAAATAGTTCTGATCGAAGCTCTGAATAATATGTACATTCCATAAGAAAATGGCATTCGTTTTCTATTTTCCCAGAGTTTGCTTCACAGTGAGTACATATCCTTCCATAACATGCTTCGGCGGTTGATAATGTCGCCCTTTCTCAATAGCTAACTTATGATTGCTGATACGAAGCTTAGTGAAAATATCCCGGTCTTCCGCCGAGTTCGTTTCCACTGAGTACATTTCCATTAAATAGTCATTTTTAAACAACCTGTAAGTTCTCAGTTTATTATCTCCATTTTTTGCAGTCCTCAAACATTGACTTCTTGAACGTGTTTACATGCTGCAAGCGCAAGTTATACTTGAGCTTACCTATAGCATTATTTTTAGTGATAATTGGATGTTGAGGGACAGCGAGACCGTATCTTTCCAGTAATTTGAAAGGGGATTCCGGTTTGCCTTTACGATTTCTTTGTTCAGCTACCACATTCCACATCAGGTCATAATGATTCTCAGATATTTTGATTGCGAAAGAAGCCATCCTACTTACCGCCTCGATATATAGCGGATATCGACCAAGTTCTGCGCGGACCGCATGGTTGGAGGAAAATTTCCCAACGCCCAAGACTTTTTTACAAAAAGAAATGTGTAATTTTTCACAGGCTATGTTGTAACGCTTACCGTGCGTTATTTCTGATCCCCAGACTTCACACCCGTATAAGGCTATAGGTTGAATTAATTTATCAAACAGCTTTGACATTTTCTTTATTGGAACCCGCTTTTTGTTATTGTCTTGAAACTGTTTGCAGTCGAATAGGGCTGAATATTTCGCATTAAAATGTCACGTAACATATAACAAAAAGAAAATCTACGCTGTTTTAGGCGAATGTCGGGAATTATCCCATGAGTGTGGACCTGAAAGATTTATTTGTCACGAGCGCTTGTCACTAAAACAGTGTAGCTATCCTCTATGTGTTGGGTAAATAGACTGCCCGTTATTTGGGGTAGACCAATTCATACTGGGGCTGCACATTGAAAATCTTGATTGGTCTAACATTCACATTCACTAAGCAACCACACTCTTTATGGGCACAGGCCGTATAACAATCCTGGGCCTGGAAAGCGGGCTTTAGGGTTCAAGGAGTTAAATAAACACTGTACGAATGTTCAATATCCATCTTTATCATATGACTCGTCCGTTTTGTTCACTTCAAAACATTTGATATTTTGTTTTCATATTAATCAGTAATAAATAAAGCCTTCCGTCAATTTCATTGGTCAATTTCAAAACTAGACAATTTGATTGGCTGAACAAAATAAAACTGGGCCACATTTTCATAATTTGCATCATTAGAGTTAGGAACTTTCTTTGGTCAATTTCAAAACTGGACAATTTGATTGGCTAAACAAAATACAACTGGATCATGTTTGCATAATTTCAGTAGGGAGAATTTACGTTATCTGTCCTATTAGGGTGGGTTAAATTGTATTAATCTTTCAACTTACAAGAAAAACGCCATTCATTTTTTTCTATATTTTTACTTTTTGCTTCCAAAACATAGGTTATGACCCCTCATTGGAACGAGCTCGACGAGCTCGTTCCAATGAGGGGTCATAACCTATGTTTTGGAAGCAAAAAATGAAAAGTTTTAGTTATACGAGGATGTTTTTTCCAAGTGCCGTCTGCAACTTAAGTTAGGTGATGGGTTAAAAAGTCATACTAAGTGGCTAATTTGTGCGTGCGTGTATCATATGATAAATAGAATATGAAATGAGTGTTTTTCTCATATAATATTTATGAAACTCGTCCGAATTTTCCGTTTGCGCTCGCCAGAGTCGTTTCATAAATATTATATGAGAAAAACACTCATTCCATATCCTCTATATACTTATTCTGTGAGCCCACGTTCGTGGTGGGAATAAACTCCACATCAGATAATCGAGATTGTGTCGAAAACAGTTCCTTTAAATAATCTTTTAAAGCAAGATACACACAACATTGTTTCCACGGTCTTGAGACGAATCGATAACATATAATATAAATTCCAAGTGAAGGAAATACGAGATAACTGCTGTCGAAGAGAAAAATACAGATATCGGGCCCTCCAAAAGTTTAATGTACCCTTTTACGAGAAAAGGAGCCAAACAATCTGAGGTTATCGCGCTTAACTTTAACAAGTCAATCAATACATTCTACAAGCAAAATACTTCACATACTGAAAAGCCACTCCGACGTGCTTGAGGGCTTAATTTATGTCTGAACAACAAAATATGCAAAGAGTTTGCCACTGCTGATGAATCATTCTTCGATTCAAGTTACAGTTGTGGTCTGAGAACAGTTTGTTTTCGGCAAAGGGTAAGACAGGCAAATTGTGATGCATGTGCCCCTGGATTTCAAGAATGAGCAGGAGAAAATAAATACTGGGGGTCGGGAGGCATTGGTTCATTAACTATTAAGTATCTTCCATATCAATTCAATGAAAGCAATGGGAAAGGCTATACTTGTTCCTGGAGGTTCGACCAAATAATATTATTATATATAGAATATACCCATAGTAGCTTGGTGTGCCAAATGTTCATCACGAGTGGTGAAGTGGTGTTAACCGCGAGCCTTCGGCGCGCGGTTAACACCTCTTCACCACGAGTGGCGAACATTTGGTACACCAAGCAACTATGGGTATATTTTATTTATACCATGATCGTCAGATTATTAAGAGTCGCTATTATATTTTCTCGATTTTACTGAGTAGCAGACGTGCATACTTGCGAATCTGTTTTTGTTTACATGAGCACCGGTGGGCGGTACTTCCACTGTCAATTTTATCGCCGAAACGAAATGGAAAAAGAAACGGGGCCTTTTTCATTTTAATAACATAATAACATACTATTTCAAGTTATGGATGCTTTATTAACATGAGACAATGCAATGTTTGTTAATTTTTGGCATCTTATGAGGTAAACACATTTAAAAACGTAATAAATAATTGCCACTTCCATTTCCCACTTCGCGAGGCGAAGTTCGCATTCAGGTCGACGTCACCAAAGGTCAACTTGGATGAAGTTCTACTGTAGATGTAAAATTTAACTATTGAAATCCCATCGCTGGCGTGCTCACCACAGCTGGTGTGTAAAACTAAAATTTATGTCATAGGCTTTTCATATATAGTAGATTAGGTAACCATGATATAAAATATTGATTGGTCGACCCCCATAAGTTCCTACGCAGATATTTACTGAAACAGGGACGAATAAAACAACCCTTCTGATTCAAAGGATTAAGGAAGGTGTCAACGGCATTGTTCAATACGAAATCGATACGATATTAAAACCTTTCATTGGCAAGAGATTTACCACGAAGGTTTTAGATGATTAAACAAAAAAATTGGTCTTTCACCAGAAGTCTGTTTCTGGAAATAGACGACAGCCGTCGTAGACTGGTCACTTCCCATGGATAGGCAATCGTCAGTGGTGGCGCCAGGGGGGGGGGGGGCGGTCAGGGGTGTAGCCCCGCCCCCCCCCCACCCCCCGTCGGAGATTTTTAGTCAGCCCGTCGGAGAGTCTCGTAAACCCGATTTCACGAGAAATTTCCGACAATCGAATGCAGATTTCTCGATTTGTCAGTCTCGAACCCGTGCAGCACTGGAACTTTGATAGAGAATAGTGATTCTCACGAAATTCCTTAATGTCGTTCGTCAAACTGGCTTTATAGATGAAATATTTCCCGACCTTATTATAATATGTTTACTTTAACCCTTTACCTAAGGTAACGGCCAAAACCGGCCAGCGCTATTCTCAAAAGTCGCCAATTAATTTTCATTATTTTTTTCATTTTTTGTCTCAAAAACATAGGTTATGACCCCTCGTTGGAACGAGCTCGTCGAGCTCGTTCCAACGAGGGGTCATAACCTATGTTTTTGAGACAAAAAATAAAAAAAAACTAGTTATTCAAGAATTATTTTTGCAAGTGTCGTCTGCTTTTCAGGTTAGGTAAAGGATTAAATAATCAACAAACATACTCAATTTGCTTCTATTTTGGTTCTCCAATTTACCAATTTTCACTTATTTTCTTTCGTTTGTGAGGTCAAATGATATAGCCCCCCTGTCGGAGAGGTCAGCCCCCCTGTCGAGAAATCCCTGGCGCCACCCCTGTAGGCAATGTTTCCATGGACGCAATAATATTAGAATCCAAACACTAATTATAGGAATAAACATCAAAAAATTAATTAAAATTTTGCTGCTGATGATTTTTATTACCTGGTAAACGCATGCGTGGATACCACTGCCCACTCGTGGATTACGGCCAGTCCACGACGACTGTACTATACCTCAAAAAATACTTCAGTATGCCTACGTTAAAGACATGCCACACTTGTGATACCAGGTTAGTGGAGATCTGATGTCACCACCTTAGGTTAACGGTCATATCGGGGGCGCAGTGGCGTTGCGTTGACCGGTTCTCGTCAGATCACCGAAGTTAAGTAATGTCCAGCCCGGTTAGTCCTTGGATGGGTGACCTTCTGAGCGATCGATTCGGACTCCCGCGTTGTGTCCTTCGGCAAGGCTCTTCACTCCGATTTCCCACATGGGGTCACGATGACGCCGTGTACTAAGGCGTACTGCACGTCGATGGTGCGCATGTCTTCAACCAATCTAACCCTGCCTGTGCTGCAGTGCGGAGTTACGATGTTGGGGAGCTGGCAGCTGTTCGTCGTTGCTCGCTGGTTCTCTTCGGGTACTGCGGCTTCTCCCACCCGTAAAACTGGCAGGGTCATGATTCGCCAGTGTGCATAAGTTATGACCTTAAACACAAATAAATAAATAAATAAATAAATAAATAAATAAATAAATAAATAAATAACCGTCCTCGAGTTCTCAGGCCACAAGTCTAAATCTGTTCGGAATCCGCTGCTGTTATGGATCTTTGTTTACCCACGATCCCTGGAGCTTGCGCATAAGCTACCATTGACGTAATCTGATGTCGTTTAACTCACAAAAGTCCACAAATATTCCTTCGTGCTCCAGTTATAGATTTTTCCATCCAATATGTACTTAATTCACCTTTAAGCCATCAAGATATTAACACAGTCAGTGGAACTGCATGGCAAAATCCTAAAACCACGGCTGTTGTGAGTGTTCATTCGTAATGGTAAAGTCATCAAAAATTCCATGAAACCGCATCTCGCTTGAGAAATCATTCTAGCGTTGATTAAAAGGAAATGAGTGTTCATGGTATTTTTTTGATTCACTCGTCGGGAATATATCAGTTGGTCGGAAAAGCGATCCGTAGGATCGCTTTTCCAACCAACTGAAATATTCCAGACGAGTTAATTTAAACATAGGCGATGGACTACTTAAGGGCTAGACTGGTTCCAGGTAATAAACAGTGTCGATTCCTTCCAGAATTAGACTGTTGATTTGAGGGTTTGATTCCTTCCGCGCTGTTGATATAAAGTCGAGATTTCAACTTGTAATAGTTTTTTCCAATTGTTCCAGTTTTTACTTCAAATTGATAGCGTATGACGCCCCCCCCCCCCCCCACCCCGTCACGAGAAAAAGCGCTTCAAGCTGATTTAAATAATGAATCATAAATTAGATTTTTGAGGCAAAAAACAATCATTCAAGAACTGTTTGCGCATGTCGTCCGCTAATGAGTTGAGAATGAGTTAAACGAAGGTTGCAGATCATGAATAAGACTTGCAGCAGGCGATGCAGAAGATATAGGCCTAACTGCCCTGCCATCAAGTTGCAATGATTCGGGTCGAATCGACATGAGTCGAATCGACATCGTGACGGAATGCATCATCAACAAGCATCATTGTTCTTAAGATGAATTTTTATCACAATAACAGAAAAATTCCAGATGGGTCGAAACTATATTTGATAATTCGCCGATTAATTCTGATAGACTCTGAACTGAAAATACTGTGTTTTGGGGGAAATATTATTGGGCAAACGTTTAAAATCTTGTATATTCTTTATCTTCCTGTTCATATTTCTAACACATCTTCGAGATGCCCGGATAAACAAACTGTGTGCTTCGTACGGAACCAACATGTTTCGCCGTGAAAGCTATGATGACTGTGCCTATGTACAAACATCACACACACAAATGCAACACAACACATAAACAACATGTGATGCGAGTTGAACGCACGCTGTACGGTAGCAGCTGTGTCCACAATGGTTATCTACGTGAATTTTGTTGCAATAGGGCATACTGCGTTGCATAACGACCATGCATGTTGAAACTGCGATAATATGCTATTATTAGGCCCTTGCTGTGCCCCGTTCTGGTCTGTGTCAACAATATATTCATTTAAAGATGATATACTAAGTGGATTGAGGACTGTTTTTCCCCAAATGACCGAGAAGAGCTCAGGAGACAGGAAATTGTTAACACTGTCGCCAATGCAAATCTTTTAGTGTACTGCAACCAAGAATGTTCTCCCGAACAATAAAGACCGACAGTCCATGAAATTGTAGTGTCTGTGAAGTGGTTTTCTCGGGGTATCTGTGTCAAACACATTCTGGATAACTTCACCTACTGGTATTGTCGATCATCCCAGCATGCATCAAGATGCATCAAGATGATGTTTACGTCAGCTTCATTAACATATTTTCCAAACTTCTACTCTTATTTCTTTTGTGGCACAATCTATCGAAATTCCAGTTCTCAGCAGTTGACGTTGATTTTGTAAAGGTGGTACCCCCCTACATTGAGAATAAGTGCTTAAAAAAAATATTTTTTAAAAGTTAGTTTATTGAATATTTAGATCTTCAAACAACTTTTTTGGAGACCTCATCATATCGTATTTATAACTCGTCTGTTCTTTGAAATTCCCATCTACAGAAACACGAAACGAAAATCCGTTATGCACATATGTGCGGAACGGAGATAGTTGAACGGACTATTTTTATAAAGAAACGAAATTTCACCGCAATTACAATTTGTATTGCAAGCGATAGCTAAAAAATTCGCCTCTGAGTTCCAATTTGTTCTATGTGCCAATAGGCTGCCAACAGGCACATAGAACACATTGGAACTCAGGGGACGAAATAGTAACACGGGTTCCCTCGCAAATTTGGTTGGCGATAAAATGTGTCCTCTTTGTTGATAGTTGTCAAATGAATTGCTGAGTGTCCTAATAATTGGTTTTGTAGACGGGAAGGTGTGTAATAAACACAGAGCGACAAGCGCGTGTGAATGGGTTAATCGATATGGCACTTGTGCCATCGCGGAAGGATAAAACTCGAGCCTTGCGGCCTCTCGATTTATCCTTCCGTGCTGGAACTCGCGCCATATCGATTAACCCATTGGCACACGCATGTCGTTCTGTGTATTTATGATATAGAATTTAACCCTTTACCCAACGAATCGGCCGCATCCGCCCGCGTAATATGCAAATTCAGCAGTTGAAAAAATATTATTTTTCAAAAAATTTCAACAAAACCATATCATGTGACCCCTCGTTGGAACGAGCTCGTCGAGCTCGTTCCAACGAGGGGTCACATGACATGGTTTTGTTGGCATTTTTGGAAAAATTTGAAAAAATGATATTTAAAATAATAAATTTTGATATCGTCTACGTTGGGTAAAGGGTTAAGTGTGGTGAGAGTATATCCTAAAATATTGATAAAAAAATTTTTTGTTCACGACGATTTTCACCAAATTGTTTTGGTTTACGTTTACCCAACCTACACCTAATGAATGATGGTTCGTGAGTCAAAAACAGAAACTGAAAACAACTTGAAATTGTGAAATAAGAGAGTCCATATAATTAATTAATTATTTATTTATTGATGTTTATGGTCACATACTTATGCACAATGGCTAATCGTGACCGTGACAGTTTAACGGGTGGAGGAATCCGGAGTACCCGGAGAGAACCACCGAGCATCGACGAGCAACTGCCAGCTCCTCAACATTCTAACTCTGTTCAAGCTCCGCTCAAGCAGGGTTACAGCGGTTGAAGACATGTGCACCATCGACGTGCAGTAGGCCTTAGTACACGGCGTCATCGTGCCCCATGTAGGCAACCGGGATAAAGTGCCTTGCCCAAGGATACAACGCGGGTCGTCCCGGACGGGGATCGAACTCGGGACCACTAGCATAGAAGTCCAAAAGTCTACCACTGAGCCATCGTGCTCTCGTCTGTGTAATATAAGAGAGCAAACACTTGAATGGAAAATTCTGACGACCATTACGATTTAGGCTAAGGTCAACATAGGTTATTATCAACCTGGGGAATTCTGAGATTACGTATTAAAGTGTGACTGAAGGACAGGTCGACATCTGGACCTCATGTGAGATCGAGCACATGGAAGTGACCAACTCGTTAATCATTTTTTTGTGTGTGTATTCATCTTAATATGTGGTTTAGGAAGCCCAGTTACTTGGTCGTTAGAGCAATGAACTTCAAACTGAAAGGTTTACGGTTCGATCCTGTCCAGTGGTAACTGTCAGTAAGAAAAGCGCCTAATCCCGATTGTGCTCATACTGCTTGTGCGAAGTCAGTATGTTGGGGAGTCCAACAATTGCTCAGCGCTGCTCGGTGGTTCTCTACGAGTACTTTGACTTACTCCGACCGTAAAACTGTCCGACAAGAGGTGACCATCACTGTAGAAAGTGTTGTTAACCCCCAATAAATAAAGGCTGTCCTACAAATGGTGACCATGGCTGCCGAAAGTTTTGTTAACCCATTGAGACTTTATCTATCCTGACGTTCAAACGTCACTGGGAATTCAGTTTCTTCAACGTTTTTCAAAATGCGACGTCAAACGTCGGAAAGTACAAAAAACAAGATATTTTTCACATTAGTGATTATATGGTTGAGGGCTACATTATAATTTTTTTGGTGGTCTGAATTTGTAATTCAAAGCTTGTTTTATTACAAATTATTGGAGAGTGCCCACAGGCACTCTCCAACAATTTGTAATAAAACAAATTTATATAAACAAAATATTATTTGTGTTTGAATGAATATGAAATATAAGCAAGGAAAGTGTTGCTTTTGCTCTGGTATCCTCATTTTTTGAAAGCCTTGATATTGGTTTCTAGTACTCCACCAGTTAAGAAGTCTTGACAGCAGGATTATATTAGTATTTTAAGCTGCGATAACATTTGGCTCAACGGTTGTCAATGAGCACTATTCGAGAGAAAAAAGGAATTGAGGTTAAAACTTTAACAAATCGAGAAATAATAACAAAATAAATGACCACAAAGTTTCAACGCGCTATTTGATTTCGTACGTCATAAGACATACAAAAGTATCAACGCGCTGTTTGATTTCGTACGTCATAAGACGTACAAAAGTATCAACGCGCTGTTTGATTTCGTACGTCATAAGACGTACAAAAGTATCAACGCGCTGTTTGATTTCGTACGTCATAAGACGTACAAAAGTATCAACGCGCTGTTTGATTTCGTACGTCGTAAGACGTACAAACGTATCGAAGGGTTAAACCCCAATAAATAAAAGAAAAATTAATGAATTCGGATTGGTGAATTAATTTTCTTCTTTTCTAAAATGGCATTTGGTCAGCAGTAGTTGGGTTTCATCTGTTGTTGTTTTAACATGGTTAAAATCCAATGAATATTTATGCTGTCAATGTAAAGGCGTGTCTTGATTAGTTGGTCCAAAAATCCTATTATTAACCAATTCATTTAACAATGATATACTTCGTCATGGAATATAAAAATAAATAGAACCAATTATATTATTTTTTTAGAGTTTTGCCAAACAAAAAATAATAGGTTATATATTCTTATTCCACTGAACTGAACTTTGTCTTCAGAGTGAAGACTCGGGGTGTATCGGTTTAGAAACCAGTGCAAATTTTCATATATACAGGGAGAACTTATATCATTTCACCAATGACGCCCACAACGTCGCCAAAGCGCAAGTCAAAGGGATAAGAACACTAACTATTATATTGTTTATGTGAAAAGAAATATGATCGTATCATTTTAATTTGAACATTCAAATATCTTTGTCAAGTATTGCCCTTCAAACAACTTTTCATGGTCCTCAAAAACTGAAGGTCATGCAGCAAATAAGAGAGAAAAATTGACAGTAAGGAAATTACCGATCACATTTTTTTTTTCGGGGAATTCCAATCAAGAAAGCACCGATAGTCAATTATAGTTATCGGGACCCAAAATTCATCAAATCACTCCTCTGTTTTTTTCTCTGATGTGGTCAGAAATGATGCAGGGTTTCAGTACAATGCTTCAATATAAGTTATCTCCGACAACATGCATGGTATATGGAGATTTAATACCCGGATAGCGGTTTTTAAACACCGAGCCGCAGGCGAGGTATTGAATCTCCATATACCATACATGTTGGCGGAGATAACGTTTTTGTCCCGTTTGGAACACAATACAAACATGATAGGAATTAATTTGTCGACACATTTCTCAGCTCCACAATTATTTGGACCAAATTCGTGATAATTATTTTGTTTTTATAATCGCAGAAGACAACAGATAGAGTTACATCCCTGTGGTCGTTAACGAAACGAGTAAACAGTATTTTGTTGACATATCGCCCCTTGAGTTCCAATGTATTCTATGTGCCTACCGGCACGTAGAACACATTGGTACTCAGGGGCCCAATTATTTGCTCTTATTTTATTTTTATAATTGAATTGTCGGAAATCTGATGATATTTGTGACTATTTTCAGGTTGTTTGGTTCTATTTTTATGTCGAGGCGAGCAAACGCGGAAAGCTTTCGTTTCAACCATATACCCCCGATGTTTTGCGTGCGCTTATACCCTGAATGTTGCACGCTCTCATACACCTTGGATGTTGGGTGCACCCTTTGTCAGGGCTATTTATCCAAGGCATTCCGACGAATTAAAAGACAGCATTTATTGGGATATAGGGACAAAAGTGTTTGAAGCAAAATGTTTTTTTCAACACTCCAAGTTTCGGAGACTTCATCAATTTCGCGTGGAAATTTTCAAGGCGGATAACTCTCATTTAAATATTTAGTACTGTCATGCATAAAGGGACTTCAATACCTGCAAAAAATGGTAGCTAGTTCATTTGCATCCCACATTCTGATTATTGTTTTCTGCACTCTCAGTTTATTCAAGAGAACTCGTAAAGCGGTACTGAAGACGTATTTCGTGAATTAATACAACAGTCTTAATTGTGGATTAAAACTAACATTGACATTTCTTCGGGGCGAAAAAGCCATATTCGAAATAGACGGTAAACGAAATAAATTGCACAATTAGATATTTGTAATCAAACGCACGCAACTCAGTCAGTTTAATGTCTGAGATAATGTCATATCAATAGGATAAATTTGACAGATATACGATATGTTTACACAATCGCTCGTTTATTTTAAAATTATTTGCGGCGTACACGTTTTCAGGAATATAACTTCCCAATAAACGTCGCATAACATATTCACATTTAGCGGCCGCCTGTTATTAGGCAATAAAAAAGTATCATTGTGTGCATTTCACTTCTGTAACTTAATTTTGGTGTAACCTTATACTAAAGAGGCCATTTCCATACTAACTCTGACGAAGCCACAAATCAAAAGTAGGGGAAAATAACCAACGTCTTGGCGTGCACTGCTTGATTTATCAATTCTGTGGTGTCTGTTCCCAGGTTCACTCATTGTACGACAGAGAGCGTGCCTTCAAAGAAAATTGCAAGCTGCTTCGGAACGGTCCATTCACCACAAATATACACACTCACATATTATAACAGAGTTTTCAGTCTTCTTGTCGTGTTTTACAAAACTGCGCAATATCTTCCCAGCAAATGATCTTCTTATTACAACTTTTCATTAGAGCTGTAGGTTAACCGAAACCCAACCGAGGTTTTTAATTTTTTTTAAAAACCGAAACCGAAACCGTCGACATCCCGTAATCTTAGGTTTTTCGTTTTTTATTAAATACTCTCTTGCTGCAGAAATTCACAGAATGTAGCCATCCCAGAGTAGTGAGAGTACCCAGACACTGCCAATGGCAGTGTCTGGATACTCTCACTACTCTGGGAAGGCTACATTCTGTGAATTTCCCACATTTCAGTTTAGTTGTGTTTGCAGCTTTCCTCAAGTTGCGTGTAGGTGTCAGACCTCGAAAAATGGCCAAGCACAATAAAAGTTCTGTATATTTAGGTAATTATTATATTGTCCGTCCTGATTCTTCATGTATTATAGCTTATTTCGGGCATTCATTGAATTTCACTCAATTTCTCTGCCAATCAGTTATGACTCCGGACATAAGAATGAGTTTTATTGAATTTTATTTGGCCTCATGAACAAACCGAAAACAGAACCGAATCGAGGTTTTACTCCACCTGAAAAACCAAAACCGAAACCGAACAAGAAATTTAAAAACCTACAGCTCTACTTTTCACAATGATTTCATTATCATGTTTGTTTCGTCTGTGGATTTGACTCCGATGTCAACGGATAGAACTACCCATACAGGGCATACAAGCGTTTTCAGTTATCAGTCTTAAGGTGAACGTGAACAGAAACAATATGAGAAAAACGACTAAACAGCACACTATGCAATACAGTACAGTCGCCGTGGACTGGTCGTTATCCACGCATGCGCAGTGATGTCCATACATGCTTTTCTCAGGAAATAAATATCATCAGCGACAAAATAATTTTAATTAATGAAGCACCGGGTTGTACCGGGGCGGGTTGTACGGGGGCGGGGCGGGTTGTACCGGGGCGGGTTGCGGGTTGTACCGGGGCGGGGTGGGTTGTACCGGGGCGGGTTGTACCGGGGCGGGTTGTACCGGAGCGGGTTGTACCGGGGTGGGTTGTACCGGGGCGGGGCGGGTTGTACCGGAACGGGTTGTACCGGGTTGTACAGGGCTGTACCGGGACGGGTTGTACCGGGGCGGGTTGTACCCGGTGCTTCATTTATTAAATTTTTGATGATTATTTCTATAATTAGTATTTGGAATCTAATATTATTTCATCTGTGGAAATATTGTCCACCCGTTGAAAGAAACCAGTTCACGGCGGCCGTACTTTAGGGCTATTAATTCAATTCTATCTTGCATTTTCAATTCCTTTGCATTGTAAACCATAAATAACACCCGCCCCAATTTTTTTTTTTTTTTAAATTTAAATATTTACTCACTTTCAACAATAATTTTTTCTTGGCACTTGTTCTTATTGTTGTGAGGTCCATCCTACACAAAATCAATATCAACAGATCTGTATTTGTATGGTATATATGAAAGTTTTGAAAATATGCAAATGAAGCTGATGTAAAAAAAACAAAAAACAAAAAAAAACCCAAAAAACTTTCATGTCGATGTGATGAACGGATTTTTTCTTGAAGGTAAGGTGGGTCATTTCAGTCATGTTTGCTGTGAAAGTTTTTTGCTCAGTCAAAGTGTCACAGTGGAGGAGAACGCCCAATCAACAATCACAAAACGATTACGTTTAGAAGCAATGTGTACAGTTACTTCTAAAAGCAAACGTTTTGTGATTGTTAATTTGGTGTTCTCCTCCACTGTGACAATAGTTATGACGGTTCTTTTTTCCAACTCTTAGGTTTGCGTTTGGGGAAACTCGCTTTGCTCAAGAGTACTTGGGTCGGTCTGTACGGTGATCCCAACAATTTACCTGGGCTGTAGAAATGACAGGAAATATATTAACACTGAGAACTATATATTTTTATTTTTTTTTACATCCCCTCACTCTAGCTTCAATGTTACAGACAACATTGAAACAAGAAGCATTCACACACGCGTGTCGTTCTGTGTTTATTACACGCCTTCCCGTCTATAAAACAATTACTGGGGTTTTTTTACACTGGATAGTTGATCATCCATGAGAATGACCAGGCTTGCTATGAAACTGCATCAGTTTTTCCTGGGTATCTGGGACAAACACACCCTCAACTTGTGCAGCCTACTATACTTTAAAAAAAAGTCTTTGTTATCAACTATTTACCCAACATAACGTCTAAAACCGGCCAGCGCAATTCTCAAAAATCGCCAATTAATTCTCAAAAACATAGGTTATGACCCCTCTTTGGAACGAGCTCGTCGAGATCGTTCCAATGAGGAGTCATATCGTATGTTTTTGAGACAAAAAATGAAAAAAATTAGTTATTCAAGAATTTTTTGCAAGTGTCGTCTGCTTTTCGTGTTAGTTACAGGGTTAGCTTATAATATTTGCTTTCTTCGGGTCAAGGATGCTTGGTCATATTTTGGGTGTGATCAACCTTAAATGAAAATGTGATTGTACACTGAGATGTCCCTTTATTGAATGCGTATCTGGGCAAGCAAGCACGGGCGCAAGGGCGCACAGGGACAGTTTTGGGAAAGCCCCTGTCTACCCTCTTTTACTGTACAAGTTTTTAGCAACATGTCTAGGCGCGTTAAAGGAGGAAAGAGGCCTCAGTATTCAGTTAGCGTCGTTTGTGTTTTCCCTTGCTCTTCTTTGTTTGGTCAGCGAGTATGCGCCTGATGTGCTTGTGAAAAGCTTGGGCTCTGATTTTTTGGGCTTCTGTTTGTTGATCGTTGTAATGTTCTAGTACAAGCGTTCGGCTGTTCTCGTCGTAGTTCTCTGTTACGAATTCCTTTAATTGGCTGGTGGTCCCAATGAAATCTTGTTTGAACTTGCCGTGCCGATTTATAGCGTTTTGGTCTGGTTATTGGATGAACTCTACCAATGGTATGCCGTCCTGGATGTCGTGTTAGCCTCCTCTGAGGCGTGGCGTAAGTGGTCCAAGCTGATAGAAGATCCAGGTTGGGATTGGGTGAGCTCCATCTCCTCCAAAGCCTCATCCGTCTCCCCGCCTCCCGACCTCTTCGGTGAAGAAATGGGGTTGGTATAGGAGTGGAAGGAGGTGGGGATTTGATGGTTGATACATTTTCCTCTCCCCGTTTCTCTGTTCTTCTTCTCTCAAGCCTGGCCTCCATTCGCCTGGTGTCCGGGCGTTTGGTGGATGGAGACTTCTTCTAAATGTTAATTTAATACGAAGTTGCAGAGATCCGAAAGCTCCAGATCACTCAGTCGGGGTTCCCATTAACCCCTGAAAACAATAACGTATATCTCCGGATGCTGTTTACCAAGCTCTCAAGCCATCAGTCCAACTCTGAGGGAAACTTGATGCTGTTATGTTAACCCAGGGATTCTTCTGTCCTCTTTGGGAAAGGGTCCGTGGCACATGCCATTGGGAAAATTTGCATCATGGGGGCACCAAGTAAGTTTTATAACGAACAGTCACATGGAATTATGTCCACGCAGCCTCTGTAGTCTCTATTAGACATTATGACTACCCAGTTCAGGGCACCTGATTTGCATAATTTTTTATTTGTATGGGAACTGTGATTGGGAAATCTGGGAATTAAGAATGGGAAAAAGTCATGCCCAAATGTCATTCACATCCCACGTTTAGGTTAAATCATCTGAAATATTTCAGTTTGTCGGAAAAACGAACCTACGGTTCATATTCCAACCAACTTGAATATTCCAAACGATTGAATTTACAAAAACCACATAGATTCATTTTCTTTGAATCAACGCAAGAAATATTTCTCAATCCAGACATGATTTGGTCGAATCTTTGAAGGCATCATTATGAACGAAGACTCGTCTCAGCTGAAGTGTTATGATTACACAGTGCAGTTCCACTGATTGTGTAAAGATCTCGATGTTTGCCAGATGAATTAACCCTTTCGCTGCTACAGATCCATACTGAGTCCGGTGTAGTGTTCAACCGATTACCAAAAATAGTCGCAGACCGATTGCCGGTTATTTGAGCTCACAATCGGCCGATTCTGATGCCGATCCCGATTGTAATACCATGCACTACTAGACAAGTCGAGGCTCGAAAGAACTACATTAAACTAAACATTTTTCTTTGTTGACTGGAGTCGTAGTAAAATTACCAGTCGCGCACACTTGGGTGGTAAACGTGGCTCTCACAGAGCCACATTTACCGCCCAAGTGTGCGCGACTGGTAATTTTACTGCGACCTGAGTCAATAGAGTACAATCTTCACTTTCCTGGTAGGAACTGGCGATTGCCGCAAGTACGTTCAATTATGAGCTTCACTTGTCGTTTAACTTGTGTATCCCGTAAAAGGGGCGCCTGGAGAGATTAAGCATACACACTGTAGTTCTTTCTCAACTTTATTGAATGGTATCATTGGCATCATTTTTCAAATTACATTAGCAGTTGAACAAGATAATAAAATGCGGTTAATGAATCATTGCAAAATGCTTGGCAACAATCGCCGTTGTCATCCGATTGCCTACAATCGGCCGATTATGGTAGCCGGTTCCGATCATCGGTTGAACACTAGTCCGGTGCCAAAAGTTATCGGCCTGTGCTATAAATCCATACTTAGTACGGATATACCACATGCAGGGAATGGATAACACAGCACACTGTTATTCTCAATTGAACTCACATTATACGAAATGCAAGCGACAGTCGATATGGCATTATCCGTTTGTTCTCCACCATTTTTCTCGTCTATGTAAATTCCGATATACCCTTGGCAACAACGTGCTCAATAGTCAAAACTTGGCCTAACAAGCCGTTAAAAAGTTTTTTTGTTTTGTCGTCCTGTGGCACAGGACGACAAAGCAATAAAATTATATAACGGCATGTGGGGCCATGGTTTGGACAACATGGTCAGTCCATTTATTTATTTATTATGGTTTAACGACACTTTAACAGCCAAGGTCAAATCGTGTCGGTGACAGTTTTACTGGTGGAGGAAGCCGGAGTACCCGGAGAGAACCACCGAGCGACGATGAGCAGCTGCCAGCTCCCCAACGTCGTAACTCCGCACTGCAGGGTTAGATTGGTTGAAGACATGCGCACCACCGACGTGTAGTACGCCTTAGTACACGGCGTCATCGTGCCCCCATGTGGACAATCGGGGTTAAGTGCTCTTGCCCAAGAACACAACGCCGGAGTCCGAATCGATCTCTCAGACGGTCACCCATCCAAGGACTAACAGGGCTCGACGTTGCTTAACTTCGGTGATCTGACGAGAACTGGTTACCGCAACGCCACCGCGCCCCGGTCAGTCCATTAAATAGGAACTAAATTCAAGTAGACCAGATGTCTATTCTACTAAGATTTATGGAGTTTGGGCCGGGAGTAATTTTGAAAACATTGCTGAAGTTTTAAAATTACAAATAAGTGTACAAGAACAGGATATTACCAAATTGCACGGCAGCGAAAGGGTTAAATACTTAATGATTGGAGCACGAAAGAATGTATGTATATCTTTGTGAGCGATGGGATATCACGTTGTATCAACCGTATTTTGAGGAAAAACTCCCAAGAAACGTGGGCAAACAAACAACCAACCCATAGCAGCGTCTAATTGCGAACAGAATTAGCCCGATGGACTGAGTGTTTAGCTATTTATGTCACGAATTTTCTTGATTTTAGTTGAGTATTTTCTCTGAAAGTCTAAGGGAGGGAAAAAACTCAGACAAGCCATTTCATATATATTTATATCGTTTATGAGGATATGGTCTGTAGTTTATGAAATGTTGCACATAATGCAGATTCCACATTCTTAACATTTGGAAGTCGTAGCTTGAAAACAAACTTGCCATACCATTACAGTAGAATTCGTTGACCAAGCAGGTTAGGGGAGTCCCTCAAATTCGTCTCTAATGGCGAGTATGGATGGTCATCTGTGTGGTATACAGGAAAATACATAGCACTTGCGAAAACTCCAAGCTGCTTTTCATATCAAAGTAAATATTTTGCAAAAGTAAACCTTTTCACTTTTAGGCCCTAACTGGAAAGCGAAACTAGTTCATGCCTTGCTGCGCATTACATCTGTAAACTGGCTTTCTTTCTTGACAAAATCAGATGTGATTAACCCTTTATCTAACACGAAAGGTAGACGACGTTTGCAAACAAAATTCTTGAGTATTATATAAACTAATTTTTTTCATATTTGTGTCAAAAAATGAAATAAAAAAAAAAATAACGGAAATTGAATGGTGATTCTTGTGAGTAACGCTGGCCGGTTTTGGTCGTTATGTTGGGTAAAGGAATATTTTCCCACCAACTATCTTGAACGGAATTTCCCACAAATTATATTACCATCTCTTTGTCGTGTAGAGTATTGACATAGTCAGAAAGCGATTGTTCGTTTTTTTTTACATTTTTCCGAAAAACTGGAGTTGAGCAAATATTAATAAACACGTAATGCATTAACAAAGCAAAGAACTTGATACTTAAACACATTCACGTGTTGCATTTGACATTATATAACTGCAGCAAGTTACAATCTCTTCAACGTATGAAGATAAATCTATGACATAGAAGGTTTTACCATTTAACTCGTCGGTTGCCAGATTAACGGGCACTTTTTTTAACTTTCCTATGAAGGTATAGAGAAAAAAATACCCCTGCTCCACATAAATAAATTCGTGGCATAACACTCGTAAACCAGAGATGGGTAGTATAGTTAGCATAAAGGTTAGAAATGTTTACCTTCCAACGAAATCGCACCGATACGTTCAAAGTCTTCACCTACTCAGTTTGCCGAACTGCATTTCCGAAGAAGTAATATCCTATATTAACCCTTTGAAACTGAGCGGCCGTTTTTCCGGCCAGGAACATTTCACATCAAAACGACATTATATAGGATGGCTGTTCAGTTAATGTGGGGTTGACCAATCAATATTTCCAACGTGCAGCCCGAGGCTGCACGTTGAAAATATTAATTGATCTACCCTAAATAATGAATATGGACTCTTCTAATTTCTGCCATTGAACTAGCATGGACGATACCACTAGTGTTCAAAGGGTTAAAATACAGATAAATAAGTTCATATAGCATCATGCGTGTATCACTGACATACTTCGATATGCTTCATTCCGGAAGTTGTGGGAAAAGCCGACTCCAATTTGGACTTGCCCCACCTGACGTTAACCGAAAGTTATTTCTATGCGCCTATCAATTAGATGCCTTCTCCAGACTCGATCCTGTAAAATATGACAATTTTCAGAGCTAAACACATCGATGAAGGTCAGCATTGTACACAAAATGCTTTTTATCACACACCTATTAATGTAAAACGAGGGATTTCCACTGTTCTGTCTGTACGATCAAAATAAAGTTGCATCGCACGGGTGGTGATACAAAACACGTTCTATTTCGTTTCCAACGTAGACAGATAAGGAACCCGTCTAAATTAATCACGTCACCATTGGTTCGAATGCACTGGAGTCGAGATCGCTTGGAAATTCCAAGTTCCTCATTTAGATTTGTTTACCCGGGATATTTAAACAATCGGATTCGAGTAAAAAAAATTCAAAATAAAAATAACATTCTGACTGCTTGTTCCTTGACAAATAATTTCCAGAAATGGTCATATAATGATGGTGTGTTCTAAACTTATTAGCCGTTTAAATACTTTTTGATGTGTTATTCCCCGCAGTTTAGTCAATAACTGAAGTCCGATCATCGTGTCCGTGACACTGATCGCTGTCAACTGGTTTCGACCAGTTGAATGCTGGAAAAATTAAAAAGCAAATTAGGGTTGGTACCCCACCCATTAACAATGATGTCTTCTTGGCAACGAACGAAAAGCACCAATTATCAACTCAGAAAGTGCTTTTAGTTCAATTTTCGGGTAGATTGGTTGTTACATGGGAGGTGTGTGATAAATACATAACCGCACATACGTTTGAATGGGTTAAGAATTATCGAACTCGATTGCTTTGGCACAGGATATCACGAGAGCCTCGCTCTCGTGATATCCTGTGCCAAAGCAATCGAGTGCGATAATTCTTATCCCTTTGAAATGTATGTGCGGGTCTGTATATATATCTAATCTTGGATCTAATATAGAATATAAACCTTTAGCAAATAAATAGATAGTCAATATTTTAGCAAGTCAAGTGTTAAATTATAATTTGACTAAAACATCAACTTTTCCAAAGTGGAAGGGCGCCATATTTTACACTTTTAGTTTGCGAGTGTGATATTTATTTATTTATTGGTGTTTGAGGTCACATATGTATGCACAATGGCTAATCATGACCGCGACAGTTTTACGGGTGGAGGAAGCCGGAGTACCCGGAGAGAACCACCGAGCAACGGCGAGCAACTGACAGCTCCCCAACATACTAACTCCACGCAAGCGCAGAGTTAGCATTGGTTGAAGACAAGTGCACCATCGACGTGCAGTACGTCTTAGTACACAACGCCGTCGTGCCCCCACGCGGGCAATGGGGATGAAGTGTCTTGCCCAAGGACACAACGCGGTTGCCGCATGTGGGATTCGAACCGAGGACCTCTCGGCTTGCAGCCTGCACCTCTACCTACTGAGCCACCGGGCTCCCTGCGAGTGTGATACAATGTGTTTGTTTGTATAGGAAGAGGGTATTTCTTCTCAGAGTTTTTGTAATATTTTCCATATGCGCTGTTGCAGGTATCTGTGGACAGATTGATATATTGACAAAACCTACATGCTCATTCTTCTGTAATTGTGTTAAAAAAAAATTTCGGATCCTAAACAACGGCTACAAAGGGAGTATTTTACAGCCCAGTGAAGATTGAAGACATATTATTTATTGTAAAACAACCTCAGCAGACCACATTCATTTATTTATTGGTATTTAAGGTCACATACTCCTGCACAATGGCTACTCTTCACTGCGACATGGAGACAAAGTCAACTTTGTTCAATATCGTTTATAACCAGGTTGCCCATTTTAGTGAACTTTCACTCAAGTATTGGTGACTGGTTCTTATTTTACTAGTAAAACAGATCTTGTTTATCACAGTAGGCCAGCACTGCTTCAATTCCCGTGGTTCCCACGGAGTCCCGCGGACCAAATATCAGTAAAGATGATAATGATTAAGGGGATTATGTTTCTTTCTCAAAGTGCATTGCATTATTTTTGTGGTACGGAAATTTTGTTTTCTAGAAAATCAAACTAGCACGTAAAATCAGTAAGCGGGGTGGCTCGGTGATTACGGCATAGGATTTCAAACCGAAAGGTTCACTGTTCGACCCCCGTTGGGGGTAACTGCATCTTGTCCTTGAGCAAGGCACTTGAACCAATATCGCCCACGTGGGGACACGGTGGCGCTATGTATTAAGGCGTACTGCACGTCGAGGATGTACTTGCCTTCAACAAGTGATAACCCTGCGCGTGCGGAGTTTGTTCGTTAGGGAGTCTGACATTACTCACAGCTCCTCGGTGGTTCTCTCCGGGTACTCCGGCTTTCTCCAACCGTAAAACTATCGACACGAGGTACCATGGCTGTTGAAGGAGTCGTTAAATTACAATAATACGACAGCTGGTGTCGAACGCTACTCATATTTTGGCGACAGACAATCCAGTACATCGTCGGCTGAGTGCTAGAATGTTCTATGTCCCATAGGGGACATAGAACATTCTAGCACTCAGGCGACGAAATGTTGGTGGTGGCTGTGGTATATGCCACCCACGATTCATCGCTTTCGAGTTAGCTTTCAGAAAATAATGTCCATGCTACAGCGGGTCAGGTCGCGATCATTGCAGCAGTATGGACACTCGTTGGGATTGTTGGGATCGCATTTGTACGACAACGGCGTCGAACTCGTTAAACACTAACCCTGCCTAGCTGCGTGTATGACGTTTAAAACTAACACGGAAGGTGTTATTCTATAAAATAAGGAATGAAAGAGTTAACCTCTGAAATACGGAGGATGGGTCCATACCAGTATAATGGCATATTTTCAACGTGCTGTCTCGCCTAATAATTTCCTGAGCACCCTTTCAGACTCGAGGGGATGAAAAGCAAACAAAACAAATTACTCTTGTGTAATGTATTAGGCAGGTGTCGCGTGTCATGTTCAACTCGTGACCTTACACACTAAACGAGGAACCATGGTGTCCCGAGGCGTAAAAGCACATTAAATAATTGTTATCAGTGTTCCAGACGTTTCACACTATGGCAATCAGCTGATAACGAATGTCGAATAAGAAACTGGGAATAAGTAAATCTGTCACTTTCACATGACAATCATTGTTGTCACTGGAATTGAAAGAATGGCCAATGTCTGGAATAAAATCGCAAAGTACTCTCCAAAATGTCCTTCTCATCACTTTTAAGAAGATCACAAAGTTGGGATCTCGCGAATCACACATTTTAGATTAGCATCGAATGTCGTATCGAATTGGATAGCAAGATAGATAGATAAATTTTATTTAACAATACACAAAGATAAATATTAACACAAAAGTGATTGTTTTTACATAATACAAATAAGCTAAGTGCATTGTTAGGCATGGCTGTTTTCGTGACGTGTATTTTAGTCATAATTAATTAATTATTGGTGTTTAAGGTCACATACTTATGCACAATGGCTAATCATGACCGTTCTTGACTCATTACTTTAATGCATACCATTGTACTGCGCACTCTGTATGACAATCATGTTGTAGTTTATTATATGTATGCATCATACTTTTTCATGAATAAATATTGTTTAAATTAATCATGACCGTGGCAGTTTTACGGGTGGTGGAAACCGGAGTACCTGGAGAGAACCACCGAGCAACGACGAGCAACTGCCTGCTCCCCAACATCGTAACTGCGCACAGCAGCACAGGCAGGGTTAGATTGGTTGAAGACATGCGCACCATCGCCGTGCAGTACGCCTTAGTACATGGCGCCATCGTGCCCTCATGTGGACAATCGGGGTTAAGTGCCTTGCCCAAGGACACAACGCGGGAGTCCGAATCACTCAGACGGTCACCCATCCGAGGACTAACCGGGCTCGACGTTGCTTAACTTTAGTGATCTGACGTATTTTAGTCATATCTTCGGGTAGAATCAACTTGAGTTGTTTAGAATATTGGCCTTGGTATAAATTTTATATTATTTTAAGTCTTAAGAAAAAGCGTGAGTCATAGCTTTTCCCAAGACCAATAATCGGGGATGCGACAACAGGAGTATCATACATAGACATAACTATTATCATCAGGACGCCCCTGAAATCGATCAGGGGCGTCGTGAAGATGACCGATTTTTTTTCTTTCTTGTGGGCAGGCGGGGTGCTGTAAATCGGATTTTAGCCCGACTGATAAAATATGGAAACTACATCATCAAGGCATGCCTTCGTCGAAGGCATGCCTTGATCAGTGGCGGCGCCATGGGGGGAGGGGGGGGGGGGGTATGGGGGTACTTACCCCTCCACTTTTTTCGCCAAGCGTAGTAAAAAATACTATCATTTTAATTTTTGTATTGAACGTTGCGGTGTAATGGTGGGTATGCTTAATTCCATATTCCCAAGTGCACTAAATCAGTTTTTAAATTATGTTTGTGTGTGCCCCCCCACCCCCTAGACACACACACACACTCACACACACACATCAGCTGCAAACAACAAACAAGAGTCGAGGTCCCTAATTGCAACAAGGCGTGCCGCGTTCAAACTGTGTGAAACATACCGCTTAAGAGTATTCGAGGAATGCTGGAAACGAGAGCGTGCAACGCATCCGTTTGGAATGCAGCCTACTTTCATTTTCGATCTGAGTGTCGTTTGGTGCTTTGTGCTCGCACTTTACAACAGCGTTCTTCCGTTAAAATGTCACCATGTACAACGTTTTCTATAACTGAAAGTCCTAACCAGTAAGTTTCAAAGGGATAAAACTGTTTTAATTTAATTGTCTGAGAATGCCCCAGAGAACATCATTTACAACGTAAGTTTTAAAAAAAAATCCTCAACTTCGGGAGGGGTGTCCCCTCCCGAAGTTGAGAACATTTTTAAAACTTACGCGCGGCGGGCAATACCCAACTGTAGACCCTCACTTCTGTAACTCTGGCGCCGCCACTGGCCTTGATGATGCAGTTGGAATATTACCCAATAAGGATTTCAGTTCAAAAAGAAGAATGGACGCGACAACTGTTAGGCACTGTACGGGGTTGTCACTAAAAACAGCTCATAGTCGACATTGTTTGGAAACTTTAAATTTGCTTTAAAGACTGATTATTAATGAGACTGGAATTAGCATGGGTGGTGACATGGGTACATATGCTATTGATATGAATATAGCGGAAGTAAAACAAGTTCTTTATTTTCAGCATTATTTATGTACAAGTTTCATCTGAACTATACGTTTTGTGAGACAACGTAGATGACTGATACCAAGCTATATTCATGCGAAAATATTCGAACGAAAACGAATCGGACAACCGATTTCGATTCGAAAAGAATAGCAACTTATAAATATGAAATCGAATCAAGCTCGAAGCTGAACAAAGTTTCTGCGATGACAATTTCGTATTTAAACTGGAAAGTGTATTGACTGCTCCACTTTACTGACGAACACGTGTATTGAAAATCTCCGTTATTTCTTCAACGAGATTGAGATCGGAATTTGACGCTCAGGTCATTGTAGAGCAGAGACGGGAAACAGGCATACACAATCAAATTAAGCTTGAACACGAGCTAACTTTACTATTTTTGTCAATTTTCATTATTTTTTCATTTTTTGTCTCAAAAACATAGGTTATGACCCCTCTTTGGAACGAGCTCGTCAAGCTCGTTCCAATGAGGGGTCATAACGTATCTTTATGAGACAACAGGGGGCGCGGTGGCTCAGTTGGTAGAGCTGCAGGCTGCAAGCCGAGAGGTCCTCGGTTCGAATCCCACCTGCGGCTACCGGGTCCTTGGGCAAGACACTTCACCCCGATTGCCTACATGGGGGCACGATGACGCTGTGTACTGAGGCGTACTGCACGTCGATGGTGCGCATGTCTTCAACCAATCTAACCCTGCATGTGCTGCGGTGCAGAGTTCAGAGTTACGATGTTGGAGAGCTGACAGCTGCTCGTCGTTGCTCGGTGGTTCTAATACTCCGGCTTCCTCCACCCGTAAAACTGTCACGGTCACGATTAGCCATTGTGCATAAGTATGTGACCTTAAACACCAATAAATAAATAAATAAATAAATATGAGACAACAAATGAAAAAAATGAGTTGTTCAAGAATTTTTTAAGCAAGTGTCGTCTTCTTTTCGTGTTAGTTTAAGGGTTAATACACAAGCACATCTTGTAACAGCTGTATTCTCGAATTCAAACTGGCATAAAATTTTAGTGTACAACAAGAAATTCGCTACAATCTAAAGCGCAGTTATTGAATTCGACAAATGGACAGTTATTGATCCGATATTCACCAGTCAATAGACTGTTGGTAATAAAATCCAGTCATAGAGGATGTCTCTCCGTCTGGAATTCCGGACAGTCTTTTAAAAACGCCACTTTGTATTATTATTATTGTTTTAGACAAAACAGTTGGTAGTCAGAGTCGTGTGGTTTTGGTTTGTGTGTGGGTAGAGAAAATTCTAGAAGCGATTGATCCAAGAACACTCAGTGATTGTGTCAGATAATAAAGTTGTGCCAGGGATCTGTCACGTCCAATTTAGTTAAACCCTATTTTTATTTGAAGAGGAAAAATCTTTATACAAGTAGTAATCGTTCGAACAATATTGTACACTGCAAAATATGGTAACTACACACTAGTGGCTTACCTACTGCCACCCCCTCCCCCCACCCCCCAGAACATTAGCCCAAACAGGTTCACACAACATATAACCCCAAAATTGTATCCAATAGAGGAGCTACACACGCTGCCCTCAGAACATTGACCCAAACAAGGTTCACACAACATAGAGCCCCAGAATGGTATCAAATCGAGGTGCTACACACGCACCGATGCCTCAGATTCGCTTACTTGAGAAAAATTCGTCTTTGTTCGCAAATACCCGGGAAACATGTGACAGTTTCTATTCTTTCTGGGAAATAGGAATGACATAGAAATCCATTGTATATTAGAGTTAGCGGTAGGCCACTGCGAATCTCATATTTTCGATTCGAATCGAGTCTATTATTCGAAATCGAATCGAATCTCGAATCGAATACTTTCGTCTTGAAGTCCCCACTCATAAAATATTCCAGCTATATTATCAAGGCATGCCTTCGTCGAAGGTATGCCTTGATAATGTAGTTGGAATATTACCCAATAAGGATTTTTGTTCTAAAACAGAAATGGGTTCGAGAATTCTGTACCGGCCACTGCACATGACTAGCCTATAGCAACCGTGATATCATCGTCGAAATTGCTTGGGAACATTACATTTGCTTCCAGAAGTGGTGGTGACAAGTAAAAGTGGAATTAGCATGGATGGTGGCATGGGTACAGACGCTTTTTATGTTATTATAGCGGAAACTACACTCAATCTTTATTTTCAACATTATTTATGAACAATTTCTACCTCAGCTATACGTTTTGTGGGTGTGGCGAAGATGACTGATACCAAGCGAAATGCTAGTGAAAATATTGGAAGGAAAACGAAGCGGACAGCCGATTTCGGATCGAACCGAATACCAACTTAAGATTCGAAATCGAATCGAATCACGAAGCTTCGCATGGCCCTAGTTAGCTATCAAATTAGACTTTCTTTACAGTTTTTTTAAACAGTGTTTTTCACTAGTGCACTAATAGCGAAAAAGGGCATGCGCCGCACCTTTGCCCTCTAGCCTCGTGGCTAGGGGTAGCTCCTCCGCGCTTCCGGCGACCTTACCAGCAGTCGGATAGAAGGGGCATCATAATGTCTCGGATAGGTAATTATTGCCATCAGCACGTAGAAGGTTATTATTATCCATGGTGGGTGAGGGTGTGTGAGATGGGAAAAACTCACCCGAGGGCAAGATATTTGGGCCAGACACGAGGCTTGCCGAATGTCTGGACCAAATATCGTGCCCAAGGGTGAGATTTCCCCATCTCATACCCACCCCCATCAGAGATAATTCCCCCCAACCAAAACACTCTGACGTCATCAAAAGTAATCCATGGGCACGTGCAGCTATATCGTACAATTTTGTTGCCATTTCTTAAAAAACTGATTTGCATATCGGAAAGAGTGCACAAAATTTCTGTAAATACCACAGGTATATACAACGTCATTAAATCCCAACGCCGGGAAGACAGGGGTTAAAGATTCGTAGCGAAATGAACATTGACACTTTCCGATGTGCAACTCTTTTCACTCATAATGGCGTTCACCTAAAAATTCAGATAAAAGAGTCAAGTGTTTTGGGGTTTGGCGGTCTGTGTATTTTATTTCTATTTACTTCGACAAGCGTTCGACTGCTAATGTTTCCGAAATGTGACGCCTTGGTGTTTGTTTAATGAAGAACGTGCAATGATTAGCGACTCCAGATGAAATGGTTTCGCGCGCCGATGGCGCGCAGGGACGCCGTGGAGCAAGCCCGTTTCGACCCTCTTTTACTGTATGAGATATTTTGTAGCTACATGTCCAGGTGCGTTGAAGAAGAAAAAGGGTCGGGTTGCTCGGCAGATGTCAAGGATTAGGTGATATAAGGAGTTGTGGCTTGTCTTTATGATGGTCGTTGGTCTGAACCCTCGGGTGAGGACCAGAGCGAGAGGGCGTCCTCTTGCAAAGGTGCTACCTCTCCCCGAGGGTGCTGTGATGGTATTTTCAGTTGAGTAAAGTCCGCCGCTTATAGGGTAGTCATGATGTGGTGGTGGGCCATCATTGGCAATGATTACATAGTCCGTGCGCTCATTATATATGCTAATAAGCCGGTCACGTGGGTAATGCGAGATAGATATCTATCTCACATGGCCTTCTAACATGAGAACCGCATATGTTGCATGGGAAGTGAAGGGAGAAAAATGATATCTTTGGTTTTGAGTGAATACCATAATTATTGCATAAGTGATTAGGAGATGAAATACAAATGTTCAACTCACGACAACAGGCAGTGAGTTGAACATTTATATTTCAGCGCTCAGTAACGAATGAAATAATTATGGTTACCACTGAAACAAAACAAGGGAATTTGTTTTATTATACGCGTTGACTATTCTACTGCACACCTGCTTGTCACGAATGAAATAACAATACGTCCCCCGAATTCCAATGTGTTCTATGTGCCAGTAGGCACATAGAACACATTGGAACTCAGGGGACGAATAGTAACCATTCAAAAGAAACATAGATATTCTTACTGTTGTCTATTTGAGAAACAAAATTTCGTTTTAATCCAAAAGTAATGAAATAATTGCCCCGAAAGCGACAGAGATTCAGTTAAAAAGACGTCGGCGGATAGATAACTAACCGGTCTTAGCCACCGAATTAGTCAAGCACGAAAAGAAAATAGTTCCCTCAAATTTTCATTGAAATCTACAGAGAAACATTAATGAATATTAATTTAATAGCACAAATAACAACAACTTTTCACCATGAAAGAGTAAACATCTCTCACTTTCATAACGTTTTACCGGGTTTATTGTGATTCGCCGTTTGTGTCCACAATAAAAAATACCAATTTTAAGGAAAGTAATCGTGTGTCTTGTGTCGGTCAAAAAAAAAAAAAATTAGGCCGTTCACTTTTTCGCTATTTCCTTATATTTTTACCGGAAGCTTATAATAAAATACATTACCTATCCCTTACGACACGTGCATTTTATCAGTCAGATATTGAGTTGAACGATGCTTGTATATAACATAAAAAGAAAGATGAAATGATGAAAGAACTTGCAATATGAAAACCATGGAAAGTTAAATGCACTGCTTCAAAAATACTTATTGGAAAAGTTCGCAGTAAAGTGGTGGAGCTCTAAAGAAAAAAAATACCTGTCATGAGATCACTCAACACGTTATGTGTGGCTGTTTTTAATAACACGCACTAAGTAGATGCAGTATGGTCACCGTGGACTGGTCACTTTTCATGGATGGTCAATATTTCCACGGACGTTATCATATTAATTTCCAAACACTAATTATAGGAATAATCATCAAAAATTTAATTAATGAAGCACCGGGTATAACCCGGTGCTTCATTAATTAAAATTTTGCTGCTGATGATTTTTATTACCTGGTAAACGCATGCGTGGACAACACTGTCCACGCGTGGATTACGACCAGTTCACGGCGACTATTGGGTATAACTATTATATTTGAGGACGTACCAGAGTTATCTCATTCGTTGCAGCTAGAAAATTACAAGTTTTCGCAACCGACTGAATGCCGCGAGTAAACACTAGATTTACTTGCAGTCACGAGTGAGATCATTCTCGAACCAAATAAAAACAAGGCATTTCTTTTATTACTTGCGGCGCGATTATTTGTGGTACGATGAAAAGTAATTGCCTCGAAAGTGACATTCAGTTTAAAAGCCATCAGTGGATGGACAACGAATCACCTTCAGCGACGAAATTAGTCGTGCTCGAAACAAAATAGTGCCCCCAGCTTGTTACTAAAAGGTAATTACAGTTAAATGCCTAAAACGCGCTGGGTTATCGATCTGAACATATTGCGCAATAGAGACATATTCTTTTATTATGCCCCCGACCTTCGAAGGAAGATTCGGGTATATCTAGTGGAGACCACCGACCGTTCGCCCGTCAGTCCGTCCGTCCGTTTGCCAGTCCGAACAAAAGTTTTGGGTTGTAATTTCCCAAGCCATAAGTCTGATTTGGATCTCCTACGGTAGTCTGATAGACCCGCATGGGTGACGGATATGTACAATGAACGGGTTCCGTCTATTAATTCTTCCCCTTATTATGCCCCCTTTTCACGCTTTCGACTTAGAAAATTTTGCTGAAGGCTACTTCGAACATGCCTACGGGTCGGGGGCAGCGGCCGATGCTTTGCGTATCCCTTGTTACATCTATTGTGAGAAAAGGCATCGAGAAAATATTGGTTAAGATTTTTTCCACTATCCCATAAGTCAGTGTATAAAAAGCATGTATTCGCTGCTTGGAAAATATGATAAAATATTTATAAGGTTCAAATATCGGCCCTTGAATGGAACAATGCGCCATCTGCCATGCTTTAGCATTACAGATGGCTCCTTTCTTCACTGGAGTGGGACATTATATTTCTTGCATTTTATATTAAAAAATCAACATTGAACATTAAAAAAAACGCGTAATATTAATTTGTGACGTTATATCACGGAGCCATATTATGTTTCTCTGATATGGTGTTACATATTAATGGTATGTTAATGACCAGCAATTGTAAAATAATTAATATTCACATAGAATTTCTGACTTGACAGGAAGAATATATTTTGATTAGCGTCTGTGACTTATACCGTTGTTCTATTGTCTTTCGGGATATGCACGCAACTTAGAATACCTGATCAAACAATAGGTGTTCACGTGACGCCACTTGAATACCTCCGGTCCACTGAGTATAACCCGAGTCCATGCGTTTTGTTCATTGGACAAAGGACAAGGTGTAAGTTAGTTACTTACCTTGCCGTTGATATTTCATGAATTTGAACCAACTGTCCCATGCTGTAACTCTCAACGCAACGGACAGATTGTTCAAATTCATGAAATATCTCCAATTCGATTAATATTTATTCCAGGCACAATTATATCCTCGTTTCGAGGCCTTGGATACAAACTATTGGTAATACCTCATCTTACTAGTGTCCTGTCATCCTCTATGCAACTTTTACATGCGGCATGTATATGGAACCCATATAAACAAAAAGATATTACAACTGTGGAAAAGTTAAAAAACGGGCAACGAAACAGATACCAACATTGAGAAACCTCTCGTATGCAGAAAGGCTAAAAAAACTAAAACTACCAACACTAAAGTATAGAAGAATGCGAGGAGACATGATAGAGCTTTTTATATTGACACATGGTATATATGATGTAGAAGTGACTGAAAACATGCTAGACTATAAATCGAACAGAACCACCAGAGGTCATGATTTTAAAATAAACAAGAGATATTGAAACATGGACATAAAGAAATATGCCTTTGGGAAAGATCGATAGATATATGGAATGGACCAAATTATGAAAACAACAACAGTACTAAATTTTGAAGTAAAACTAGACAGGTATTGGTCAGGGATAGACGTGAAATATGCTTTTCAATCTGAATATACGAAACCGGAAAAGACGAACATAAATATTGATGTGGACATAGAGGCAACCAAATGCCTGCGTCCATAAAGAGATCCTAAGGTATCCTAAGGTATTACAACTAATAACCATACTCTTTCCTTCAAATTTTCATCAAACTCCATGTTTATGCGATGCCCGGCGATGTTACTACGTGTGGAAAGCCAGTATGTAAAATTGTAGCGTTAACCCTTTACCCAACGCAGACGATATAAAAATTTATTATTTTTAAATATCATGTTTTCAAATTTTTCAAAAAATTTCAATAAAACCATATCATGTGACCCCTCGTTCCAACGAGGGGTCACATGATATGGTTTTGTTGAAATATTTTGAAAAAATATTTTTTCAACTGCTGAATTTGCAGATTACGCGGACCGATGCGGCCGATTCGTTGGGTAAAGGGTTAACCCCACTACCGATGTGAAGCTTCTACTGCGGTTAAAACAAATTTACACCTGTAGAGGGAAGTTCATCCAACTTGACCTCTGGCATGACGCAATTTGCCAACTTCGATACATTCACACCGAGAGATGTCTCATTCAAACAGACGACATTTTGCGATACTATCTACTACGTGCATTGGCTTATTAAGTTTAAAATACCTCCAATTAAATATTTAAAAGAAAATTAAAAAATTATTAATAATAATATGAGTGAAAAAGCAAGGTAAATTCAATCAATTTTAGCGATGTGTCTAGCTGTCAATCAAGCATTCACGTATACAGCCAGTAGTGCTGCCCACCGGCGCAGATGTAAATAACATTAACCTGCATGTGTGTTTGCGATAGAAAGTGTCGATTTTTCTCCATTTTAAGTGACAAAGTCGATTATTTATTCTACGAGTGGTTTAAATCTGATTTCCGATCCCAGTACCTATTTATTCTATATTTATCCTATCTCTAGGGGGCGCGGTGGCTCAGTAGGTAGAGGTGCAGGCTGCAAGCCGAGAGGTCCTCGGTTCGAATCCCACCTGCGGCAATCGCGTTGTGTCCTTGGGCAAGACACTTCACCCCCATTGCCCACGTGGGGGCACGGTGGCGTTGCGTACTAAGGCGTACTGCACGTCGATGGTGCACCTGTCTTCAACCAATGCTAACCCTGCTTGTGTGGAGTTGGTATGTTGGGGAGCTGACAGTTGCTCGCCGTTGCTCGGTTGTTCTCTCCGGGTACTCCGGCTTCGTCCACCCGTAAAACTGTCATGGTCATGATTAGCCATTGTGCAGAAATATGTGGCCTTAAACACCAACAAATAAATATCCTGTCTCTAAAATATGACTACTTGTAAACACCTGGGGACTTCCAGAGTGAAATGTTCTATAGCCTCCCGTACCGCAACGCGCACATTTGACACTCACCTACCTCTATTCTTCCTTTCCTTTGGTTTTCTAATGGCCATAGCAAAAAACAGTATTGACCATTACATTAATAAATAAATACAGTTTAGAGCCATGACTCCACGCAATGTGCTCTTAGGCTTTACAAAATTAAAATAAATAATGTCAGCTCTGTGTTAATCATAAATTTAGAAGGACATTTTATGTATAGGTTTTACTGAATAAGTGCGTCTTAAGGTTAGGTTTGAAGGACTGATATGTTTGTGGTGATTTCAAGTGATCAGGCAGATTGTTCCAGAGAAAAGGTCCGGCAACGGAGAAGGCCCGATTTCCAGAAGTTACAAGGTTGCTGGTCTTGTGACAAAGATTATTTGTGGAGGAGGATCTCAGAGATCGTGTGGGAACGTATCGTTGAAGTAGTTTGCTGAGATATGTAGGGGCCAATCCATTTAGACATTTATAGACAGTTATTTATTTATTTATGTATTGGTGTTTAAGGTCAGGTCCCATACTTATGCACAATGGCTAATCGTGACTGTGACAGTTTTACGGGTGGAGGAAGCCGGAGTACCCGGAGAGAACCAGCGAGCAACGACGAGCAGCTGTCAGCTCTGCAACATCGTAACTCTGAACTCTGCACCGCAGCACAGGCAGGGTTAGATTGGTTGAAGACATGTGCACCATCGACGTGCAGTACGCCTCAGTACACAGCATTATCGTGCCCCCATGTAGGCAATCGGGGTGAAGTGTCTTGCCCAAGGACACAACGCGGTTGCTGGAGGTGGGATTATTTATAGACAGCTACAATGAGTTTAAAATCAATGCGTTTTTCAATGGGTAGCCAATGAAGGTGGTAAAGTAAGGGTGTTATATGGCACGATTTCCTCCTTTTAGGAATCATTCTAGCCGCACAGTTTTAGACAAGCCGCAGCTTATGTAGAAGGGACCGTGTACAACCGTACATTAACCATTTACCTAACGTAACGGCCAAAACCGGCCAGCGGTATTCTCAAAAATCACCAATTAATTTTCATTATTTTTTTCATTTTTTGTCTCAAAAACATAGGTTATGACCCCTCGTTGAAACGAGCTCGTCGAGCTCGTTCCAACGAGGGGTCGTAACCTATGTTTTTGAGACAAAAAATGAAAAAAATTAGTTATTCAAAAATTATTTTTGCACGTGTCGTCTGCTTTTCAGGTTAGGTAAAGGGTTAAGGAATTGCAGTATAGTCCAGGCGGCTGGTGACAAACGCATGGACTAACTGTTTGTCGGCATCCTCGTCAACCACGGCGCGCACCCTGCTGATGTTTTGTAAGTGATAATATGACGTCCGACACACCTGTGTGACATGATAGTCAGCAGACAGTGTCGGATCCATGACAAATCCGAGGTTACGCACCATGGTGGACGGAGAGATCAGATTGCCATCAAAATTTGGAGAAACACGGGACAGCTTCAAAAGCTGGTCGCGCAATCCAATGTAGATAACTTCGGTTTTGTCGGGATTGAGCTTTAGAAAGTTTAACGTCATCCACGACTTAACTGCTATCCATATTTTCTTCAAATGCTGGGTTTAGTTTATTTTTAGACTCTCTAAGGATCGTTTTGGTCTATCGCTAGCTCTTCGGTTCACACTACAGTTTTCTAATCCTTTCTCCTTTCCGCGAGAGTAACAGACGATCTCGTCAATGGCTCCATTCTCATTGGCAACTTTTCCTAAACCAAGATGTATCTAATTTATGTATTTATTTATTGATGTTTAAGGTCACATATTTATGCACAATGGCTAATCATGACCGTGACAGTTTTCCAGACAGAGGATGCCGGAGTACCCAGAGAGAACCACCGAGCAACGACGAGCAGCTGCCAGCTCCCCAACATCGTAACACCACACTGCGGCACAGGCAGGGTAAGATTGGTTGAAGACATGCGTACCATCGACGTGCAGTACGCCTTAGTACACGGCGTCATCGTGCCCCCACGTGGGCAATGGAGATGAAGTGTCTTGCCCAAGGACACAACTCGGTTGCCGCAGGTGGGATTCGAACCGAGGACCTCTCGGCTTGCAGCCTGCACCTCTACCTACTGAGCCACCGCGCTCCCAAATGTACCTAATAGTAACATTGATATTACAGAATCGTTGCAGGGTTGATTCCAGCCTACATCTTCTTCCATACAGCTTTGATAGTGCAACAAATGACAAGAGTTGAGCCACTGCAACCGAAATACCTATTGCATGAAATCTGCATAAAACTTGAAGTATGTTGGAGAGAGCCTTATTTTGTGTGATAGCATTTAACAATCACTGTTTTCGATATTCACCCTTTCTAGTTCACGGGGTTGGACAATTAAAAAAAGTGGTCGACGGTGTAATGTCAACACTTCAAATTGTCGGTCTTCAACAACACCAAACGGGGCGTGATGGTCAGTGGTTAGAGTATTGGACTTCCAACCGAAAGGTCGACAGTTTGATCCTGACCAGTGGTAACTGCGCTGTGTCCTCAGGCAGAACACTTCATCCCAGTTGCCCACGTAAGGCATGTTGGCGTTGTGTACTAAGATGTACTACACGTCGATGTTGTACTTGTTTTAATCCTTTACCCAACGCAGACGATTTCAAAGTTTATTATTTTAAATATCATTTTTTTTATTTTTTCAAAAAATTCCAACAAAACCATATCATGTGACCCTTCTGTGGAACGAGCTCGACGAGCTCGTTCCAAAGAGGGGTCACATGATATGGTTTTGTTAAAATTTTTCGATAATATTTTTTCAGCTGCTGAATTTGCATACTACGCAGGTGGATGCGGGCGATTCGTTGAGTAAAGGGTTAACCGCTGCTAACTCTGTGCAGTGTTAATTAGTTGGAGATCCTGACAGTTGCACGTCGCTGCTATGTTGTTCTCTCCGGGCACTCCGGCTTCCTCCATTCATAAAACTGTCCGATCTGGGGCCGATACTATAAAAGTTTACAATTGTATTTTCTAGAATTGTATTTTCTAGTTGACTTTAAACAGGTTGAAATGAACCATTAGCATTTTCAAAGATATGATGTGTCAATTTGCAAATTGGCAAACTGCCATATCTTTTAAAATGCTAATGATTCATTTTAGTCAGTTATATTAATAGGTAGAAAATACAATTCTGCAAAATACAATTGTAAAAGTTTTATTGTATTGGTTCCTCATTGTGACCCTGACAGTTGAAAATATTGCTAAAATTCCAATAAATAAACAAACAAATAATTGTACTTTCTAGTTCGTGATGTCGGAAAATTGAAAAGAGGTCGATGGTTTAATGACAAACAGTTTTTTTGAGTACTATATGACCAAAATTGTCAGCGTTCAACCACATACAAACGTAAGACTACTTTGTCCCAGGGGCTACAATATTGTGTTTCAGACTGATAAAACAATAAATATCCTTTGCAAGACACACATCGTGGAGTGAGTCGTGCAAAGACGATATTTGTTTGTTTTTAATGAATCCTGATTGTCCGATGGACTGGGATCAATATTTAGCAGAGAAACCATGGTATCTACAACCACTCACCCCTGAGTTCCAATGTGTTCTATGTGCCTACTGGCACATAGAACACGTTGGAACTCAGGGGGCGCACTATAGATGTCACCCTACAGACTGTCGACCTCTATTGAGAACAGGTACACTCTGAAATCAGTTGGATTAAAAATCAGCCCAAAATCAGCAGCGTGCGTTGAAAGAATATGAATTGGGTTCATATTTACGGTGGCTGATTTAGGACACTCAAATATTTATTTTTATCTCGTTATAACGAGAAACGATCTCGTTATAACGAGATACGATCTCGTTATAACGAGAAAACATCTCGTTATAACGAGATACTATCTCGTTATAACGAGAAAACATCTCGTTATAACGAGAAAGTATCTCGTTATAAAAAACATCTCGTTATAACGAGAAAACATCTCGTTATAACGAGAAAGTATCTCGTTATAACGAGAAAAGATCTCGTTATAACGAGAAAAGATCTCGTTATAACGAGATAGTATCTCGTTATAACGAGAAAACATCTCGTTATAACGAGAAAACATCTCGTTATCTCGAGATAAAATCACGTGACTCTGATGACATGAAACATATAGCCCCCACCACCAAAACAGTTTATATATCTCGCGGGTGTTTTCAATATTCTCGATGTAATACATGGGAAAAACACCTATCCATCCCCACCCCCAAGCATCCCAACTGTGCCCGTGAAATACCGCTCCTCTCCCTCGCACATGTTGTCAACGATAATTACGATAAGCGCATATAACTCTCATACCAATAAACACAGAAAATGAGATGGAATTCACACAAACAAATGAAACAACTATAGCGTAATAAACTCGCTGCCCACCGCCCCTCCCCCACGCCGTATGTGGAACACTTTCTCGACACACGGTACTCAAAACACGACTATAGCCTCAGCCCCAAAACAGTGTACATATCTTACGCGTGTGTTTAATACTGTGGATGTAATACACGGGAAACACTCCTACCCCTCTCCTTCCCAAAGCATCCCACAAATGCCCGCGAAATACCTCCCCTCCCCCTCGCACATGTTGTAAAAGATAATTACGGCAAGCGTATTTAACGCTCATACTAATAGAACAAGGACAGGGACGTGATAAGGTAAAAGTATTGGGAGAGGGGTATCAAGGCGGATATCCATGCAAAAGGGGCGCCCATTGTGCTGACAGTAGCATGATTCGAGTCGCGCAGTGGCGAGGTGGGGGAGAGCACCAGATGTGGTATCCCCTTCTCGTTGGCGGGGTCCGGGGCCCTTCCCTGGGAAAATTTTGAAAAACATGAGGGCCAAAACTCACGTTCTCAGTGATTCTGAGGCCGCTGTGGCACTACCAATTCGAATTCTCTGCTTGTTTCGTAAATAGGCAAGCTTCTGAATTTATCCGTTTGGTCAACCTCTTCGTTTGTGTTTTGTTTTGGACTGACTTAAAACATCTCCACGAGTTTAATCGAGACCATGGGTTAATAATTTTTTGATTTTATTTTTTTTTTTGGGGGGGGGGGGGGGGTAAATATTCCCCCCCGGTTTAACGCCACTGAGAAAGGATGGAAAACAGAAAACTGAGATGGAATTCACAGAGACAAATTAAACAACAAAAGCGTAATAAACTTACTGCCACCCCTCCCCACATCCTTCCCTCCACACACAAGGAGAGATTTATTTATTTATTTATTTATTTATTTATTTATTTATTTATTTATTTATTTATTTATTTATTAGAATTTGACGACTCTTTCAGCAGCCAGGGTCATGTCGTGTAATGTAGTTCTACGGGTGGAGGAAGAACCGAAGAATCGGGGAGAACCACTGAGCAGCGGCGAGCAACCGTCGAACTCTCCAACGTACTAACCCGGCAGAATTTGAGTTACATATAGAGTTCTAACGCAAGTTGAAGACGACAGTATATAGCTTCACAAAAGTGACTTTAAACACCAATAAATAATTAAATAAATAAATTCCCTATACCAGTGATGACTATAGTCGTCATGCTTCATATTCCATGTTCAGCTCAATCTGTCAGTGAACAAAATGAGAAGTTTATTGAAAAACTTAGTGCTGAAACGGCATGAGGGGGGGGGGGGGGGGCACTACGTCCAATAACATTGACCCCCACCCCACCCCACCCCACCCCCACAAAAATCAAACTGCCACTTATAATTCCCCCCTGGACCCGACCAATGCGAGGGCGTACCTCCCAAACTCTCCGCCCCCTGCCTCAAACCTCGAGACATGCCCGTGGCATGTAGTTCTCGACCCTCGCGATATTACTGCCCCCCCCCCCCCCCCCCCCACACACACACACACAATTTGGGGTCCTAGCTCTACACAGTAAAAAACCATTTTCTAGAGCTTCAGTATTCATGCATTGCATTATTGTTATATTATTCACACCATTTAATTCTATTTCTAAGAAGTGCACAAGTTATCGGTATACCGTATATATTGGCCTAATCATGATAACCCTTTTACCCACCGCAGCGACACAAACCGTCCGTGTAATATACAAAATTCGCCACTCAAAATTTATGTTCATAATTTTTTCTCCCAAACCATAGTTTATGATATGGCATCGAAAATAGCTCGACGAGCTCGTTCAAATGAGTGTCATAAGCCGTTTAGTTTGGAAGAAAAAAAATGAATTTCATTTATTTTTTGTTGTCTTCAACTTGCGTTTGGTAAAAGGTTAATGACGCCATAATGTGTTCCCACGACAAACATGTACAGCTACCTACTATATAATTATGAGAGCACGGTAGTTCATTTGTTAGAGTATCGAGCTTGAAACATAGAGGTCGACGGTTCGATTCTGACCCGCGTTGTGTCTTTAGGCAAGACACTTAATCCCAATTGTCCACGTGGCCTGACGTGGGGTCACGGTGGCATTATGTGCTAGGGCGTACTGCACGTCGATGGTGCACGTGCCTTCAACCGCTCTAGCTCTAATTCTGTCGGGTTAGTATGTTGGAGAACTTGACGGTTGCTCGCCGCTGCTCACTGGTTGTCTCCGGTTCTTCCTCCACCAAGGGAACTACCCTACATGACATGCCCCTGGCTGTTGAAAGCGCCGATAATAAATAAATCTCTCCTTGTGTGTGGTGGTGGTGGGGGGGGGGGGGGGGGGTGGCGGCAGTAAGTTTATAAAGCTATAGTTGTTTAATTTGTCTGTGAAAATTTCATCTTATTTTCTATTTTTCATCCTTTCTCAGTGGCGTTAAAACCGGGTAAGGGGGGCGGTAGGGGGTATTTATCACCCCCACCCCACCTCTTCAATAAAAAAAAATTATTAACCGATGGTCCCGATTAAACTCGTGGAGATGTTTGAAGTCAGTCCAAAACAAAACACAAACGAAGAAAGTTAACCAAGCGGATAAATTCAGAAGCGCGCCTAATCTAATTACGAAACGAGCAGATAATTCGAATTGGTAGTGTCACAGCGGCCTTAGAATCACTGAAAACGCGAGTTTTGGCCCTCATATTTTTCAAAATTTTCCCAGGGAAGGGCCCCCGGACCCCGCCAACGAGAAGGGGATACCACATCTCGTGCTCTCCCCGCCTCGCCACTGCGCGACTCGAATCATGCTACTGTCAGCACAATGGGCGCCCCTTTTGCATGGATCTCTACCTTGATACCCCTCTCCCAATATTTTTACCTTCTCACGTCCCTGTCCTTGTTCTATTAGTATGAGCGTTAAATACACTTGTCGTAATTATCTTTTACAACATGTGCGAGGGGGAGGGGAGGTATTTCGCGGGCATTGGTGGGATGCTTTGGGAAGGAGAGGGGTAGGAGTGTTTCCCGTGTAGTACATCCACAGTATTAAACACACGCGTAAGATATGTACACTGTTTTGGGGCTGAGGCTATAGTCGTGTGTTGAGTGCCGTGTGTCGAGAAAGTGTTCCACATACGGTGTGGGGGAGGGGCGGGGGGGGGGGGGGGGGGCAGCGAGTTTATTACACTATAGTTGTTTCATTTGTTTGTGTGAATTCCATCTCATTTTCTGTGTTTACTGGTATGAGAGTTATATGCGCTTATCGTCATTATCGTTGACAACATGTGCGAGGGAGAGGAGCGGTATTTCACGGGCATGGTTGGTATGCTTGGGGGTGGGGGTGCGTAGGTGTTTTTCCCATGTATTACATCGAGAATATTGAAAACACCCGCGAGATATATAAACTGTTTTGATGGTGGGGGCTATATGTTTCATGTCATCAGAGTCACGTGATTTTATCTCGAGATAACGAGATGTTTTCTCGTTATAACGAGATCTTTTCTCGTTATAACGAGATACTTTCTCGTTATAACGAGAATTTTTCTCGTTATAACGAGATACTTTCTCCTTATAACGAGATGTTTTCTCGTTATAACGAGATGTTTTCTCGTTATAACGAGATAGTATCTCGTTATAACGAGATGTTTTCTCGTTATAACGAGATAGTATCTCGTTATAACGAGATCGTATCTCGTTATAACGAGATCGTATCTCGTTATAACGAGATAAAAATAAATATTTGAGTGTCCTAAATCAGCCACCGTACATATTCACTCAACCCTGTTGATTTGGGTTACTTTTTATCTCAAATGACTTTAGAGTGTATTTGTTAACTCCAACACCTGTACACTCAGAAGTCGATTGTGGCGATTTACATTAATTTTAAGCTTATTATACTGTACTCTAAGAAAAGTAGAAGCAAGCACCAGTTATATGTTGAGCCACATACACGGGGGGGGGGGGGGGGGGAGTGGGGGGGGGCGGGTTCTCGTCAGATCACCGAAGTTAAGCAACGTCGAGCCCGGTTAGTCCTAAGATGGGTGACCGTATGAGCGATCGATTCGGACTCCCGCGTTGTGTCCTTGGGCAAGGCACTTAACCCGTGTACTAAGGCGTACTGCACGTCGATGGTGCGCATGTCTTCAACCAATCTAACCCCGCCTGAGCTGCAGTGCGGAGTTACGACGGTGGGGAGCTGGCAGCTGCTCGTCGTTGCTCGGTGGTTCTCTCCGGGTACTCCGGCTTCCTCCACCCGTAAAACTGTCACGGTCATGATTAGTCACTGTGCCTAAGTATGTGACCTTAAACACCAATAAATAAATAAATAAAATAAATAAATAATAGCCACATACATAATCTATTGGTGGCTCTCACGGCATCTCATATGCTTCGTATCGGTTTGTTCGGATCGATTCATCCAAACGTACACAAGGTACATATCTTTTTTTGAGGGAATCCTCACCCCGTCTCATTTCCATCTTCTTCGTCATTTTCAAAATCACCAACACCATCATCATTGTCACGATTATCTTTTCAATCAGAATTCGAAATTACCAAGTGAAGTACCGATTACATCACTGACATTTCATGAAAATAGCCAAGAGGAATAATTTTTACAAGGGAGATAACTATGTCGCTTCTTTGATGTACCTTAACCCTTTGGGGCTGATGGTATATTCCGTGCCAGTTCAGAGCCATCAACTGGTAGACTCTATATTCGATCCTTGGGAGAAGACCAATCAATATTTTCAACGTGCAGCCTTCGGACTGCACGTTGAAAATCTTGATTGGTCTACCACAGAAATTCACCGAGCAACTATCTACTTAATGAAGGCAGTTTAAATCACGATCCTGGACGCAAAAAGTGGTCTTTCGATTTCAAAAGGGTTAATAGCCTGCTATTATAAGTTATGGGGCTTTCAGTGGGCGGATATGGTGTGATATAAGGCGAAGTGAGATCAATATTAGGCGAGGCCGAAGGCCGAGCCTAATATTGATCATACTGAGCCTTTTATCACACCATATCCTCCCACTGAAAGCCCCATAACGTATTTATTATGCCAGTCCTTTGAAAGAGACACAACCATAAGTGTACCCAGATTCCTAGCGCAAATGTTCTGTTATCACTATCAGGGAATTTCCCGGTTTTACGTCATGTGAAAGTCACGCTAGTGGCAGGCGCTGAAACAATGAAGTTTTCTTATCAATAAACAGGAATTTATATTAATAATTCACAACTTTAATTCAGTGTTAAATACTGGAAAAATAAAACAACTGGAGAACATGGATTAACAATTCTTTCAAGAAGGTAAGTGGGAACAGTTTCATTCATTATTTGTTGTTAATGGTGATATTAATGTTTCTATACATGTCGTTTTTGTGGTTTATTTATTGTATTTATTTACATTTGTTTATTAAAACTTCTCAAAGACTGGAAGAATCGTATTATAATTGTACGTTGCTCAACAGACACACACGCAAAATTTTTTATTGTTCGTTCAACACGCGAAATTAGGAAAAACATCGAAGCGAGCAAAAACAAAATGTCGGAACTGACCGTATATAAGCTCTATATATGGTCAGCTCGATGATACACAGTCTCATATACGGTCACTAGATATTGAAGCTGACTGGTCAATAACAATTATTGGCATAATAAAACTAATTACAGTGTATTATATTAAATCATAAATGATGTATGTATGATTTTTTAAGCAATATAACTTTTAACTTTATCAAAGAAAAAGAAGAGGTTCCCGAAGGGTCGAAAGAAATCAAGGCAACATTTACACCCAAGAAGGGGAATACTGGATATTGACCGGAGAACCAATCAGTAGTAACAGTCAGAAAGTTTTCCGGAATATCACATATGGCAATATAGATGGGGGAGTTGAAACGAAGGATTTTGGGTGAAGTTCCAAAGCGGTATCAGGAAAAGAAGGAGAGTCACGGCCCACCTCTTTAAGCTGTCTGAACTGAAAATAAGAATAATAATTCTTCGTCCTTCCGCTGATTTGTCGCAGTCCTCTAACGAGGAGGTCTACATTAACCCAATTAATCCTTCCCGCACTCTCTTTCCTAATCTCACAGCATTCAGTCTAAAATTGTTTCTTAATTCTTCCCATGGACGTTTTCTCGATCTCCCTAACTATGAAACTGGCCCCTCCTCTCCCCTCATGTCATTCCCCATCAACTTATCCTTCAGGTTTTCATCGCATTTTCCATTAGTATTCTAAGGATTGTTCTACTAGGCAAACACTCTTTTCTCGCCTTTCCTGATTCCCTCCCTCAACTCCAGTGACTTCGATCTCACTTTGAACAACAAAGACCCCCCCCCCCCTCCCCCTCCCTCCCCGCCATAACATCCATCTAGGTACTCCTCAAAAGCTGGGGCATCTTTTTTTGTACAACCCGCCCGATAAAACCAACGAACGGCAAAATGAAGATTTTTGTCTGGCCTTCCTGTGTGTTAAAACACATATGATTGGCTATCGAGGAAAGGAATGTGGCGAAAGCTGGGGATTTGCTGCTTGGGGTATGGGAGCTTTTATTTAATATTGATATAAAATATTTGGGATTCTAATATCAAGACGGGTGGATTTAGTAAATGAGGGTGTCGTTAACGGAAACCCATACCATATATATCTCACATCTTGAAGAGAGGGGACAGCCAAAGTTAAAAACAATATCTTCAGAGAGAGACATCATACAGGAGTGTAACCGAGATTGAAGAGAAGGGTCAAAGCTAAGAGGTCGTTGGGCGGCCTGCGTGATGAAGAGGGGTCAATATTTGAGGAGCACCTGCATGGTACCTTTATGGGCACCGATGTTCAAACTGATATCGCTGGAGCTTAGGGAGAAATTGGGATATGAGTGCCAAATGAGTAATATGGGATTAATGAGACTCTTGAATATGTTATCTTGGAATGTGCAACATATCAGTATGGTACAACATGATTCTCGGAGCGATAAAAATGGGGAAGTGGGGTGAGAAAATGAAGGGTATGTGATTATTGGGTTATACAACTGAGAGGGTTAGTATGCTGATCGATGAATTTATTTATTTACTTATTTATTTATTGGTGGTTAAAGTCACATACTTATGCACAATGGCTAATCGTGAACGTGACAGGTTTACGGGCGGAGGAAGCCAGAGTACCCGGAGAGAACCACCGAGCATCGACGAGCAACTGTCAGCTCCCCAACATTCTAAATCTGTTCAAGCTCCACTCAAGCAGTGTTACAACGGTTGAAGATATATGCACCATCGGCGTGCAGTACGCCTCAGTGCACGGCGTCATCGTGCCCCCATGAAGGCAATCGGGATAAAGTGCCTTGCCCAAGGACACAACGCGGGTCGTCCCGGCCGGGGATCGAACTCGGGACCTCTAGCATAGAAGTCCAACAGTCTACCATTGAGCCACCGCGCTCCCGCTGATCGATGAAATTGAGAAGAAAGACGTACGGAATAGAAATAGTGCAGATCAAGATTAATCGTAGTAGCCACAGTGGTCACTTAACTGACCGAGTGTAAGAAGCCATTATCAGGGCTTTAACCTTTTACCTAACATGAAAAGCAGACGACATTTGCAAAAAAAAAAAAAATTCTTAAATAACTAATTTTTTTCATTTTTTGTCTCAAAAACATAGGTTATGACCCCTCGTTGGAACGAGCTCGACGAGCTCGTTCCAACGAGGGGTCATAACCTATGTTTTTGAGACAAAAAATGAAAACATAATGATAATTAAATGGCGATTTTTGAGAATAGCGCTGGCCGGTTTTGTCGTTACGTTGGGTAAAGGGTTAAAAAAGGGTACCAAAGTAAAAGCCAACATTCCCTTGCTTATGTTTCATATTCAGTCAAACGCAAATAATATTTTGTTTATATAAATTTGTTTTATTACGAATTATTGGGGAGTACCAACAAGCACTCACCAATAATTTGTAATAACACAAATATTAAATAACAACTTTAGACCACAAGTCCTCAACCAGTTAAGCAATAACCATTTAACAAGCTCTTCTCTCGAGCTATGGTGACCGTGAAGCAACCGGCCACTATTTTTTAAGCAATAACCATTTAACAAGCTCTTCTCTCCAGCTGTGGTGATCGTGAAGCAACCGGCCACTATTTTTTTTAAATGCCAGATATACGGCGCCACCATAGGAAGGGGCGTAACGCCAGATATCCTTTCATATACGGCTAATGCGATGATCGACTCTATGGACATGTCTATTACTGCGATGACGTCAATAAGACTATCTTTGATTTGAACACGTCAATATTTGAAGCAAGCAATAGATTTTCATTGAGAACCAAAATTACCAACGTGCCAGTAGCTGGATAGATATGCATTCAGCCGCCAGTCTCCCCGATACCAGTCACTCTGTCCATTACTGAGCAAGGCAGCAGTCAATAACTTCTTTTGATCCTTATTCATCTTTAAGTACGGCACACAGGCACAGATACTGTGCGTTCAGCCACACGGCAAGGTTTCTCCCAAACCGCAGTCAGAGAGCATTCTGCTTCATCTTTCCACTTTATATGTGGTGCACGGCGGCTCAGTAGTAGACTGTTGGACTTCTGTGCTGGAGGTCCGGAGTTCGATCCCCGTCCGGGACGACCCGCGTTGTGTCCTTGGGCAGGGCACTTTATCCCGTTTGCCTACATGGGGGGCACGATGACGCCGTGTACTAAGGCGTCCTGCACGCCGATGGGGCACATGTCTTCAACCGCTGTAGCTGTAACCCCGCTTGAGCGGAGCTTGAACAGAGTTAGAATGTTGGGGAGCTGTCAGTTGCTCGTATACCGCGTTGACATCACCGTATTGACCCCTATACGATGCCAAATTAATCTCTATAGGAACAGAGGGATCGCGGTGGCGCAGTGCTTACGGCATTGGACTTCAAACCGAAAGGTCCACGGCTCGATCTCCGCCAGGCGTAACTGCGTTGCATACTTGGACAAGGCACTTAATCCGATTGCCTACGCAGGGACACGGTGGTGCTGTGTACTAAGGCGTACTTCACGTTGATAGGGCATTTGTCTTCAACCAATGCTAACCCTGCTTGTGTGGGGTTAGCACGTTGTGGAGTCTGACAGTTGCGCGTCATTGCTCGGTGGTTCCCTCCGGGCACTCTGGATTCCTCTACCAGTAAAACTAACCCAGACGAGGTGACCCTGGCTGTCTAAAGTGTCGTTAACCCTTTATCCAACGAATCGCCCGCATCCGCCCGCGTAATATGCAAATTCAGCAGCTGAAAAAATATTATTTTTCGAAAATTTTCAACAAACCCATATCATGTGACCCCTCTTTGGAACGAGCTCGTCGTGCTCGATCCAAAGAGGGGTCACATTATACGGTTTTGTTGAATTTTTTTGAAAACATTTGAAAAATGATATTTAAAATAATAAATTTTGAAATCGTCTGCGTTGGGTAAAGGGTTAAACCACAATAAATAAATAAATAAATAAATAAATAAATAAATAAATAAATAAATAAATAAAAAAAAAATAAATAAATAAAACTATTCAACAGCTCGTTGCCGATTTTCTCCTTTTTATGAATATCTCTTACTGTACCCCTGTCACTGTATTTTGCCCTTCAGTATCATTTCCATTATAATGATTTTTTATCAACCCTTTGGACCGAAGATGCCCTTTTCCGCTCTAGGGCCTAGGACCTTGAAACGACATGATTTTATTAAGTAGGATCATTGCGCAGTGAATGTGTGGGGTCGACCAATCAATATGTTCAACGTGCAGACTTAAGGCTGAAAGCTGGGGGCGCGGTAGCTCAGTTGGTAGAGGTGCAGGCTGCAAGCCGAGAGGTCCTCGGTTCGAATCCCACCTGCGGCAACCGCGTTGTGTCCTTGGGCAAGACACTTCACCCCGATTGCCTACATGGGGGCACGATGACGCTGTGTACTGGGGCGTACTGCACGTCGATGGTGCGCATGTCTTCAACCAATCTAACCCTGCCTGTGCTGCGGTGCAGAGTTCAGAGTTACGATGTTGGGGAGCTGGCAGCTGCTCGTCGTTGCTCGGTGGTTCTCTCCGAGTACTCCGGCTTCCTCCACCCGTAAAACTGTCACGGTCACGATTAGCCATTGTGCATAAGTATGTGACCTTAAACACCAATAAATAAATAATAAATAATAAGGCTGAAAGCTGAAAATATTCATTGGTCTACCTCAAATATTGAATATGGACTCTTCCAATTGTTGTTATTGAACCAACCTGGAAGATACCATCAGGGTTCAAAGGGCTGGAGACAGCTCAAAAGCTATTGTTTACTGGGGTATCTTTTTTCTTCAATTATTGTATATTTCTCAGTTTTTTATGCTGCGACATTGTAACCAACATCTCTAATTTACAAAAAAACAATATGGTTTAAATTAAGTATGGGTAGCTTACAACAGTTCGTTTCAGGGTATTGGAATGAGAGGGAGGGCGGGGTGAGGGGGGCTGCAACTGGGAGCATAGTGAGCATTCTGATCTGTGAATCGCGACAAATTAGCGGTTGGCCATAGTGTTAATAATAAATGAATAATTACGAAATTCTGATTTTCGTTTGTTTATTTTAAGACCGGTTTTTGAATACATCAATGCTGATGTTCGTATATGTTGTATGTTGTTTGGTTTTTACACTTAACTGGAAAGAAATAAAAGAAGTTATAAAGTTCTCTCAGTAAAGGATATGTTCATAATGCTGTGAGAAAACACAATTTATCAACCAGCATTTATCTTGAGCTTGAAGAGATGGAGAGCGAAGAGCTCATGTAATAGTTAGGGCTGTCACGATTTTTTAATTTGGAAATCGATTAATCGTCGCAAATAATCGATAGTAATCGATTACTCGTACCTAGATGACCCTCCCTCTCCCTTTCTTTGAAGTCGTTAAAAATGAAGTTGAAGTCAGTTGACCTACCTCAAGTAAACAACGAAGACGATCCTCTTTTAGATACATTCAAAGCTTTGATGTTCTGAACTTTTGAACCGTCAGTGTAATAATCAAGACCGGTCGGCAGTTGCAAACTTCGCAACTGCCGACCGGTCTTGATTATTACACTGACGGTTCAAAAGTTCAGAACATCAAAGCTTTGAACGTACCTAAAAGACAAATGCTTCTAATGGCTTCTTGAGGTTTGACCTTTTACCTTCAGAAACAATAGTTTTTTATCCAATTTTTTTTTAATTATTAAACGTCTAAAACGGGGTAAAATTTACCGATTCTTCGACAACGAAAAATACTAATCGATTTCGGCGTGAACGATCGACAATCGATTATTCGATTAGTCGTGACAGCCCTAGTAATAGTATAACATCCGTGTGCGCTAAGTTGACCGGAAGATTCTGGAATTTAAATGGAATTTTAAAATGTAGAAGGGATAAAAGGAAACAGTTCTGAACGATTGCAAAATTGTAATAGATCCCATGAACTCGGGTCGGTATATAGTAGCTTGATCCCGGATAAATTGGCTGTTCGCCCATTCTGTTAACCCTTTACCTAACGAATCGCCCGCATCCGCCTGCGTAATTTGCCATTTACCTAACGAATCGCCCGCATCCGCCTGCGCAGTTGAAAAAAATAAATTTTCAGAATATTTCAACAAAACCCTATCATGTGACCCCCTCACTGGAACGAGCACGTTGAGCTCTTACCAATGGGGGTCACATGATAGGGTTGTTTTTTAAAAATTTTGAATTTTTTTTTTAAAATAAATTGTTTTGATATTCTCTACGTTGGGTAAAGGGTTAAACTGGATAAAGTAGATACAGGTTACCCAGGCAAACATTTTTGGATTTTCTAAATTTGTTTTCCACGGGCTCAATTGAAGTCTCAATCACAACAGAAAAGATTTGTTGAAACGATTTAGCGAATATCCTGTACCATAATAAGGGTTACAAGTTTTATCCGATTTTCATTTTTGCTACCGGTTAACCACCCATTCAAGGCAGAAGTGTGAAAATCTTTGTTTTTTTACACATAACTAAAGAGAAATAAAATAAGCTGCAATGTTCCAATAATAGTAAAATGATTGGATGAGAGCTGGCGTAGTTTCGTTTATGTTTACGGCCCCAGTAGCAGACGTTACCGTCTGACGTCACAACGCGAAATATTTGAAATGACGTCGCCCGTTTCGTAATTGCTTCATCAACGGAGTGACCAGCAAGCCACTTCATTTTTTTTCTGGATTTTTCACACGTGCGGCAGACGGTGTTACGGACAAAGTGTTGTTTAAATTACAAACCGATTTACGATTTGAACTAAGATGGAATGAGTTTATCTTGTTCATTGATTATTTATCCAGTGGTGGGGTACACGAGAGGTTTATTTACTAAACCTGTGATCGTTAAAAGTTGCCTTGCATAAGGCAACTTTTAACGATCACAGGTTCAGTGAATAAACCTCTCGTGTTTCACAATGTAGGTTTGGGGCTATGGGTAGTGTCTTATTGGAACATATACGTTATTGTGATGAGTTGACGGTAACATGGTCTGAGGTTACCGTCAGACCATGTTACCGTCAATTCATCACAATACTTTATAAAGTTCTTCTAGTAAAGGATATGCGGATATGCTGTGAGAAAACACAATTTATCAACTAACATTTATCTTGAGCTTGAGGAGATGAAGAGAGAAGAGCTTATGTAACAGTATAAAATCCGTATGTACTAAGTTGACAGTGTTCCAACAACCTGATCAAATATCAATTTGGTATAGTATTCCGTATCTGTCTAGAGATTTGCACGATTATGGATTAATTCATTTTCTTTTCCTCGTGGCTGTGAATTGGCGTGGTTGTTTACACTTGAGACTGTCACGTTCACAACAGTCTTCGGGAGAAGTGGAAACCTCTAATTAATAATTATTGATATATAATAGACTTTTCCTAAATATAGTAAACGCGTGCGGCTGTTTTTGATGGACGCTACAGCTTCCATGACATCCGACCAATACCTTTGTTTGGTCAATTTTATTTGTCCAGAAGTATGATTTAACTCACAAACTGTACATCACTATCAGAACCCTATCGAAGGCTTCTGGGATTTAAATGAACAGGGCTCAAAATAAGCGGTGTCGCGTCGCTTTTTTCTATGCAAAACTTGCAAAAAGCTACACAATGTTCAATTATGTATAGCATTTTGCGATACAAGATAATCAACTGCAGCCTATTAGGCTGCAGTTGATTATCTTGTATCGCAAAATGTAAATGAAAATTTGCAAACAAATTTGAAAACTAGTTCACTCATGCCTTACTTCTGATTGTGGAACATTCCAGGCATAACTCAGATTAACTCTCCATCAAACATCATTAGCAACTTCATATGTAAGATGAATTCTATTGGTTTAAATTCTTCCTGTTTTTACAACATTTTGCATAAAATGTACATTAAAAATAACTTCAAGCCCATCAAATTAAAAATTCCAACTTCCATTTTGACTACTCTATTGATCAACCAAGACGCTATTTGAAAATATCTAAGCCCATGCAACCCTTAAAGGCAGTTCAGTTAAAAAAAACATAGTAAATGTTTCATGTGTTGCAGATCATTTGGAAATGCCCAGAAATGGATGGAAACTATTCTATCTACTTAGAAGAATTCAATACAAAACAGCATAACATAACTCTGGTACACAAAAATAGCTATGTAATTTTTACAAAATGCTATTCATTTTTTGGAAATTTGTAGCATTTTGCTACGCAAAGAAAAAAAGTTATTTTGAGCACTGTAAATAAAATTTTAAAATGTTGAAGGGATGAAAGGATAGTTCTGAGCGATGCAAAATTGTGATAGATCTCATGATCTCGGATCGGAATATCGTGACTAGATGCCCGGGTCGCGTTTAAAGAGATTAAATAGATAAAGGTTACATTTAAAGAAATTTTTGAATTTTCTAATTTTGTTTTCCATCGTCTCAGTTAAAGACTAAATCCTAACCGAATAGAATTGTTGAAACGATTTAGCGAATATCCTGTACCTGAACGGTAACCAGATTTATCCGATTTTAAAACTTGTAACCGTTCCGGTACCGGATATTCGGACGGGTTTTTTATCCGTTCTTTTTCTGACTCTACGGATGCAAGATACTCTTGTTGATAGAAAAATGATCAAAATAAAATCTATTTTTTTGTACACTGTTGTCATTACCACATCAACTTTTGATAAAGAAATGTTTTTGCTTTTTAAATTTGTATTGCTATGTTTTATGTTGTATCTGAAATAAAAAAAAATATATACAAAACAACAAAAAAAAGTTTTATACGGTTTTAATTTTTACTACCACCCACTCATGTATGAAAAAACTTTTGTATTCACGAATTCAGACAATAAAAAATGAGCAGAATTTAAACTCTACAAATCGTGCATAAAAATGCGGGCTTCATAATTACAAGTTTCATTCTGTCAGCAGTGTTCATGCTGCCGAGGGCCAATGGCAATAACTGCTCTAAAATATTTCGTTTGACACCAAAAATACATCATTTGGCACCAAAATATGACGCCCAAAATATTCTTTTGACAGGTCTCCAATGTCTTGTGGTTTATTATTCCAGTGTGTCGTTTTCGGAAAAATCACTGTTTGAAGGTACAGGTGAGACAAAATTCACGCCTGTCAGGTAATCTATTAGTAACAACTGGATACCGTACAGTCGCCGCGGATTGGTCGAAATCCACGTGTGGGCAGTGATGTCCACGCATGCGTTCACAAGGTAATAAAAATCACTAGGAAAAGTTTAATTAATGAAGCACCGGGTTGCAGGAAAGTTCTGAGAGATTCTACTTTTGAGGCTGCTGAAAATAACTAGCATCTTTTCTTGCAATTTTGCAGGATGAAGCCTTGCATTTGACAATAAATTATTTCACCCACATTCAGATTGTTTATTTCTACTTCGTCATTCGTCAAATAGTGATATTATGCTTTTAGCGGATTTGGAAAATATAATAATGTTATGGCCCAGGTAACTAAGTTAAAGAATATTTGCATTTGAAGAGAGTGTATGACATGTCATTTTTGGAAATGTCTGGAAAACTGTGCAGCGGAACCTTACGATCAGATTCCATTTGGCACAAATATCTTTTCATTTGACACCAAAAAAAAATAAAAAATCATTTAGCACCGAATAAAAAAAAATGCCACTTGGTACCAAATACTTTCGGGCCAGCGTGAAGTCTGTCTGTCAGACCGAAGTATTTTCTGTATGATTTATAAAAGTTACATTCTGCATTTTCCCTTTCTTTGAATCCACAAACAAAAAATAACACCAATTTTTTAATTTCTTTCCAAACCTATTGTAAAGTCCCTGGTCCATATTGTACTATATGACCCGTCGGCAAGTGACAACGGGTCGAACGTTATAATTCTCGCGATTTATTTATTTATTTATTTATTTATTTATTTATTTATTTTTTATTTTTTATTTTTATTTGGGTTTTAGTGACTCTTTTGACAGCCAGTGTCACCTCGTGTCGGACAGTTTTACGGGTGGAGGAAGCCAGAGTACCCGAAAAGAACCAGCGGCGAGCAACTGTCAGACTCCCCAACGCACTAACTCCACACAAGCAGGGTTAGCATTGGTTGAAGACACATGCTCCATCGACGTTCGGTACGCCTTAGTACACATCGTCATCGGCGTTCAGTACGCCTTTGTAATCAATGACCCTTGATGAAGTTTTTCCTGTATTTCACGCACACCCATGGCACCCGTGAAATAAAGGAAAAAACTCCAACTCAGCTCCTGGATTCCTGTCCCCCGTACTCCATCCTTTGTTGTGTTCTGTCTTATTACATCTCTGCAATCAGACGGCAAAACGTAACTAGGAGCCAGTGTCAAGATGATTAGACCCTGGGTGGTTACATACATTGTTTACTTGTAGTAATTATTCTGTCTGATCATTTTTGACATTTAAGTCACTTTCACTTTCACCACTACCATTTTCGACACTCAATTGTGTCGCATCTGTTTAATGGTGTTCCTTTCACCACAATTACAACAAACTCTGTGATACAAACGTTTTACGTCTATTTAAACGATTTTAACTGAATACTCTCTGGCCTGATGAATCCCCCTATGACGTCAATATAGAATATATCCAAAGTAGCTTGGTGTACCAAATGTTCACCACGAGTGGTGAAGTGGTGTTAACCGAGGGCCTTCGGCGAGCGGTTAACATCACTTTACCACGAGTGGTGAACATTTGGTACATCAAGCTACTTTGGGTATATTTCATTTATACCAAGATCGTCAGATTATTAAGAGTCGCTATTATTTTTTCTCGATTTTACTGAGCAGCAGACGTACATACGTGCGAATTTGTTTTTGTTTACATGAGCATCGGTGGGCGGTACTTCCGCTGTCAATTTTATCACCGAAACGAAATAGAAAAAGAAACAGGGCATTTTTCATTTTAATAACATAATAACATATTATCTCTCGTTATGGATGTTTTATTAACATGAGACAATGCATGTTTGTTAATTTTTGGTGTTTTATGGGGTAAACTCATTTAAAAACGTAACAAATAATTGCCACTTTCATTTCACTCTTCGCGAGGCGACGTGCGATAAATTTAGACAAGTTCGCATTCAGGTCGACGTCACCAAAGGTCAATTTGGATGTAGTTTCACTGTTGGTGTAAATGTTCACCACTGAAATCCCATTGCTGACGTGTTCACCACGGTTGGTGTATAAAGCTAAAATGTATGTCATAGACTTTTCATATATAGTAGTAATTATGATATAGAGAAAGTTTAATCACGAAACTTCTGCATTGTGTATTCTCTAACTCGCACGTGGGAAAATAATTTACAGGCGAAGTCATTCACAACATGGACCTAAACCACAGGATTGTGCAGCTTCAAGATATAAGGTAACACCTGCTACTCGAGGAAGCAACATCATTCACTGCGTTTATAAATGATTGTTTGGTTGGTTTGTGCCTAGCAATAGCAAAGCAATAGCGTAAACCTTCACATCTACTTTCCGGTATTGGTTCTTGTAGTGAATCGGGCAGGGAAGGTGATACGTGACGTAAAGTATCATGCTGTTTGCCCTATGCGTTCACTTTTTTAAGCGACATTTAAGGAATGAGTTTTGGGAATACGACTTATTCTTGCAAGACTGTGGCGTAAAACCGATTGGTTTATGATTGGAACAGATACGCTTACTTCTAAGAAATCAATATAAAATTTCTTCGACACTGAGAATGTTTGGAAAACCCTATTACTTAACTATTACAGTGCTGGAAGTAGGGCTATCACGATTAATCGATTAATCGATTGTTGATCGGTCACGGCGAAATCGATTAGTATTTTCCCTTGTCGAATAATCGGTAAATTGTATCCCGTTTTAGATGTTTAATAATTAAAAGAAATTTTGATGAAAAAACTAGTGTTCCTAAAGGTAAAGAGTTAAGAACATCGATGTTTAACCCCAAGAAGCCGTTGGAAGCATTTGTCTTCCACGTACATTAATCAAAGCTTTGATGTTCTGAATTTTTGAACCGTCAGTGTAATAATCAAGACCGGTCGGCAGTTGCGAACTTCGCAACTGCCGACCGGTCTTGATTATTACACTGACGGTTCAAAAGTTCAGAACATCAAAACTTTGAATGTCCCTAAAAGTTGATCGTCTTCGTTGTTTACTTGAGGTAGGTCAGCTGACTTGAACTTCATTTTTATCGACTTAAAAGAGAGGGCGAGGGGGTGGGGGGTCATCTAGGTACGATTAATCGATTATTTGCAATGATTAATCGATTCCAAAAATGAAAAATCGTGACGGCCCTAGCTGGAAGCCAATATTTTGGCATTAATATAGTGCGCAGATACCACAGTTTGAAGGCCTCATATTATGTCGATGTGAATCATATTATTTTTGAAGTTAAATATTTGTTTTGCAAGGGTTGAACTTGGTACAATATCGTCCCATGAGTTCCAATGCGTTCTGTGTTCCAGTAGGCACAAAGAACACACTGGAACTCAGGGTTCGATATGTAGGGGAGTGTCTATAAACCGGAACGAGACAAAGACAGTTGAACGAACTTTGATGACAAACATAATTTAGCACTCGACCTGTTGAAGGCATGTGACTGCAACATTACTAAAATGCCTCTCGGGGAATTATTTTCACAGAGTTCGTTAATTGGTGTATGCCGTGAGAGGAAAATAAATGTACCAAGGGAAAGTTATCTGCAAAATAATTAATTTTTAACTTACGGGATTATAACTCTATTGAGAAAAGCTTTTTTCTCCATGTTATAGGTTTTCAGACCGAATTCATTGCGAAGTGTGAATTCTATACAGTCATATGCAATTTAATCGAGGCAAGTCTACCCCTGGTTCTCCAATTATAACGCGAATACTGAGTGTGGGTGTGTAAGTGAGAGAATGTGAGCGTGTGAGAGAATGGGAGTGTGTTTGTGCGTGTGGGTGTTTATTTGTGAGGATCGTTGTTTGTAGATGTGATAGTATGTGTGGGCTGTCCGCCCAATTTTGTGAGAATCTAGATAATAGTATTTGGGTTCCCACAAAGAGTGCCTTAGTATTCTTCGAGTTCTCAAAAGGAAACAACGGATTAAGGTCTGTCTTCCCAATTGTGTGGGGAATGATTTGTCAGCGAAAACAAAAGAAAGAACTTCAAGTCCCTACATGTACTATCAATAGAGCTGTAGGTTTTTAAATTTCTTGTTCGGTTTCAGTTTTGGTTTTTCAGGTGGAGTAAAACCTCGGTTCGGTTCGGTTTTCGGTTTGTTCATGAGGCCAAACAAAATTCAATAAAACTCATTCTTATGTCCGGAATCATAACTGAATGGCAGTGAAATTGAATGAAACTCAATGAATGCCCGAAATAAGCTATAATACATGAAGAATCAGAAAGGCCAATATTATAATCACCTGAATATACAGAACTTTTATTGTGCTTGGCCATTTTTCGAAGTCTGACACCTACACGCAACTTGAGGAAAGCTGCAAACACAACTAAACTGAAATGTCGGAAATCCACAGAATGTAGCCTTCCCAGGGTAGTGAGAGTACCCAGACACTGCCATTGGCAGTGTCTGGGTACTCTCACTACTCTGGGATTGCTACATTCTGTGAATTTCTGCAGCAAGAGAGTATTCTAATAAAAAACGAAAAACCTTAGATTACGGGATGTCGACGGTTTCGGTTTTAAAAAAAACAACAAAAAACCTCGGTTCGGTTTCGGTTAACCTACAGCTCTAACTATCAAGTGTTATGTGAGCGTCTGGTGTATTTTCTTTCCACTCTTAATGGGTATTCTAGATTTTTGGCTGTTTTTTACAGCACTATTTCAACTTTGTTGCCATTATGGTGTATAAACTCAGATATGCAATTATCATCTTGTTTTGATCATTGAGGTAGAGTCTTGTTGGAATAGTTGCACTCTCCCTTTAGTGTTTTAGATGGATGACAAAACTCGGGCACGTGATTGAAGTCTTTATGCGTTTACGCATGACCAAATTAGCCCTTTGAAGCCTGCTGGCCTGAATGATATCGTCCCGTGCAATATTTTTACAGCACATTAGACCCATCTAACTTCTATTTGCAGATCGGTTCATCAACAGTTTAATCCTTCAGTCCTTTTAGGCTGAATGGTTAAATTATTACTAATGCTCTTCGTTTGTTGCATACAAGTCCCAGGCACGATGATAGGTGATTGGCCGTGGCTAGGTGGTTGGTCACCTCACTACTCCTTCTGTCGGAAATTTATGAGGTCTGTCGGGATATTGTTGGTCACCCGAACGCCAGAATATTCACTGAAAGCGGTTAATTTAAAAACAAAGTTGACCATGTGACGAAACCACATTTTCATTATGCAAAAAATACCCCCATGCTGAATAAACCCTTTGTATGGAACCACTCGCTTTACGTATATAACAATCGAGTAGTCTGTATGGAACCGCTCGCTTTACGTATATGACAATCGAGTAGACTGTATGGAACCACTCGCTTTACGTATATGACAATCGAGTAGACTGTATGGAACCGCTCGCTTTACGTATATGACAATCGAGTAGACTGTATGGAACCACTCGCTTTACGTATATGACAATCGAGTAGACTGTATGGAACCGCTCGCTTTACGTATATGACAATCGAGTAGACTCTATGGAACCGCTCGCTTTACGTATATGACAATCGAGTAGACTGTATGGAACCGCTCGCTTTACGTATATGACAGTCGAGTAGACTGTATGGAACCGCTCGCTTTACGTATATGACAATCGAGTAGACTGTATGGAACCACTCGCTTTACGTATATGACAATCGAGTAGACTGTATGGAACCACTCGCTTTACGTATATGACAATCGAGTAGACTGTATGGAACCACTCGCTTTACGTATATGACAATCGAGTAGACTGTATGGAACCGCTCGCTTTACGTATATGACAATCGAGTAGACTGTATGGAACCGCTCGCTTTACGTATATGACAATCGAGTAGACTGTATGGAACCGCTCGCTTTACGTATATGACAATCGAGTAGACTGTATGGAACCGCTCGCTTTACGTATATGACAATCGAGTAGACTGTATGGAACCACTCGCTTTACGTATATGACAATCGAGTAGACTGTATGGAACCGCTCGCTTTACGTATATAACAATCGAGTAGACTGTATGGAACCACTCGCTTTACGTATATAACAATCGAGTAGACAAGTGAACGAGAAAAAAACTTTAACCCTTTGAACACTGGTGGTATCGTCCATGTCAGTTCAATGGCAACAGTTTAGAAGAGTCCATATTCATTATTTAGGGGTAGACCAATTACTCTCTTCAACGCACAACCTTTAGGCAGCACGTTGAAAATATTTATTGGTCTACCCACACATTAACTTAGCAGCCCTACGTCTTAATGAAATTATGACGTAACACCTTTCTGGACCGTAAAAATAGCCTCTCGGATTCAAAGGGTTAAAATATAGAGAGTAATCGCTTGACTGGACTTGTTACGTGAAATAATCCATGAGAGGTGAGGGACGTTGTACAAATACGAGAGCGCGAATGCGCACGAGTGTTTTACAATATAGTCCCTCGCCTCGAATGAATTATTTCACGTAACCAGTCCAGTCAAGCGATTAGTCTGTTTATTACTTTTCATTATTAACGATAATTATATTATTTAACCCTTTACCTAACGTAACGGCCAAAACCGGCCAGCGCTATTCTCAAACATCGCCAATTAATATTCATTATTTTTTCATTTTTTTTTGTCTCTAAAACATAGGTTATGACCCCTCGTTGGAACGAGCTCGTTTCAATGAGGGGTCATAACCTATGTTTTTGAGGCAAAAAATGAAAATAGTTATTCAATAATTTTTTTTTGCAATTGTCGTCTGCTTTTCATGTTAGGTAAAGGGTTAAAAAAAAACAATGAAGTCCCCATTACATCCACGGCAAAGCGTCTTCGTTTGCGCTCCCCGTGGGAACCCCGGGAAGTAAGCAGCACTTGTTTACTGTGGTAAACCAGTTCCGCTTTACTAGTAAAATAGGACCCAGTCACCAATGCTTGGGGTGAAAGTCCTCTAAAATGGGCAACATGTTGATCAACGATTGACTAAACTTGACTTCATCTCCATGTTGTGTCACGATTAGCCATGGTGCATAAATATGTGACGTTAACCACCAACAAACAAACAAACAAACAAACTTCGTTTGCGCGCACAGATACATGACCCAATTGTTGATTGCATAATTCATTTGTGAAATTATCGTTTATAATCAAACCTGGAAATCTCAGTAAATCACACCTTGGAAAGTAATAAAATATTAGTAACAAACAAACCTTTCGGTCTGTTTCGTTTATTATTGTATTAAAGTTATATACTATTTTTAAAAAAAGTAGGGGATATCAAACTGATGTTGATATTTTCGGAAAATGGTATTGGATACGCGTGATTGGACACGTCAATATGCTACCAAGTTCAGTGTGGATCATGAATGTCACAAGCCCATGAAAACGTTGTGCAGGTTTTTCGCACGAGCGCCGCGTTAATGTCTGTGTTGTGTGTTTTGAAATTTTTATCTGTACTAGATGGGCTTTTTCGGAGGTCTCATCGTTCTTTTCTTGGTAGAAACTCGTTTATCAATAGTTTCTGTTCAAAACGTAATTTTTGAGGTATGTGAAGACTGACACGTGACGAACGTTTACGTGCCGTTGGCATGTTGGAAGCTGGCAACAGACGGACTGCAGTGTCTCTAATTATTAACGTTACTCAATCGGTGATTAGCAGGTTGTGGTCACGCTACCGCCAGACAGGCTATGTTGATGACAGACATCGGTCAGGTCGTCAAAGGGCGACAACTGCTAACCAGGATCGTTTCATCCGAACCACAGAATTACGTGCCGCCATCAAAGTGCCTCAGAAATTGGACAGCAGCTGCATCGAGCGACAGATGTGTGAGTTAGTGGTCAGACTATCCGAAATCGCCTACACAGCTGGAATTTGTACGTATATATTCCACGATTGACTGAACGCCACATCACAGCAAGGCGTAATTGGTATGAAGCACGACAGCACTGGGACAATCGTCGGTTGAGCTACGTCCTGTTTTCCGATGAATCGAGATTCACCCTAGACTTCCACGACAGGTGAATCAGAGCGCGGCGGCGGCGGAACTGGTGAGGTATAACAAAAGTGGGCGGTATAACAAAAGTGGTTGCCACAAACGATACCATGACGTAACCTTTCGGTAGCACGATCGTTTTGGTGGTGGATCAGAACATCACTACACTGCCTTGACCAGCACGAAGTTCAGATCTTTCACTAACCGAGCACGTCTGGGATACGCCTAGCAGGCGCCTACGACAAAGCTAACAGCCCCTACCAATGTCCAGGAACTCGACGCTGCACCGCAGGAAGACTGGAATAACACCAGTCAAGCAATATTGGACGTTTGTGAGGAGTATGCCACGTCGGATCCGCGCTTGTCTCGCGTACCGAGGAGGATTTACAAGGTATTGAAGTCTTGGACTGAATGTGGTAAATTCTCTGACTGACCGTCCATGCCTTCTACAGAATAGTGCGTGGAACGTGTTCTTGTCGGACACCCAACTATCGCTGAAATCATTCACCAGATGTCACAGTGCAACGCCTCAACTGTCTTTTTGATGAAAATATAAATATATTTCTTCAAAAATCTCACTTTAATCAAATATCCCCTACTTTTTTTGAATAGAATATACTGAGTTAGGTTTCAAGTTCACACCGACGGTCAACGGTCAACGACCCTGGAGTACTATCAGACGCCAGAAGCATTGTGGACTGACTAAAACAAAAAGGACACTCGACTATGAGGGGGGGGGGGGGGGGGGTTAAGCCTTTACCCAACGTAACGGCCAAAACCGGCCAGCGCTATTCTCAAAAATCGTTAATTAATTCTCATTATTTTTTTTATTTTTTGTCTCAAAAATATAGGCTATGACCCCTCATTGGAACGAGCTCGTCGAGCTCGTTCAAATGAGTGGTCATAACCTATGTTTTTGAGACAAAAAAATGAAAAAAATTAGTCATTCAAGAATTTATTTTGCAAGTGTCGTCTGCTTTTCATATTAGGTAAAGGGTTAAGGCCGGAAATTTACAACGTATCATAAATCGCAATGTGACTCAGTACTGCTACATTATAAATCGCCTCTTGACAGATGACACCTTGTTACATTCAGGGGGCGATATATATGTAAAACTTTAGAACTTGCCCCGTCGATTGTATAGCTTCCTTGTTTGATGATTATCACCCAGCTTCCGTCATTATACCTGGCCAACCCACAACCTCGCCATTGGCATTGGGACACGTGAAGAATGACATAGAAACGAAAACTCGAGAGTTTCACAGTAACGGTTCTCGGAAGTAAAGTGTATAGTACTGAGCTTCAGACGAAACAAGTACGCACTGCCCCTCTCTCCCATAGTCGCAGAAAAATTGATCTACCTGCCCCCGAAACCCACCCGCTTTCGGCGCCGTTGGGCAGATACCTTTAACCCTCGCCCAACCATGTTGATGGTCAGATATCCAAGAACAAAGCTAGGAACTTAAACATGAACTGTAAAAGTATTGGCGTCAGTTGGGATTCCTTTCAATGTCTTCTGATTGACTTACAATGATCAAATAACGTTTTGGACTTTATTGAAAGTCTTTTTACAGCTCAGGAGAATGGATACAGACTTGAAAGCCATCATCCTTTATTACAGATTTGAGACACGACCCATTGGTGATGGCAGGAAGGGTGGTGTCGAACTCTTTTCCAAGAAAAATATATTCTATCCAAGCAGATTTGAGTTTGTCACTCACGTTTTAGCCCTTTACCTAACGTAACGGCGAAAACCGACCAGTGCTATTCACAAGAATCGCCAATTAATTTTCATTATTTTTTTCAGTTTTTGTCTAAAAAACATAGGTTATGACCCCTCGTTGGAACGAGCTCGTCGAGATCGTTCCAACGAGAGGTCATAACCTATGTGTTTGAGACAAAAAATGAAAAAAATTAGTTATTCAAGAATTATTTTTGCAAGTGTCGTCTGCTTTTCAGGTTAGGTAAAGGGTTAGAATAAAAAAGGCACATGTTGCTGGAATCTTACCAATCATACTAATCTTCGCCCACAAAGCAGACTTGGATTTCTTCATCAACAAATTATTAACCACAAAGACAAGCTTGAAGCGTTTTTAATAGGGAACATCGATACTGATCTGAAGAAAACGTCTGAGCACCCTATAACCAATTACGTTATGGATACAACTTTTGGTCAAGGATTCTATCCATTGTTGACAAAACCAACTATAGTGACTGAGTATTCAGAAACCTTAATTGATTATATTTACACTAATGATCTAAATTTTAATTATCAGTCAGGCATCATCTAATTAGATGTTTCAGGCAATTTTATGACCTTTTTGCATGGATAAACTTCAAGATAAAGAAGAATGAAGAATACTTAGGCCACACAAAGTAGATCTTCTGTTTCTCAGGCCACTATTTGTAAAATTGCATGCGGGCGAGCGGTTTTTTATTTTCTTTTTTATTTCAGTAATTACATTTTTGCCATCAAAAGTTTATGTTCTTGGTTCAAGTTTTAGGCCTCAATCTACAGAATAGCATGGATGATGGTGTATTTCATCCCTTGAGTGCAAGAAGGCTTTGCAATGCTAAAGCATTGCAAAGCCTTCTTGCACTCAATGGACAAATTCATCAATTTGTTTTAACTTGGGTAAAATATCAGACATAAACCATTTAATTTTTTTTTTTTTAAGTTTAAATTGGTTATAAAAAGAGAGAATGCGGTAAGCCAAAAGGACCATGCGGGAGGGCCTGAGAAACAGATTTTTAAATTTTTTTTAGGCCTTATCAAAACGTTCTTTCTGTCAAAATAATGTTGCAAAACCCAGCACGCAGAATCAAAGTTTAGTGCTGTTTATAACGCTGGTGATCTGAATCTTGTCTTCAATAACTTTCTGGACGAATGCAATAAAGCTTTCCCTATTAAACAGATAAAGAGATTAAGTACATGCAGTAGACGTTAACCACGGAAAAATTGTTGATGAAGATCGATTGTGAAACTTTCCACCTCCTCTCCCCGCCACAGTTTATCAACGCACTTTTAACATGACGTTCAAATAATAGCTGACTCTTTTATTGACGGCCATATATGCGTACTAAGCTATTTCGCCCGCCCCGATGGGTAATATTTATCTGAACTCAGGTATCATTAACATGTCGATAATTTACTTAAATTCTTGAAAATCATTTACTTCGTGTAAGCTGCTTCAAGCAGGAATTTTTTTCTCTGAATAATGAAAGTACCAAATAAACATGTCTTCTGTACTGAACAACTTAATTATGATATACAGGTATCCACAAATAGTGGGCTGAATTCAATATAGGTTATTGCCACCAAGTGGGTTTTAGAGATTGTGTACTGAAGTCCCGATCTCGCCTCTGAGTCATGTAACGACTCGTCCTAACGAACTCGTCGATATATGGCACATAGACGAGGTCTTGGCGTCAATACACATCTCGGAAAGCCACTTGGTGGTAATAACCAATGTATCTTACAATATTTATCTCTTTCTTGACTTGTTCGCATATATTTTGACAATCATTCAGCGTATATGAATTGATTTTTTTGTATGAATGAAGATCATGACGTCATGGTATTACGTTCATGAGCCGCACATGGCCTATTCCCCATTTATTGTTCCACTTATACTTGTAACAGCCGATGTTTATTGTAAGTGTTTTAATTTTCAGGTTTAACGTATGGTAGGTCTTTACAAAAACGTCACACAGGCAAAAAATGATCTAGCCTTATTTATTTTGCTGAGATGGTGATTTATTTATCATTTAATTAGTGTTATCAAAGCGAGGTCTCGACAAATGTGATCAGTTGTCTATAAGTGCAGGCAAAAACGTTCTCTTTCTGAATCGAATGATCAAAGGTGCGGTTGCTTCCCTCAGTACAGTTTTGTATTTTGTATAGACGTTTTTTACTTGTTGTAGAGGAAATACGTTCTTGCTGTAAGATAAATCGATATATTTAACCCTTTACCTAACATGAAAAGCAGACGACACTTGTAAAACAAATTCTTGAATAACTAATTTTTTTCATTTTTTGTCTCAAAAACATAGGTTATGACCCCTCATTGGAACGAGCTCGTCGAGCTCGTTCCAATGAGGTGTCATAACCTATGTTTTTGAGACAAAAAATGAAAAAACAATGAACATTAATTGGTGATTTTTGAGAATAGCGCTGGCCGGTTTTGGCCGTTACGTTGGGCAAAGGGTTAAGCTAGTTGAATACCATTATTCCAATACCTAAAAGAGAAACAGCATGCCACTCCAGGCAAGAGTTTACATTGGTATACGTGAAGCCCAAATGTAGGCAATTACTTACAATTTGTTCCATGGCGTAGAAAGCAAAATACAAAAGCTAAATGATGTAGTTGGTGAATTTGTTGTCCACTCTGGTAACATCATGGAATTCACTATAATGGTATTATAGAGTTTTCTAAGGCGTATTTATTTTTCCAAGGTAAGGAAATGATAATGGTTAAAAACTATTTCATTAAGGGGATTCATTCCATGAAAAAATGTCGTCATGAAGCTCGTCTTTCGATACAGTTATCTCTTATTGGACGAGCGAGGAAGGCCCAATTAAGAAGCAAGTAATTGTTGAGGAAACTCCTATGACTGATATCAGTAGAAAATAAATCCAAGTTTCCGTTTGTTACTTTTAATAAACGAAAACAATTAACCTCACTCTAAGAGTAAAAAGTAAAGAGTTTAAAAGTAAACTTGGCTTTTTGTGGCAAGCAAATAAGAAGCAACAACTTCAGAGATAATCCGCCATTATTATCCATTAGTATCACTCCCGCCAACACTAAGCGCCCACTTTGACTCTTTATTTAGGGGATGTATTTTTACAGTAATCTGCAAGTTTTTGTTCTTCCCGTGAAAAAATAGCAAACCTCACGTCCTATACTTTTATATTAATGGGAATGACAGTGTCTGTATTATATGTCACGAAGCGCACATTGTTGAAATAATTAATAAAAAATAAGTTATAGAACATCAAAAGATGGAGAAAATGATATTTTCTTATTTTTAAATGGGTTTCTACTATGGAAATGGTTAACCTGATAATCGATTTGAAACCAGTTAGCTACCCAACCGATTAGAAAAACCGTCAACAAGTTATCCGAAATATCGATAGTAATCGTCATTCCACGTTTAAAACGTAGTAAATCTGCCGCTTCTCCATTATGAAAGATTACACATCGAAGTCGCGTTGTGTGTATTGATAAAAAATCGACTTTGGAGTTCCAGACTTCGTTAATGATCGGAAGTTTCCGCGAGTAATGAGTAATCGCAGAAACTATTCCGTAGTGTGTATGCAAACGAACGTTGTCGAGTACTCGACAATGCTCGTTTGTATACACACTACGGAATAGTTTGAGAATACTGCTTTCCAATTCCTATAGTTTTGATCCCATATTCGGTGAGTGAAATAATGGCCACGGATAACCAGATATTATCCGGTTGTAGCTCCCGGTTAGTCGGTTGCGAAAATGAGCCAACCGTTTCAGCCCAAGTTTCTACTGAGAATAATAGTCAAACTTTTAAACTGATTGGAAAAATTCTCTACAAAGTCAACTTCTGTATTTTAATACTACTCTACAGGAAAATGCCTAAAGTTTGTGAAATGATGCGCGCATATTTTTAAAAAATAAAAAGTAAATATATATATATTTTTAAAAGAAAACATCGACTGCCGTATGATCTCCTCTTTCCTCATTAATTATTTTTCTATTAAACATACCGAAACCAATACTGAACTTAAAATTCCAATACCACTCTCTAACGGCCACTCCTCTGTTTGGGAAAGTCAATAAAAGAATGGAATATTCCAAAACAGAATCAAAAGCATTTCTGAAGAACTTTTTTACACTCTTCATCTGTCATCAGGTCTCATGTAGAATCTACGACAGGCGACCAGGAGTCAATACTTTAAAACTTTTTCAATTCTATTTTCTAGAATTTTATCTTTAAGTTTTGACTTTAAATGGGTTGAAATGAACCATTAGCAATTTCAAAGATGTTGCAATTTGCCAGTTGGCAAATTGTCATATCTTTTAAAATACTAATGATTCATTTTAGTCGGTTATATTAATAAAAAGCAGAAAATATAATTCTACAAAATACAGTTGTAAAAGTTTTGACTTTAAATGGGTTGAAATGAACCATTAGCAATTTCAAAGATGTTGCAATTTGCCAGTTGGCAAATTGTCATATCTTTTAAAATACTAATGATTCATTTTAGTCGGTTATATTAATAAAAAGCAGAAAATATAATTCTACAAAATACAGTTGTAAAAGTTTTGACTTTAAATGGGTTGAAATGAACCATTAGCAATTTCAAAGATGTTGCAATTTGCCAGTTGGCAAATTGTCATATCTTTTAAAATACTAATGATTCATTTTAGTCGGTTATATTAATAAAAAGCAGAAAATATAATTCTAGAAAATACAGTTGTAAAAGTTTTTTTGTATTGGCTCTGGAGGCAAAAGAAAAGTTGAAGAGGAAACATTCAGTAGAATTTTGATAACATCTCGATGATTAGAACATTTCCAAACCAGCGAAACTCGATCTGAATGGACTCAAATCATCGGGAGGATTTCGAATCTCTGAAGTTTGCTTCAAGTGAGCGCCAAGACAATTTTCGTTAACGTCCCACACGTTCCTACATGTGTAGATGTATCGTTGTGCTTTAATTATATTTTATTTGCTACACATTGTGCAAATTGGATTGGAGGACAAGTGCTAAACACTAAGTTTACCCTCCTCTCCTAAAAATTTGAAATACATGGCAAACAAAATATTAACCCTTTGAACGCAAGCGGCCGCTTTTCGGGCCAGGAACATGATACGTCATGACGTCATTATATAGGATGGCTGTTCAATAAATGTGTGGGGTAGACCAATGAATATTTTCAACGTGCAGCCCCGAGGCTGCACGTTGAAAATATTGATTGGTCTACCCCAAATAATGAATATGGACTCTTCTAATTGCTGCCATTGAACTAGCATGGACGATACCACTAGAGTTAAAAGGGTGAAATAACAAAATGAAATTGTAGTTTTACAAAAATAACAAAAATGGAACGCGACAGGGAGAGAGAGAGAGAGAGAGAGAGAGAGAGAGAGAGAGAGAGAGAGAGAGAGAGAGAGAGAGAGAGAGAGAGACGAACGGGGAGGGTGAGAAATAGAGAGAGAAAGAGAAAGAGAGGATGAGGAGTAAGAGAGAGACGATGGATTGGTGATAACGCATGAGTAATCTGCCCAGCTGACGTTGTGAGGAGATACACTTATTTCATCCCGGATTAGTTTATAAAAAAACAAGTTTGGACATACTTGTCTTGCAGACATTGGGGATTCATTGTGATGTAAGGCCGTGTTGAGTTAAAAGTCTTTCTTAAGCCAGTAGATCATAAAGCCCATGTCCCAAGAAAGAAGAAAAACATCTGTGGACAATGATGATAATATTGATTTGTACATTCTTCTTTGTATGACCATACAGCCTAAGGTGTTTATGCTTCAGTTTAGATTTAGGATAAAGAGAAACGTTGGGTATCTCGAATATATTTGTATTGTTCTGGAACAGGAAGCAAATGTCTCTACATTGTATCGAACCTTCGACATCTTGTTCAAAACGCTTACGCAATGACCGATGAGCAACAACCACATCTAATTTTGAACTGCTGTTACGGTTTTATAAAAGTCACACAACCACACACAACCACACGTATAAAGATGCTTGTATTCGCAAATATGCTGAATGATGATGCAATATACAGGCGTTCCTGTTATGCATTGTCTGCAAATCACGCCTGGAAATAAGCAGTCTGCCATCTGCAGAAAGAGGTGCACATCAGTGTAGCATCACTGAATTTACCCTCTGTGAACCTCAATCTGAATCAAGGTCTCAGGCCTAAGCAGAGCGAGTAACTCAGAGGATATATTAGGGGATTCTAGCTCACTATATGGGATAGCATCAGCAAATTCACCCCCTGACAGGTTGCTTATTTCCAGGCCTGCTGCAAACGCCACGAAACTTACTCGCATTTGACCAATAAGTTCCACGTTCATTCGGTTCTGATTATTTATTTTCTGTCACTAGTCCATGGGCGTCACGGGGGGGGGGGGGGGGTTAGGGAGTGTGCCACCCTCCTCCAATAATTTTTCAACTGTACTGGTGTTTCAGATATCGATTCGGTCTTGCTTGAAATCAAGCACTTTCTTACGAAACTTGAATGTTGATCCTTGCCACATGCATAGTCTGTCAAACAAAATGGAGACCTATTGTATCCGGTTCGAGCTATTGGGGCACACGTAACCAAACCAGTGTACCTATACTACGTGTATATCTATTTATTCACAAAAAATATCCAAGAAGTTTTGAATTTTTAACCATAATTCCGACTGACTGCCATTCCAACTACTCGGGACTTGAGACAATACAGTCGTGATAAATAGGTTTATACCCCAAAATCGGCCATTTTCATCCCCGCGCGCGCTCCTGCAGTCATCTTCCAACTCGAAACGGTAAGGGATAATTTACACCTGAATGGAGACGCCGTGGACTTTAGTACAATACACGATAACAAAACGCGGTCCAACTGGTCATTATTTCGTGGTTCTCCTTCTCTCACTCACAAACAATACTTTTGTTTGTTATCATTCACTCGTTCGGAAACACAAATGTTCAATAGAGCTGTAGGTTAACCGAAACCGAACCGAGGTTTTTTGTTTTTTTTAAAAAACCGAAACCGAAACCGTCGACATCCCGTAATCTAAGATTTTTCGTTTTTTATTAGAATACTCTCTTGCTGCAGAAATTCACAGAATGTAGCCATCCCAGAGTAGTGAGAGTACCCAGACACTGCCAATGGCAGTGTCTGGGTACTCTCACTACTCTGGGAAGGCTACATTCTGTGGATTTCCGACATTTCAGTTTAGTTGTGTTTGCAGCTTTCCTCAAGTTGCGTGTAGGTGTCAGACATCGAAAAATGGCCAAGCACAATAAAAGTTCTGTATATTTAGGTAATTATTATATTGGCCTTCCTGATTCTTCATGTATTATAGTTTATTTCGGGCATTCTTTCAGTTTCATTCAATTTCACCGCCATTCAGTTATGACTCCGGACATAAGAATGAGTTTTATTGAATTTTATTTGGCCTCATGAACAAACCGAAAACCGAACCGAACCGAGGTTTTTCTCCACCTGAAAAACCAAAACCGAAACGGAACAAGAAATTTAAAAACCTACAGCTCTAATGTTCAACAACTCCCGTCGTGCTCGACAGGGTCTGGGACCAAGGAAATTATGTTTTTTGGATTTTAAAAAAAAATCGCCCACCTAGCTGAACCACGGTCGACCTGATCCGTCATGATTGTTTTTAATCCAACCTTCTCATGGGAATTTCCGCCGCCTCTGCCTCGTAAGGTGCACACGCTTTTTTTTTTCTTTTACAAATGATTCGTTCAAATGACAATGTTTAATTTCTCTAGTAGTCTTATCGAAAAAATCTCGATTCGAAATAATTCTAGCTAATGGTCATATTTATGTTTCAGTTTATAAGTTGTGGCATTTATGCCGAGACTTTGACGCAAGAAATTGAATATTGTAAGAGACTGTCGCGCCTAGAGAAATACAGATAATTTGCATATTGACAAGTGTTGTACTACGGGGAAAATAGGTCATTTGCATACTTCAAATTGAATAATTTGCAAAACCCACATTACCATATAATGTTGCTTTTCGTGTCTCTTGGGTCGTCAATTACGGCGTCATGTTACAGGAGCCATAAATTATCAATTCAGATAGGATAATAATTGTCTTCCAAATTAAATGATCCATCTTGATTAACTTCAGCACAGACTGATGGCTGTTTTTGTAAACATATGTGACGTGAGATATGTTTTATTTCTGTCTCTGCGGTGGCGAATCTTTAGCAGAAGGGAGTGAGTGAGAAAGCAATCTTTTTTTAAATTTATTTTTCAGTTAAGTAAACTTTAAGTTGGACCGGGTGTGGGAGTCAGCAAAAAAAAAAATCCGGACACCTAGGCCTCGCAGGAAAAAAATGTTTTTTTGAAGTGTTTTTCCTTTTGGCTCAGAGATGCTTGTAGGATAAAATAACAACTAAATAGCATCTGTTGACCAACAAAATGTGCTATTTAGATGCCCAGGAGTATATATTACATATTTATTTAACAATCAACTTAATTTGCACCCCAAAACTCGAAAAAAAAACCGTTTGTATCAGCCTCCTCCGTTCCTATTTCGTATCAGGCAGATTCAATTTCCGGCCGTGTTTACAGTCGGATCGCAACGAGCCCTTCTGGGCTCGCTGCGATCCGATTGTAAACACGACCTCGAATCTGATACAAATAACAGCACGTGCACATGGTCATGATGATATATTTATATATTTACGGCTATTGACCAATGTATGCCCTTTTTATCGACTTGATTGGATAACATCAGTCTATGCTGCTGCTATCGAAACAGTATGGGGGGGGGGGACAGAAGATATTTCATTGCAGTCATTTTTATAATAAAATCAAATGAGAGAACAAAAACTAAACTCTCATACATAAAATTTAAAAAAAAAAAATCATCCGAGCGCAATAGGTGCAGGGGCATAAACAGAACACTCGAATCTGGGTAGGAGTTAAGCCTGGGAATTTATAACGTATCGTGTTGTGGTTGAAGTTGTTCTTGCCATTGTGTTGTAGTTGTAGCTGTCAGGGACACCTAAGGCCCCGTAAGGCCTGGGCTGACGTGGGGTTATTTAGTCCCGCTGATGAAGTTGCGGGAAAATTAGACCAACGTGGAGGGTCGGAATCCAAGTGTCGCGAACTCGGCGCAGAGAGCTGAGTTAGACCGACGCCGTGATTCCTTCTCTGCCAAATTGTCCTGAAATAGGTTCGATTTCCGTTAGGTGTGATTCCTAATCACTTCAGGCTGTATAATGGAAAGAATGATTTAAAGTAACAACGATTCTTTTATTTACACATAAAAATAAATCCGTTTCAATATTTCAACAATCAACAATTCAATTCTTTTCACAGAAAATGGGTCACTACGGTTAAATAATTCTAAACAATCATATAGTCATTCTATAGCCCTGTACTGGCACTATAGTCTACACACTGGAAATGTTACTACCGTGAGCTCGCCATAAGAGCTTCACAAATCTGAAATGTTATTACTGTGAGCTCGCCATAAGAGCTTCACCCGCTTAGGCTCAAATGTCAACGTCTGCGCGTAACTGTACCTCTGGCTGTCGGAGGGTTCCGACCAGCAATGTTCGTCATGTTTAAACCACCGTACTTCTGATTTGGGTCAGATATTGTCTACTCATACCTTATGTGCCTTTGAAAGTCCTCCGTGAAAGTCCTATTGAAATATCCACCGTTCCTGGTTGAATTCACGATTCACAAATGCCCCTTTTTGTGCTAGGGCGAAATTGTCACTCACACCGATCTCCAGTCGGTATTACTATGTTCCGACAGCAAAATAAACTACTCAGAACGCAATCAGGCTGACGCTTCAAAGGGTTAATACGCACAATACAATTAACCTACACTTCTGACTATTGCAGGCCGATACCTGCTACTCGACAATCTAAACTTTAACGTTCCACCTGGGGTGTTCCTTCTCACGAATTCGGCCCCGTAGCCGCCTATCAACGCTAAGCTAAATCAATCATGGAATGCCCTCTCTGGCGATTCCAGCCGTTTCAGGGTCCTGTGATCGAAGGTACCCTTATGCCAGGAAACAGAGTCCGCCTCTCCTGGACTTCACCAACGTGTGTGTGACCCCAAGTGTGTGTCTAATGCTCTGCTCTTCCAGGTATATATATACTTTTTACCCTGAACTGTCAGGTGGACCGACGCTCATCTGTCCACCTGTCAAAACGGTGGGAGATGACGTATATCGAGGCAGAATCAATACAAGTCATCTCGCGCGTGACTTTAACGGTGATTTGTTCCTGCCACGCATTGCTATAACTAATGATCAGGTGACGATACGATAGACATTTCTATCGTTTTCAAATCTCGTTTCTTAATTGACCGTGACGATAAATGAGATTAGACCTTATCTAACATACCGTTTCTCCCCTGGGTCCCTGCGCTAAAGCTGGATATACACCACGTGTGTTTTTCCAGCTTTACAGAGAAGTGAAATTCATGTAGGTTTTTCGCCTTGACGCGGAATATATTTTGAACTTACAATATCTTTAAATATGAGGCCCCTTGTCCCTATATTTAGGCTGGCTTTGCCCTGACAACTCCCTTCCCGAGAGAAACACCCTGTGTATCTCTTAAAACACAAGGGGCAAAGCCGCGCACGTTCGCCTCACACACCTTTTCACAATCTACCCATCATGTTCAAGACTACAAAACTGTGCCCTAGTGGTCGTGGAGTTCATGACCGGGCTCATGCGTCGGCCATACCGATTCCCACGACACACACGCTACCACACGCTCCCGTCTTGCGGGTTTACATATGGAGAGTAGCCTTATCCTTAGATTTGCAGCACTCTCTATCTCTGTAATACTATATATTTACACCTAAACATACACATTTTTATACACGTTCGCCCATTTTGCAAACAGTTCAATTGGCACTCACTCCGACGAGTAACACCGTCCGCGCCTTTGCGTCAGATGGGTTAATTCCAACGGAGTGTAACTTCGCCTCCCATTCCCCTATGTCTTGTGAAGGGGCAAACGACCCCTGCATTATGTTGAGCCTCACCCTCGCAAAGCTCAACCAGGGGATTAAAATTGTGCCTCACACACTCACACATTCAACACACAGATTTCCCGACCGCGCCTTTGCGACAGACGGGGTTAGTGTGCCTCACACTCACAACAAACTCTCGTCAATAAAAACAAGCGCGGTTTCCCCGGGCCTTAACACCGGGTTTGTGCATCCCGTACTTACAAAACTCGACACACAGGCTCCCCGTCCACGCACACGCGACAGACAGGGCAGTGTATATCACATTCGCACTCACAACCAACTCTAGTCAGCAGTCAGAGCAATAATAATACTAAAATAAGAAAATTCCTCCGGGCCTTAACGTATGGTTTACGAAACTCATCACCTCACCCCCAAAAATATTTGCGACTGGAGCCCCCGTCCTAGACACCAGGCCCACAGCCCCCCAACTATTGCTTCTTTATAACCACCGACCATTGGTAGGGGCCCGGTTCCCAGTATCCCCTTGGGTAACCCTTGACACACCCCTACTTCTCGCCCCGCCATTTCTACGGGTATTCCACCAGGGTCCCCATACCATGTCGTTGTCGCATTCCCAAGAGCTTCCCTTGGCGCTATATCCCCCAGGCTCACTCGTCCCGGCGATTACCGTCGTTCGAACGACACGGGCCGTCCTTGGCCCTTGTGCCGTCGACCCCCCGGTCCATTGCGACGACTTCTTGCGCACATTGGGCGCTGTGCGCCCCCGGCACTCTCTACGTGGTCTCCGCCACCTAGGATGCTTCTCCTTTGATTTGTGGACCCTTTTCTCGGTCCCCTGGACGCCCACCTTAGCGGTCCCATCCACTTTAACATACTCAACTTGTGTTGACCCGTGCCCTCTCAATTCTGGGGAAGTTTGCCCAGCCATTTGCGTGGGTCTGGCCTCCCCTCTCCACACGGGTGACACCGACTTCTTGGGGCGCTCAACTCCCCCACATAAATTTGCTTGAGGGTCTTTCCCCAATGATCCCCTTGGGTTCCCTCGCTGTTTGGCGTTTCGCCTGGACCGCCTGCGGCCCCTTCTCCCTAATTGGACAGGAGTCGTCCCTTCTGAAACTTCCCGACATTTCGTCGTGTAGGGGCCATCCCCCGGACCATCGGATTGGTTCCCCCTGGGAACCTTCCCTTCCTTACTCGTTGGGCCTTCACTTGGCCCCCTATCCCTGGACCATAACTCATCAGGGTTTGACCTCACCCCTGGGATATTACCTACGACCAGGTCATACACAGGTGATTCAATGCACATGGCTTCCACTTCGCCACAATAAAATGGGGTATCCACAGTTATCCTCGCGATGGGAAACCTTCTAACGGTCCCATCTATCAAAATACACAAATGGTCACGACCCAACAATTGCTTGTCGTCAACCAGTTGCCTTCTAACCGCTGCAGAGGAGCACCCAGAATCCCGGAGCAGACGGATCTCCCTTTGTCCCACATACCCTGGGTACACTGGCATATCGACCTTCTCCTGCGAAGTTGTGAGCCTCTCACACATGCCACTTATTATCGGGACAACCTTCCCGCCTTCCAGCCTTAATTCTCCCTCTTGTATACATTCCCGGAGGGGACTGTGTTCTGGACCGATAGTTTGACAGAACGCTGCCGTCTGTCTACTGGGCCCTGGATCTACGCGGTCACCTTGCTTCCAACCCCTTGGTGCCGCGTTCCCGACCCCCTGCTGAGGTGGTCTAATGTTCCCAGTGGTCCTTACCTGCTTCTGCCAGCAGTCCCTGGCAATATGACCCCGCTTGTTGCAGATAAAACAAGTGGTGTCCTTGGGAGCGCTCCCCCTCCGGCTGGCCTGCGACGCAGGAGGGTCGGGGTGGTGTTGCCTTACGGGTGCCATTGCCAACCCGTTTGACCCACCCCTAGCCGATTTGGGTGCGTTTACACTCCCACCGTGGGCCTCGATGTAGCGTTCTGCCACAGTTGCCATCTCATCATAGGTGGGCGGCCCCCTTTCCTTGATGAACAGGCCCAACTCCTTGGAGCATGTAGTTAAAAACTGCTCCCGGAGAAATAGATCTCGCAGGGCTCCATACGACTCATTCACTTCTGCGAGATCAGTCCAGCGGTCAAAGTACCGCCTAGCTCGGGCAAAATACTGAGGTACTGTTTCTCCCTTCTCCTGCTTAATTTCTCGGAACTTGGTCCGGAATCCTTCTTCAGTGAGCTGGTATCTCCGAAGGATGGCATTCTTCAGCTCACTGTAGTCGTTAAGAAGTGCAGGAGGCATACTGGTATATGCCTCGAGGGCTTTACCTGACAACAAAGGGCTCAAGCACATAGCCCATGTGTCTTCTGGCCACATTTGACTGGAGGCAAAACGCTCGAACCTCTCCAAGTACGAGTCCAAGTCATCTGTGTTTTCATTAAAATGAGCGAGATGGGGGCGTGGGGCATGAATTGCTACCCCTGCACTCCCATCCCCTGAGCGCCGACTTTCATTCTCCACATCGGCCCTTGCTCTGAGGAGCTCTAATTCTCTCTCATGCCTCTGTTGTTCGAGCTCTCGCTCTGCCTCCCTTGCCTCCCTTGCTAATTGGGCTTCCCTCTCTCTCGCCTCATTTGCTAATTGAATCTCTCTCTCTTTCGCCTCATTTGCTAATTGAATCTCTCTCTCTTTCGCCTCTCTTGCGTCTTTCTCACGCTCTCGTTCTAATTGGGCTTCTCTCTCCCTCGCCTCTCTTGCGTCTTTCTCACGCTCTCGTTCTAATTGGGCTTCTCTCTCCCTCGCCTCTCTTGCGTCTTTCTCACGCTCTCGTTCTAATTGGGCTTCTCTCTCTCTCTTGCGTCATTACGTAAGGCAATCTCCTTGGCCTCACGTTTCTGCTCATCTTTAACGAACTTATGAAGTTCGGCCCCCTCAAGGCCCATTTCCTTGCCTAATGATACCAGTTGGGCGAGGGGTGTAACAACATCCATTTTGATTTTTTCTTTCTATCTTCAACACTCGTCAGAAAGAACGAAGAAGGAAAAGAAAGAAAACAAAAAATATGGCAATTAATCTTAATTTACCTCTGTAATTTAACGTAATTAAACGCACCAAATATTCTGAAACCTACCGCAGTTATAGTGGCTATTAGGTATCCTTTTGGGGACTACTGTATTGCGATATTAAACCCTTGAACGGCATCAACTGACCGAACGCGTCAAAACCTAAACAGAACCGCCATTAAAATAAAACAAAATTTCCATATAGCCATTTTTTACCTTTTAGAAATATCCTGGTAGCGCTCGCCAATCAATGTCAGGGACACCTAAGGCCCCGTAAGGCCTGGGCTGACGTGGGGTTATTTAGTCCCGCTGATGAAGTTGCGGGAAAATTAGACCAACGTGGAGGGTCGGAATCCAAGTGTCGCGAACTCGGCGCAGAGAGCTGAGTTAGACCGACGCCGTGATTCCTTCTCTGCCAAATTGTCCTGAAATAGGTTCGATTTCCGTTAGGTGTGATTCCTAATCACTTCAGGCTGTATAATGGAAAGAATGATTTAAAGTAACAACGATTCTTTTATTTACACATAAAAATAAATCCGTTTCAATATTTCAACAATCAACAATTCAATTCTTTTCACAGAAAATGGGTCACTACGGTTAAATAATTCTAAACAATCATATAGTCATTCTATAGCCCTGTACTGGCACTATAGTCTACACACTGGAAATGTTACTACCGTGAGCTCGCCATAAGAGCTTCACAAATCTGAAATGTTATTACTGTGAGCTCGCCATAAGAGCTTCACCCGCTTAGGCTCAAATGTCAACGTCTGCGCGTAACTGTACCTCTGGCTGTCGGAGGGTTCCGACCAGCAATGTTCGTCATGTTTAAACCACCGTACTTCTGATTTGGGTCAGATATTGTCTACTCATACCTTATGTGCCTTTGAAAGTCCTCCGTGAAAGTCCTATTGAAATATCCACCGTTCCTGGTTGAATTCACGATTCACAAATGCCCCTTTTTGTGCTAGGGCGAAATTGTCACTCACACCGATCTCCAGTCGGTATTACGATGTTCCGACAGCAAAATAAACTACTCAGAACGCAATCAGGCTGACGCTTCAAAGGGTTAATACGCACAATACAATTAACCTACACTTCTGACTATTGCAGGCCGATACCTGCTACTCGACAATCTAAACTTTAACGTTCCACCTGGGGTGTTCCTTCTCACGAATTCGGCCCCGTAGCCGCCTATCAACGCTAAGCTAAATCAATCATGGAATGCCCTCTCTGGCGATTCCAGCCGTTTCAGGGTCCTGTGATCGAAGGTACCCTTATGCCAGGAAACAGAGTCCGCCTGTCCTGGACTTCACCAACGTGTCTGTGACCCCAAGTGTGTGTCTAATGCTCTGCTCTTCCAGGTATATATATATACTTTTTACCCTGAACTGTCAGGTGGACCGACGCTCATCTGTCCACCTGTCAAAACGGTGGGAGATGACGTATATCGAGGCAGAATCAATACAAGTCATCTCGCGCGTGACTTTAACGGTGATTTGTTCCTGCCACGCATTGCTATAACTAATGATCAGGTGACGATACGATAGACATTTCTATCGTTTTCAAATCTCGTTTCTTAATTGACCGTGACGATAAATGAGATTAGACCTTATCTAACATACCGTTTCTCCCCTGGGTCCCTGCGCTAAAGCTGGATATACACCACATGTGTTTTTCCAGCTTTACAGAAAAGTGAAATTCATGTAGGTTTTTCGCCTTGACGCAGAATATATTTTGAACTTACAATATCTTTAAATATGAGGCCCCTTGTCCCTATATTTAGGCTGGCTTTGCCCTGACAGTAGCAGTTGGTGTAGTGGAGGTCCGTGTTGCAGTTTCTGTAGTTGTGGTTGCGGTATTTGGTGTAGTGATGGTTGGCATAGTAGTTGTAGTGTTTGGTGTTCTATGCCAAACACTACAACTACTACACTGAAAACTACACTAATCTAACAGTAACTTCTACACCATCCACAACAACAACTTTCACCAAAACAGCATCTACTGCAGCAATATTTAGTACACCAAGCACGACAACTACTACACCATAACCACTCCAACAACTGATACAGCTCCATCCCTAATATCTGCTGCACTGAAACCAAGACAACATTACCAACCATAAAACAACCACACCAACAACCATAACCGCAGCACCAATCGCCACAACTACTTCACCAACAACTACACCTACAGAATCAACTTTAACATGAACCACTACATCTACAACTCCAATCACTACAACTAAACCAGCCACTACAACTAGTACATTATCAACTATAGCACCAACAGCTACAATGATTAAACCAACTCCGTCACCAATTACTACAACTGCAACACTAACCACAACAACACCAACTATTACACCAACAACTGCGATGTCAACCACTACAACACAAACCACTTCAACTACAACATCCACAATACTAACTACTGCCACTACCAAACTGACAACAACTACGACACCAACTACTTTTATTTAACAACCACAACCACAGCACCAATATTCATAACCACAACAATTACTAGGCCAAAAACAAACACTACAAAAACACAACTACAATACCAACATCTTCAAGCAGCACATCAACCACAACATCTACTAAGCCCTCTACAACTAAAGCTTCTACAATAGTTGAAGGAGTTATGACACCAACAACCACAACTACAACAGTAAACACAGCAACCAACCAATACAACACCAATCACTACAGCTCCGTCACCAACAACCTCAACAGTAACCACTCCCCCTACTACACTAACCACAACTACAACCACTAAACTAACAGCTAAATAATCACATAACTAAACGAACGACCACAACTATTAGATATATAGAATATACCCATAGTAGCTGGGTGTACTAAATGTTCACCATGGGTGGTGAAGTGGTGTTAACCGCGAGCCTTTGGAGAGCGGTTAACACCACTTCACCACGAGTGGTGAACATTTGGTACACCAGGCTATTTTTGGTATATATTTTATTTGTATCATGATAGTCAGATTATTAAGAGCCGCCATTATTTTTTCTAGATTTTCCAGAGCAGCAGACGTACACAGGTGCGAATCTGTTTTTGTTTACATGAGCGCCGGTGAGCGGTACTTACTCTGTCAAATTTATCACCGAAACGAAATGGAAAAAGAAAAACGCTTATCACGGGGCCTTTTTCATTTTAACCCTCTGAACTCTGGTGGTATCTTCCATGGCAGTTCGATGGCAGCAGTTAGAAGAGTCCATATTCATTATTTGAGGTAGACCAATCAATATTTTCAACGTGCAGCCTCGGGGCTGCACGTTGAAAATATAGATTTGTCAACCCTACACATTTACTGAACAGCCATCCTATTTAATGAAGTATGACGTACCATGTTCCTACCCGGAAAAGTTCAGGTACAAAGGGTTAATAACATAATAAATAAATAAAGGAAAAAAGTCCTACTCGGCTCCTGGATTCCTGTCCCCCGCACTCCATCCTTTGTTGTGTTCTGTCTTATTACATCTCTGCAATCAGACGGCAAAACGTAACTAGGAGCCAATGTCAAGATGATTAGACCCTGGGTGGTTACATACATTGTTTACTTGTAGTAATTATTCTGTCTGATCATTTTTGCCATTTAAGTCACTTTCACTTTCACCACTACCATTTTCGACACTCAATTGTGTCGCTTCTGTTTAATGGTGTTCCTTTCACCACAATTACAACAAACTCTGTGATACAAACGTTTTACGTCTATTTAAACGATTTTAACTGAATACTCTCTGGCCTGATGAATCCCCCTACTTCTGGATTATGACGTCAATATAGAATATACCCATAGTAGCTTGGTGTACCAAATGTTCACCACGAGTGGTGAAGTGGTGTTAACCGCGAGCCTTTGTCGCGCGGTTAACACCACTTCACCGCGAATGGTGAACATTTGGTACACCAAGCTACTTTGGGTATGTTTTATTTATACCATGATCGTCAGATTATTAAGAGTCGCTATTATTTTTTCTCGATTTTACTGAGCAGCAGACGTACATACGTGCGAATTTGTTTTTGTTTTCATGAGCATCGGTGGGCGGTACTTCCGCTGTCAATTTTATCACCGAAACGAAATAGAAAAAGAAACAGGGCATTTTTCATTTTAATAACGTAATAACATATTATTTCTCGTTATGGATGCTATATTAACATGAGACAACGCATGTTTGTTAATTTTTGGTATCTTATGAGGTAAACTCATTTAAAAACGTAATAAATAATTGCCGCTTTCATTTCACTCTTTACGAGAAGACGAGCGATAAATTTAGACAAGTTTGGATTCAGGTCGAGGTCATGAAAGGTCAACTTGGATGTAGTTCCACTGTAGGTGTAAATTTTAACTATTGAAATCCCATTGCTGGAGTATTCACCACAGACACACGTGTTCACTGCGGTTGGTGTGTAAAGATAAAATTTACGTCATAGGCTTTTTATATATAGCAGAATAGGTAACCGAGGTATAAATGCGTTTCACCAACAACCACTATCTTAAGTACATAATAGTTCCACTTACGCCTCAAAGATCCCTGTGTCACTATTTCCCTCATCCCCCAAATGTCCCGAGCAGTTCCCAAAGCTTGGACCCCAATAATTCCCAAATCACTATCTTCTGACATCGGTCCCAAGTAGTCGGATTAGTTCCCAGACCATGTTCCCTTGGAATTGTCCCCAATAGTTCACAAATATCCACACTAGTCAGACTGGACCATAGGAGTTACAGAAACGGCTATAATCTGGGATCTAGGAATCATAAAGGTTATATTGTTGGAGCTATTAGGGCTCTTCTCTGGTAATGGAGTACACTTCAGAACACTCGAAATTGAGGGAAATATCACAAACCAACAGGATGGTACAGTAGATGGTTTTAGATAGCCGGCGGGTCTTTTCAAGGCTAAAAGACCCCAAAGGGTACAGGCAATCCACACTATGCTTTCATACCAAATAATCAAGCATCATCAACAATATCGCATACCCTAGCAATAAGAACTATCTGCATCAACATTAGGATAATTAAAAGCATAACATGAGTAACTAGTACTAGATAATAACATTAAATTAACAGGGACATACAGTCCATCCTATACTACTGTATTAGACAACCAAGCGTATACCACATAACCGCATGCTCGGGTATCTCAAACCCGCCAAGTAGAACAGAACTGGTTGATAGTTTTTACAAATACTATACGTGGAGAGTGTATTATCACTAAATCACCCGCAGAGTGGAGATTCCACCCAAGCAATAATTGCAAATTTGCTGCAAAGCATAACAAACACAAACAAAGTTTCAGCCAATGGACCTCCGGGTTAAACCCGGAGGTCCATTGGCTGAAACATTTCTTGTGTTTGTTGTCGATGTGTACACAATTTGAAAGTTATAACTTGGGTGATAACCCCACTCCGCGGGTGATTTAGTTACAATCCACTCTCCACGTACTGTACTATCACTCACATCAGTTGGGTCTTGCTGTGTTGGGTACTTCATTAATCATTCTCTTTTTGCTTTTATGTGGTGATGTTGAGCCGCTTTCAGGGCCAGCATCCGAAGCCAACAGCCCTTTCATTACAATTTTGCATTACAATATACTGAGCATACGAAACAAAGTGGAAGAGCTGATCAACCTATACGACGAATACGATATACTCTGTTTTACCGAAACCCACCTGAACGCTTCATTTGAGGAGATAAATCTTCATATTCCAAATTTCCAGAGCCCGCTAAGGAAGGATCAAAAACAGTATGGTGGTGGAATTGCCGTATATTTTGCACATGACTTATACTTTGTACCAGTTCCAGAACTTCAATTTAAAGATGATACACTGTGGTTTGAAGTTGGCACTAAATCAAAATTTCTTTTATGTGCTTTTATGTGTGACGAAAAGATCACTAAGTATTGTTGATTACTGGTCTAAACTTGAAGAGGCCACCGAAGCACCAATATCCAAAAACCCGTCAGTCGTCCTGGTCGGTGATCTGAACTAAGATCTTTTAAAAAAGTGAAGGACCCCTTCAAAACATTATATCTATGTTTAATTTAAAAAAATCTTATAACGGAGCCCACCAGGATAACTACTAATACACATACCCTTTTGGGTCTCATTATTGTCAGTGATACAGTTACGTCGTTAAATTCAGGTACTCTTGATTTTAATCTTTCAGATCACAGAGCAAGGTTTGCCAATATTTCCATCATAAGACCTAACAAAAGTGTGACGAAGCGAAAAGTGTGTAATTATAAGAGAGCCGACTTTCATAAATTGAACACACTTGTTGCAGAAACGGACTGGCAGCATCTGATCTGTGATCAGCCATTGGCAGATGTTGCGGTATCGAATTTCACATCTAACTTGTTGAATTATGTTGAAAGGTGTGTTCCACGACAAGAGATTGTGATACGAAAATGTGACAAACCTAAGTTTGATAGCTCTTTGAAGCGTCAAATCCGTCAACGCGATCGACTACGTACATCTGCCCTAAAGCATAATACAGTTGCGCACTGGCATAAATGCAAAGTTTCAATAATAATGGTCAATAATATGAAATAATTGCGAAAAAGAAATACTATGGGACGTTGTGAAATCGGGAGGAGGGAGGTCTCGTGATAGTCTCATCCCCGATCATTCATCAAATTTACAATAGTTGGTAATTCGTAGACCTAAATTGAAAGAAGTTGGAAATTTCCAAAAGGATGCTCATTGAACTTTTCCGAACATGTGTAGAATTTGGCCAAAATATGGAATTTTAGACTAAAAAGTAAGTGAAAGTGTTTCATACAGTTAAAACTAGAAGTCCTGTCACGAACTGTGCGCTTACCTAGGCTTAATTGCGCGTAGGAATTGCGCATCCAAAGCATGGCAAGTTCTCCTGGTTACTCATAGCAAACACAGGCAATGTTTCTGCCAATGGACCTCCGGATTACCCGGAGGTCCATTGGTTGAAACATTGCTTGTGCACAGGCCACAAGTACAGAATTTAATAGCCTTAGTAAGATAAGATAAGATAAGATATTTATTGTCTCAGTATCAACAGAGATAGATGACAAGAACAATGATAACATGTAACAAATTACAGGAACAAATCAAATGGACGCATACGATTACAAACAGGTATTAAGAATTATTGACGGCTTATAGATCAAGCAATGTGATACACTCTTGGATATATATGTACATACAGTGCGTAACGCACATACGCTCACACGCAAGCCCTCAAACCCACGCGAACACACGCACACGAGAACCCCCCCCCCCACACACACACACAAACACGGCGCCGAAACAGGGATTTATGGCAACTATGCGTGCTATTTGTGCGCATTTCATGACAGGACTTCTAGTTTTAACTGTATATTGACGGAAGAGAAGTAAAAGTCGCCCCAAAATAGTTCGAATTTGTTACAACTAAGAGCCTCAGTTGGATAATCTACAGTCAATGTGGGTGTACAAATGAAATTCCGAAACTTAACCATCTACCTAACGAATTGGTCTCATCTGCCTGCGGAATTTACAAATTCGGCAGCGTAAAAACAAAAACATTGAATACTTTTAACAATACCATATCATGTGACTCCTCATTAGATCGAGCTAGTCATGGTCATTTCAATGAGGGGTTACATCATACAGTTTTGTTAACCCTGGCTGCTCAGTAAACATGTGAGGTAGCCCAATCAATATTTTCAAGGTGCAGCCCAGAGGCTGCACTTTGAAAATATTGATTGATCTACCCCAAATAATGAATGTGGACTCTTCTAATTGTTGCAATTGAACTGGCATGGAATATATCACCAGAGTTCAAAGAGTTAAAATAACAAAAATCTATATTGTGTGTGGTGGGTTTAAAACTTGTAGTTGAAAAAAAAAATAACTGGGTGGTGGGGATGTTAATGGAATTTCCCACTTATTGGAAATTATGTAGTGGTAGTCGGAATTTTGCTTACCGGGGAATGGGGGGGGGGGGGGGGGGTGTAGTTGGAAATCTAAATGTGGACAGTCCCCCCCCCCCCCTCATCCGACACACCCTGGCAACGTCCCCGTGTCCTTTATAGTTTTGTGTCAGCCGTCCTTGATTCATTTCATCACCTCACTTAAAATAAATTCTTCCTGATGATTGATAAAGAAATTACCTTCAGATTGTTTTCTCTCCCTGTTTCTACTTCTCCTTTTCTCGTAGAAATTACACAACACCATCGCTCATTTATTAGTCAAACATTTTTAAATGTATTCAAGTTCATTTTACTGTGAAAATCTTCATTGAAAACAACTTCGATCGGCGCTTACCAGATAGAAACAAACTGAAGTTCAGTTCGAAGATTGCGCGACTTCAATTAATTATTCAAGAATTTTATTTGTAAGTGTCACCTCGTGACGGACAGTTTTACGGGTGGAGGAAGCCGGAATACCCGTAGAGAACCATCGAGCAACGTCGAGCAACTGTCAGACTCCCCAGCGTACTAACTCTGCACAGGCAGGGTTAGCATTGGTTGAAGACAAGTGCACCATCGACGTGAAGTACTCTTTAGTACACGGCGCCAACGTGCGGCCACTTAGCAATCGGGATTAGGTGCCTTGCCCAAGGACACAACGCAGTTACCTCTAGGTAAAGGGTTAAAATGGTTAACGTTTAGTGATGTGACGTCAGTATCTCAACTTATATCTCTATTGGTATGAGCAACTAAGCAAAGACAAGTTATCGTGAGCATCTGCTCAATCTCATGAAACAAAAAGCATTCTGTTTTCGAGCGCAGACTATATTTCCAGTAGTAAATGTTTCAACTTATGATATCTTTTAGGGCATTATTAACTCGGCCGAACTGTCCGTCAATTACGAACCATTTGCAAATTTGCATTTAAAGCTAAAAGTCCTGTCATGAAATGCGCACAAATTGCACACAAATTGCACATCAATCTGCGCGTTAATCTACGCGCTATGACCATAGTAAGGCTATCAAATTCTGTACCTATGGTCTGTGCCCAAGCAATGTTTCAGCCAATGGACCCCCGGAGGTCCATTGGCAGAAACATTGCCTGTGTTTGCTATGAGTAACCAGGAGAACCTGCCGTGCTTTGGATGCCATTCGATATGGCAAATGTGCGCAATTCCGACGCGCAGCTAAACCTAGATAAGCGCACAGTTCGTGACAGGTCTTCTAGTTTTAACTGTATAATGCTGATGTTATCACTATGGCTATGACCTATTGGCATTAATTTGTTTTGTTATTATCACAATCGTTCATACAATATTTATTTATTTATTTATTTATTTATTTATTTATTTATTTATTTATTTATTTATTTATTTATTTATTTGCACTTTCGAGAGCCAGGACCTCCGCGTGTCGGAACAACATCTAGTAGAAACACGATGTAATTCAATTATCAGTTCTTCTCCATGTTGTAAATATTTTCTAGCAGAAACGTTCTCAGCCGCATTTATCTTCCAGTTTAGTTATTCTGATAGGCATCCAACAGTTTATTCGACACATTTATTTATTCACAAGGGAGTTTGGTGAACTGAAACTCTTGACAATCACTGAAGGGCCGTTTAACAAAACTTTGGAAAATTTTTGAAATTTTCACAAGTGCCCAAAATACTGATAAAATAATTAAACAAAGTCATATTGTATATCACAATAATGAATGGGGTACAAGGAAATGGAATACATTAGCTTTTCAATATTTTTTTTGTACGATTTTGACGAAAGTCAACTTCCAATTGCACAAGTAACGAATTGAAAAATATCACAAATATATCGGTAATTCCAATGACAAGGTTTCAAATAAACTCCATACTCGGAGAAAGCACTTTTTACCATTTCATCTCCTACGCGTTATAAACGCCCTAAAGAAAAGACAAATGCACGAAAAAGAAGTAAGCTTCCATTTCAAAACCATGCGGACGAATGAGGGCTTGTCACCATATAAGTCAAATCGTGAACTTGGGCAAAATATTGTTATCAAAGATCTGAGAACTGCAGAAGCGGCCACACTCTTCTCAAATCTGCAAGGCGATGGAATTGAAAACGCTCAAAGCATTCACGGAGGAAAATTACATTGACAATCCATAAATGCGAGATAAATTCAAAATTGCAGGACAACTTTTCAGTTTCCCTATCCAGGTAAACCATTTTTGGAACTGGATCACTACTCCTCTGTTCGTATTATTATAATTTATAATTTGGTTGTTGTCTATACGTAATATATTAAACTCGATAAATAGGTTTCAAACAAAATATATCCACACAAACTTTAACTGTAATCGTCATACCATTTCGTCCCCTGAGTTTTAATGCGTCCCATGTACCTTCTGGCACATATAAAACATTGGAACTCAGTGGATGATTTTCAGCTATCGTTAGCCATTCCAATTATAATTGCGGTGCACAATTTGTAGAAAATTCCAGTGAAATTTCGCTTCTATTGCAAAATAGTCCGTGGACGATTTCTGTTCCACACATGTGTGCGGAACAGATTTTCATTTTCCGCATAGTTAAGTGTTGCAGTAGATGGGTATTTCGTAGAAAAGGCGTGAAATAAAAAATATTTCTACTTGAAACTTCAGAATTCTACTATCCTTATGTAGAGGGTTAATATACTGTCCAATAAACGTTAAGCCCTCCCTCCCCGCCACCTCCCTATAATACCATTGGGTACACAGTAAATGGGTAAATTCTCCGGAGAAAAGACCTGCTATTTGCAGTAGGGGCGATATGCCTTATTAGTGAAGCAAGGGTTTCTAGAGCTTTCTTTTTTATTGAATGAATATTAGGCACCGCCGACGTCATAACAACGTTAAAAAACGTCACGTTGTTCAGTACCTGATGGAACAGCCTCGAGAATATCTAACACATCTTAACCCTTTGTCTATCATGAAAAGCAGACGACACTTGCAAACAAAATTCTTGAATAACTAATTTTTTTCATTTTTTGTCTCAAAAACATGGGTTATGACCCGTCGTTGGAACGAGCTCGACGAGCTCGTTCCAACGAGGGGTCATAACCAATGTTTTTGAGACAAAAAATTAAAAAAAGAATGAAAATTAATTGGCGAATTTTGAGAATAGTGCTGGCCGGTTTTGGCCGTTACGTTGGGAAAGGGTTAATCGGCATGGCATGCTGTCCATGACCTTCCGAATTTCTCTCACTGTGATGTCTCATTTCTCTATAAGCACACGGCAGTGAAGTGGTCAATAGCCAGCAAATATTCAACCAGTTTTAAGGATGTATACCCGATCCGACAGAGGAATGCAGAACGTCACAATATGAGCTATTCGTATACCCACCCACAGGTATTATAAGGGGAGGGGGTGCTTAACTTGTTTTGGACAGTATATATATATTGTACTGTAACTTATCAATAGTTTCATGTTGTCAGAGTCCATAGAATGTTTCGTCACATCAAGGCGTGACTGCTTTATATTACTTAGCAAGTTAAGAGCTAAATTACTCTGATTGTCACATTCATTACCACTAAGTCTTGTGTGGCTTGAAAACAGTACGTCAATTGTTCAGCATGATGGACATATCTTAGATAGGTTAGTTAGAGTTCGAATGCCTTTGGTCACTTCTACTATTGTTATGAGCTTAACGTTTCCTCCTGGTTATTGTTGTTAGCGCGGGGTTACGTATAGTGCTGTGGTGCATCACAAATTAACCGTACAGGTGTCTTCAATCCTTTTGAGTATCAGCTGGAGCTGGTAAATACAGTACCTCACGTGCAATGTAACCTGCATACAATTTTTGGCTATTACCGAACTTTAACCCGGGTATGACTAAATAGGTACCAAAAATATGATAAAACGCCCTGCGTTTGAAGTGTTTGCAGGGTCTCATGTTGGTATACGAACATTCATTTCCATTACTTGGGTGTCTGCTGTTCGGTTTTCCAAACGGGTTCAAGAGTAAACTGAAAAACATAAGCTTTCAGATGGTTTCACAATTGATGGAACTTTTGTTACTCAAACATGACATTGTTTGCAATATGATTATTTTTATACAAACACGTAGGTATATTCTTTTGTAAACATTAATTGGTTTATGTCGCGATACGAAATGTGAAGATTCATCTCGAGTATTGACCTATCACTGTGTCCTGATGATGAAAACTTGAGCGACTGCTTGTTTGCTATAGGGGTTAACGACCTTTTCAACAGCCATGATGACATAGTGTCGGACAGTTTTATGGGTGGAGGAAACCTGCTTACCCAGAGCAAACCACCGAGCAACGGCGAGACTCTCCAACTTGCTAATCTTGCACAAGCAGCAATTGAGGACAATTACACCACAGACGTGGTACACACCGCAACCATGCTCTCACATGGGCAATCGCGTCTTCCAAAGGACAGAGCGCAGGTAGTGCGAGCAGAATCCAACAATCGATCTGTCAGTTTAAAGTCCAATGTTCGAACCAATGAGACGTTAATTATGGGTAGATAAATGGTCTCATTCCAAATAGGAAACATGGTAAAAGTCAAACCATTCTGATTACTTCGTAGAAGGATTAAATCCTGGGATAGTTAATCACTTTCCCGGTTGCCTGATGTATCAAATTGGAGGACTGCCTTTCATGGGATGAAAACTGACAATAAAGCATTACGCACGATGACTTTGGTGATCAAGGAAAATCTATAATTTGTAGCTTGAATATCCAAATGAATTGTTTTGCATGACATGTTTTGTCACTATTTATTTGGACTAAAACATATCAGATTAACCCTTTACCCAACGTAACGGCCAAAACCGGCCAGCGCTATTTTCAAAAATCGCCTATTAATTTTAATTATTTTTTCATTTTTTGTCTCAAAAACATAGGTTATGACCCCTCATTGGAACGAGCTCGTCGAGCTCGTTCCAATGAGGGATCATAACCTATGTTTTTGAGACAAAAAATGAAAAAAAATAGTTATTCAAGAATTTTTTTTGCAAGTGTCGTCTGCTTTTCATGTTAGGTAAAGGGTTAAACCGTTGAACCGGAAAGTTCTGGTCTAGAATCACGCTACGTCATAATTTCCTAAAGTAAAAAGGTTATACAGTGAATTGGTGTGTCAAACCTATCCATATATCCAACGTGCGGCCAAATATTGAATGGTCTACCCAGGATGACGAAGATAGAACCCACCAAACCCAATTCGTGACCTTGAACTGAAAGGGAATATACCACCGGGGTTCGAAAGGTAATTATCTTGGCAAAATAGTATTTTACATATCCAATTCAATTCAATTCAATTCAATTCAATTCAATTCAATTCAATTCAATTCTATTCAATTCAATTCAATTCAATTCAATTCAATTCAATTCAATTCAATTCAAATTCAATTCAATTCAATTCAATTCAATTCTTTATTTCCTCTCTTCATGAAAAACACAACAGAAGTAATTAAAACTACAAAAACAACGATTATATAATGCAGGGGGTGACATAGTCTAATTGGCTATCTTCCCGACGCTCCCCATTAACCATTTAATTATGCTTGATAGCATTTCGTTCATTTATATATTTATATTATTATTATATAAACAAATATTTTACCCAGGAATCAAATAAAATTATCAGGAGACAGGAATAATTAGTGTAATCCTTTGAACCCTGGTGGTATCTTCCATGTCAAATCAGTGGAAGCGATTGGAGGAGTACATATTTGGGGGTAGACCAATTAATATTTTCAACGTGCAGCCTTGGGGCTGTACGTTGAAAATATTGCTTGTCTCCACCAAACTTTAACTTAGCAGCCATCCAACTTAATGAAAGTTTGACGTATCATGTTCCTCCTGGACCGGTAAAACGGTCTCTCACGTTCGAAGGGTTAATCAGTTTAGCCTACTGCACTCCAATGTGGAAATATCTAAACCCCAGGCAGTAAACCCCCACCACAATGCAATCGGGAACGTAACCAATAAGCAGTTCTGAAGTACGTATCTTCATTCAACATTCTAGTTGTTTGCCTACAACTTTCTTCAGACTGAAAAAAGGCTAAAAGACCATAATGACTGCGGTTAGTAACGTCTTATAATTATTGATAAAAAGATACGGTTTATGAAAATATTATGTTCCAATAGCAATAAAATCCTTGCCATCTGGTTGGACAAGAGTTCGCTTGATTTTTTTCTGTGTTTACAGCTCCAGTGGCTTAAGTTATCGTTTGACGTCAGCACGCGAAATATTTGAAATGGCATTGGTCGCTTCACAATTATTTCATCAACTTGCAAACCGCTTCGTTTTTTTTTAGATTTGTTTCACACAGCAGACGGCGTTTTTTTAAATTTTTATAGCAGACGACGTTCCAAGTGAAGCATTGTTTGAATTACAAATCACTTTACGATTTGAACTGAGATGGAGTCACCTTGACCTTTATATGATTCATTGATTATTTGTCCAGTGAAGACTGTGAGTACACAGGGGATTTATTTACTAAACTTGTTATCGTTAAAAGTTGCCCTGTTCGTTTCACGATATTGGTTTTGGACTATGGATAAGGTGGAATTGGAACATATACCCTATTGTGATGAACTGATGGTAACATGGTCTGAGGTTTGCGGCTCGGAGCTTATATTCAACCCCACGCTCTGCGTTTCAGGCCATGTACCGTCAGTTTATCACAATAACTTAAAATGTGAGCTATGCTCCGACCAAAGTGGTCTGTAATACGACTAACAGCAAGAAAATGATTGTTCAAAACCACTCCGTGATGACAAATGCTTTGTCAGGTCAGACCAATTGACTTCCATGGCCTATCCATCTGAAACATCCTCCAAGCAGCTTCTTCATAATCCAACTGTCCTACTTTCCTCTTCTTCGGAAACTGATTTACTAAGCCATTTAATTTTATTACTTTCGATTCACAACATCTTCTCTTTAACGTTCGCATCAGTGATGGATCACATTTCTGTTCTACGATATTGTAACTCCCACCCCCGCTCTCTCTCTCTCTCTCTCTGAGAGAGAGAGAGAGAGAGAGAGAGAGAGAGGGAGAGAGATAGAGATAGAGAGAGAGAGAGAGGAGGGAGGGAGGGAGAGAGAGAGAGACAGAGAGACAGAGACAGAGAGACAGAGAGAGACAGAGAGATACAGACTGAGAGAGAGAGAGAGAGAGAGAGAGAGAGAGAGAGAGAGAGAGAGAGAGAGAGAGAGGGGGAGGGACAGACAGAGACAGAGGCAGAGAGAGACAGAGAGAGAGAGAGACAGAGAGGGAGAGAGAGAGAGAGAGAGAACACACACAAGCGACCATCTTGTTGTGTATTTTAGACTTTGCAAAAAGAATATTAATTAATGTGCTTTCATATAATTATTCCATTTGATTATCAGCATATTTTTCATCATGAGTATCTCATTAATGCTATTCGAATCAAACTATTAGATGACGGAACATCCGGTGATCACTCAGCTGACGGTTTGATGCTGCTGCTTTGTTACATCGGTTGTCCATCAGCTGAAGGTTTGTCGATGATCTTTACAATTTTTATACAGAACTTGTACAGTACAGTCGCCGTGTACTGATCGTAATCCACGAGTGGGCAGTGATGTCCACGCATGCGTTTTACTAGGTAATGAAAATCATCATCAGCAAAATTTAAATTAATGAAGTACCGCGCTGTACCTGGTGCTTCAGTAATTAATTTTTTGATGATTATTCCTGTAATTAGTGTTTGGAATCTTATATTATTATGTCCGTGGAAATATTGCCCACCCGTGGAAAGTGACCAGTCCCCGGCGCAGCACTGTACTCTCCTCCAGGTGGAAAATTCAATCTCCAAGGTGTTCCTTTAGAAATTCACTAGAAGCGAAATATAAGTGGACGTTTGGTCCAATTACGAACAGAAAGAGAGCTCAACATATCGTTAAAAACAAATCCCAATTTCACATAGACTGTCCTCTTGGAAAGGAATGATGAGAAAACTGCACATATTCTATAAATAACACTGCTTGGGTTGGAGAAGAAAAATGGAGGAGTTTCTCAAAACGATAGTAGAGGAACATCATTACAAAACATCTAAAAAAAACTTTTGTTAATGGAAACAACTCCACTGACGTCACCCTGACAGTGAGGTAACAGACGAATTAAATGTACCTGTGCATGCCCCACCTACCAGAACAATCACATGGACATCTTAGACAACTGTAGAGAAATTGAAACAAAACATAATACAAAATCCATAGCTTGACATAAACCTACTTTTAACATGCAACTCTCTTCAAATGATGGATTATTTTCCACACATGCCATGAAAGATAATCATGGTTGTCCATAAAAAGATGAAGAAATGAAAATCTGATTGAGAACACGCGATAAATTGGACGAAAATATAGACGAAACATGGTTGCAGGCATGTAACTTCAACACAATATGTCTTCTCAAGTGACTACCAAGGACAAAAAGGAAGGGATTGACAGGGAAAACAATTCGGTGCGCAAACGAATTCCACCTGCGAATTCAACTTTGAGAACAATCATTTCGCACAAAGACCTCCTATACAACCTACTGAAGACATTACAAAATGTTTCTTGAATCAGATTTTACTCTTCCCCAAAACAGTTCGGCTTCAAACCTATAGCTTATAGCCCCTTAGAAGAACAAAGATCGTCATGGGATAATCATAAGCCATGTTTTAGAGGATGAATGTTTAAAAAAAATAAAACTTGAATTGCGATTTTTGTGAACAAAGGTGGCCATAAATAGCCGTTACGGAAGGCAAAAATAGAATTCTTCCAACGATAACGCGTGATTTTGCTGAAATAAAATCGTCGCGCATGCGTATATGTGCTGAGTACAAACATCGACGGTAATTTCGTATGTTTCTTTATTGGTGTGGTACGTCCTTACAGGCCGTACCACGCCAACAAATAAGCTCACAGCCTTACCACCCAATACTGGACTAATATATGTTGAGCTTTCTGGATTCACCATTAATTCATAAAGATTTCCTGTGCTTTCGATCAAGATGACAAAGAGAGGAAAGATTCTTTCCGCGTAAGACAGGTGTTTTTAAAAAATTGGCCAATCACGTCTCCAAGAAGTCAAGTCATGATACTAAATTTCACTTCCTCAAGGAACCACGAATGTAAATGATACTTGTTCAACAGAAAGATCGGGAGGTGGGACTCGAATGTCAGTTTAATATTCGAATCTTGTCTTTCAGAACGGATATTCGAAAATTCGATTTTGTACTGCAAAAATGACCAATTACCAGAATGATCGTCTTGGTTTTGTTTACTTTGTATACCAGACTCAGACCTGGAAATAACCCGCAAACGATCTGGTGTAGGTTACGTGAAATGGAAAATACGGGAACGAAATACAGGTTACGACAATAATAATACAACATAACATTTTTTTATTAACCCTTTACCCAACACAGACGATATCAAAATTTATTATTTTAAATATCATTTTTTAAATGTTTCAAAAAAATTCAACAAAACCATATCATGTGACCCCTCGTTGGAACGAGCTCGACGAGTTCGTTCCAAAGAGGGGTCACATGATATGGTTTTGTTAAAATGTTTCGATAATATTTTTTTCAGCTGCTGAATTTGCATATTACGCGGGTGGATGCGGGCGATTCGTTGAGTAAAGGGTTAACCGCTGCTAACTCTGTGCTTTGTTAATTAGTTGGAGAGTCACATGATATGGTTTTGTTGAAATTTTTAAAAAAATATTATTTTTTCAACTGCTGAATTTGCATATTACGCGGGCGGATGCGGGCGATTCGTTAGGTAAAGGGTTAAATTACTAATCTTGCATGTTTTACCAGAAGGACTTGACGATCTTTCGGAACTATTACGACTCAACGGTTGAGTATTGCATCTACGTATGAACAGAATGGCATGCTGCTTCTACATTAAAAGAATTTTCGCCAAAATAAATAGCATATTGCACAATAGTATATTACATCCACGTATGAACATGCCGCTTCCATCTTAAAAGAATTTCCGCCAAAATAAATCGCAACAACTAACGTGCGATCTCGCTTCGACGAGATCGCGCGTTGATTGTTGATATCTATTACGGTGGAAATCCCGTTAAGGCGTAAAACTGCATGACTGCCGTAATAAAAACAGAGAAGGTGAACAAACATCACACCATTCATTTTCCTTCGGGTCACCGCCATGAATATAGCCTAACCTGTCAGCGGGTTAGGATACAAGCCCTTTACTTCCAGGCCTGCTGAGACTGATCGGCTGTTGTATAATATGAATATTGAAGCTATGGTTGAATGTATAAGCCTCCGTGACTGATTCCGGAGCACGTCGGTGGCTTCGTAGTGAAGAAAGCTCCAACACATGCTTCTCAAATAATTTAGAAGTAATCCCTCTTTTCCAATCACCTAATAAATTCCGCATTTCCTTGCACGACCTGGATAGAGAAAACTGCAATTTTAATTTTCTATTGTGAGCAGAGTCGCCGAAACCCTATCTCCAAAGGGGACTCCCCCCCCCCCCCCCCCAGCCTCTTAACCTGCAGGACGAGCGGAAGAGAGAATAGCCATTTCCATACAAAATCTACTATCTCTGCATTATGGACGGATCAGACAGAAAAGCTAAAAAAAGAAAGAAAAGGGAAGGAAAGAGATGCCACGCATAGGCCTACTACCATGCATGAACTAATTCAATCCTGATTTCCTGGATGAGATTTTATGGTGTAAAACTGGCTGCAGCAAATACACTTTGTCTCTTTGTACAGGAGTTCAATAATATTGTTTAATACTACGGTTCAATGGTGTTGTAGAATTCAGTTGTTAATGATCTTTCTTAACTATTCCCAATATATGCTAACAGGGACATGGAGCCCTGTGGGCACAGGAGACTCTTGTACCCAACATTTTCCGGACGGACGGTCGCACGGACGGGCGTACTCTACTAGGGCTGTCACGATTTTTTAATGTTGGAATCGATTAATCGTCCGATATAATCGATAGTAATCGATTAATCGTATCCAGATGACCATCCCTCTCTCTTTCTTTAAAGTCGTTAAAAATGAAGTTGAAGTCGGTTCACCTACCTCAAGTAAACAACGAAGACGATCCTCTTTTAGATACATTCAAAACTTTGATGTTCTGAACTTTTGAACCGTCAGTGTAATAATCAAGACCGGTCGGCAGTTGCGAACTTCGCAACTGCCGACCGGTCTTGATTATTACACTGATGGTTCAAAAGTTCAGAACATCAAAGCTTTGAACGTACCTAAAAGACAAATGCTTCTAATGGCTTCTTGAGGTTTAACGTCGACGTTCGTGACCTTTTACCTTCAGAAACAATAGTTTTTTATCCAATTTTTTTAAAATTATTAAACGTCTAAAACGGGGTAAACTGTACCGATTCTTCGAAAACAAAAAATACTAACCGATTTCGGCGTCAACGATCGACAATCGATTATTCGATTAGTCGTGACAGCCCTACACTCTACTACTGTCTTTAAAGTCGAGAAAAGAGCGCATTGTTAGCCTCCATACTCAACAGATTTCCTTATCATTTATTATACGTGGAGCTACAAATGTTCATTTGTCTCCGCGTGGAGGTGAGCTATTACTGATATCTATCAGTGTGTGGGTGTCCTTGTATGGCCGTTCACCTCCAAGTTCGAACTGCTTCCTGTGTCAATGATTGTATTGTTAGCTCATCGACCGATGAAAAACAGTCACAAATCAATAAAAAGAAGTCACCAGATATTCCTTTGGATTTCTTCGGATAGAGTAGTATAGTTTTATATATCGCCATCCCGAATCTCACGCACATACAGTACAGTCGCCGTGGACTGGTTGTAATCCACGAGTGGGCAGCGATGTCCACGCATGCGTTTACCAGGTATTAAAACTCATCAGCAGCACAATTTTAATTAAAGAATCACCGAGTTAACCCTCGACGTCCTCTGATTAACATGTTGGAAAATATATGCACTGATACACGTTTCCTGACATTGTCAGCCCATTGAGGATGCAATCCTGGTCAATTCAGGAAAATCCAAATGAAAAATGTGACTTTTCAGAGCTCTTCGTAAGCAAGACATCCATTGTGGAACCCTTAGGTGATCAGATACATCGTTCCATAAGACAGGACCGGAGGTAGAATATGCCCGATCGCCTAACAAAGTTTTCTGAACTTCGAGCAAGTTAGTTGGATTTTGATGACCTTTACTCTGTTTTCCTTGACTCATACTGTTTAACAAGAGCACACAGATATTTCATCAGCAAGTCCGTTGATGGATTTGAACATAAACATGAGGATCTTGAAAACGAGTCTGTGTTCAATTGGCAGCCAATGGAGGTGAAATAAAAGTAGACTGATATGACAGTATTTTTTGTCCCTGGTTACTATTCTGACAACAAAATCCAGGGTTGGATGAAATTTAATGAACGAAGATTGATAGCGACCATACAAAAGTGAGTTACTGTAGTCTAATCTGCAGGTGATAAAGCCATGGACCAGTTGCTTGGTGGTCTCTTCATCAACCATCCTCATAGCATCCTTGAAATAGTTCGTAGGTGGTGCTACACTGACCTTCAGACCCGCATGATATGTTTATCTGCATTCAGGTTCCCATCCATGAAATACCTGTGGCCGGGCGTATCGAAGTATATGACCTCAATTTTATCAGAATTAGGTTTAAGAACGTTTGTTATCATCCACTATCGGAAACACATCTCTCCAGCCGCGCTTTTGCGGCAGGATTGAATATCGCCTCGAAATGAGGCACAGAAATGAAATGTTGGATCATGCCTTCAGATTAAATATCCTAACGATGTGGACTGGTTGCAATCCACGGGTGGGGAAGTGATGTCCACGCATGCGTTTACCATATAATGAAAAATCATCTGCAGCAAAATTTTAATTAATGAAGCACCGGGTTGTACCCGGTGCTTTATTAATTAAATTTTTGATAATTAGTCTAGGGTTTGGAATCTAATATTATTGCGTCCGTGGAAATATTGCCCACTCTTAGAAAGTGACTAGACCACGGCGGCCGTACTATAGGGTATAGAGCAGGGACCCAATACAGATCCCTATATATTGGGAACATCAGACCATTTTACTGACCAACCACTAATAATAATAATAACTTTGGCCAGCCGCTGATTTGTCGCGGTTCTTGGACGAGAAGGCCTTGGTTATCCCTGTACTCCCAACTGCCTCCCTATTCCCATGCTTATCCTCTCCTCCCAACACTCGTAGACGAACTGCTTGATGGCATCCCTTGCCCCATTCTTCCCAATCTCTCCGATTAGCATATTAACCCTCTCCTTTGAGTCTCCCCCAAACCACATGTCCTTCATTCTCCCATCCCACTTCCCCATTATACTCCCAGTGAATCTTATTCTTTTTGACTGGTACTTTGGGCATTCTAGAAGAAAGTGTTCCAGGGTCTCCACCATTCCCAAATTACACATCTGGCACTCCCTTTCACTGTCCTTTTCAATTTTTCCCCTCAGCTCCATGGATCGCGACTTCATCTTGAACAGCAGTGACCCCCCAAAGGTGCCATCAAGGTACTCTTCAAAGCCTGGCTTTTCTTTATCACGCAGGCCACCCAAAGACCTCCTTGATTTGACCCCCTCTCGTCAATTACGGTTACAATCCTCCATGACCCTTTCTCTGACGATTTTTTTACCCTGGTTGGCCCCAACCACTGTACAATGTTTACGTTCCATTGAATACTTAAATAAATACCAAAACAATTACATTTTCATGAAACGTCGTTTAAATTTGAGTAACTCAGTAAATAAATCATTTCAATTAACTAAGTAAACATTGAAGAATGATATTTACAAATCATTTTATCCAGCTCGACCTAGAAACAAATTCAAACATATTGAAAGTTCAGATCATTATTTTTGTAAATGTTGAATGCTTTTATTTGTTATTTTGATAAATTACAAGTGCTCGCTCTAGTAGTAGAGCTTCATTTGCAGCACATGTATTTACATAAGACTAAGTTCTACACAAATGTACTAATCATTTTATGAAATATTCATACATTATAAGAAGATATTCAGCATACATGTTCTGTAGGGAATGGCCTAGCCAGATTGGCTGTCTTCCTGTCATTCCCTGTGGTGTGTTTGTGGATTGCATGAATGGATACAAGTAAATATAAGAAATTAGTATTGATGAACGACTTATATGCACGTTGATGATGAGGGCGTGGCGAGGTAGAATGGACGTTTCACACTTGTGTTATCGATAATGGATGAAAAGATAATATATAAATATATCGTCCTTCCACCCAGCATCGGCCACAAAAGTGTATATGAAAACATACATAGACACACATATACATATATTTTTGCATATATTCTAGTGTGCAGTCTTCCATTTAATGTGTGAATAAGGGCTTCTGTGGAACATAGAAATCCGCTTGAAGCTTTATGTTTTACTGTGCTGTGTAGGTCTGTAGTTGTTATCGAACTGTAATGCCTACGCAAATAGGTTGAAAAATCGGAGAATAGTTCCATCAGATAACAACGACGAATTGTAGGCAATAAACAAGTAATATTCATTGGCGTTACGATAAGTTTGTTGATGCATGGTGCCAAGTATATCCAACTACTTGCTTTACGTTTTAGTTGAAATATTGTAATTAAAAGTTTATATTTTTTTATTTAATTATATCTTTGATGATTTAAGTACAGAAATTAAGATTTTATTTGTGTTTGCCATTATTTTTAAGCTTTTGAATACGATAACCATGGAAAATGGATATTATTGGTAAAAGAGGAAATTTTTCAAACTGGTATGGGTTAAATATCGAGTATGAGACCCATTGTTGTTAATTACAGCATGACAACGCCTTCTCATGCTCCCGATCAGGTTCTTGGTGGTCCTTTCTGGGATGTTGTTCCATTCTTGGGCAGCATGGCACCAAGCTCTTGTACACTTCTTAGATGGACTGGGCGGGCTGAAATTGCAAGGTGCAACTCATTCCAAACATGTTCGATTGGATTGAGGTCAGGGGATCTTGCTAGCCAGTCCATACGCTCAATCCTCTCCCTCTGTCGTTGGTTCTGGGACAGCGGAATGCGAGCGAATACATGGTCTTCTAGATCGGAGACCACATTCGTGCAACCTTGCGCGGATAGTCTGCGTCGAAACATTTACCCCGGATGCATTCTGAAGGTCACTACAAAGCTGGGTTGCTGTGGCAAAGCGGTTCCTACGAGCCTGAATGATCAAAAACCGGTCTTCAGCTGCAGATGTTGCCCTGTCTCTTCCATCACCATGCCGTCTTACTGGTGTTCCATACTGCTGAAACCTTGCCCAGACTCTGGTGATCACCGTATGGTGCACACAAGGGCTTCACCGACCTGACGATGGGTAGCCCCTTGCTCCACCATCACTACAGCCCGCCACATTTCTGCTTCAAACAAATGTCTTCTTACATTTGCATTCGCCATATTCAAGCATTAAATCACAAGGGTTTGTGTTGCAATGAAGATTGAATACCCTACACATGTCATGTACATGTAGACAGTACACGAAAACATCATGAAAATCAATGGGTACACGCTTTCCATGACTGTCACGAAATGTCTATCTGTCAAGAGAGCTGGGAACCATCTCAATACATTCCTCAATCATATCCACCAAAAATATCGCAAATATGTCAGAAGCAAATTTCACAATGATGTGTCAAATATTTGGTGCTTAGCAAACTTTGAGTGGTATATTTCTAGCGACGTCGCAAAAATATTGCAAAAATATTTCAGGCATTGTTGTTATCTATGAAGCGGGTGTTGCAGTAAGATACATCATCTGCCGATGGTTAGAGGAAATTACGTTATCCTTAAACATAAGCAGAAGCCACGCACCCGTCAAAATCAACAAGTGGGCCATAAACATTATAAGGTATTGTGATGAATTGACGGTAACATGGTCTGAGGTTTGCGGCTCGGAGCTTATGTTCAACCGAGACGCCTTTGCGTCTCGGTTGAAAATAAACTTCGAGCCGCAAACTTCAGACCATGTTACCGGAAGATCATCACAACACAATAAAGTATACGTCCAAATAAGACCCCACTCGTGGATCAAAACCCACATCGTGAAATGAACAAGGCAACTTGAATGAAGGAGGCAACTTTAAGGATAACAAATTTAGTAAATAAACCTCTCGTGTACCCCACGACGTCAATGGAGAACAAAATATCAATAACTTAGATAAAGGTAGAGGTTACTCCATCTCAGTTCAAATCGTGAACATGTTAATGATTTGAACTGAGGAGGAGTAATCTCGACTTTTTTATAAGAGGATTGTGGGTATGCGTTCCTAGAATGATCACTGGCCTCGAAAAATACGATTTTATTGGCAGTATGCACTTTGAATCTCCTCCCATTGTTATCATTTTTTCAAATATTTCACTTGATGACATATGACGATAACATATGCCACTGAAGCCGAAAACATAGAAAAAACTAAACGAGCTCTCGTCCAATCAGAGGGCGATAATTTAAGCCTCATCGGAACATAGAAGTACATTTACTGATCTTCAACCAATCAGTGCCGTGACTGTGAGATGGAAAAGGACCATGTGAATATAGTCACATTATATGTTAGTTTTTGTTTTATACAGCTTCATGACAAATTAATTTGCACATTGTTTTTCCAAACAAATTCATGACACGTTGTATTTTGATAAAAATTAAAACCAAACACCTGAAATTATCTTATTTCCACATTTTCTTTTAAAACAGACGCGTAAAATATATATATATATATTAAAAGCACCAGTTACCCAAACATTTATGTTGAACGCGTTTATTTCGTAGGTGAGACGATGGTCTTCAAGGTATATTTTTGAAAATGTGCTTTTATCTTGTACCACAAGATTTTGGTTTCCATTTTTCCTTCTCAAATCAAGACATTTCCTCTCTGCCGTACCTCTGTTACTCATTGGAAACAGTGAAAATGGGAATACTGTATCTTTCTTCATTTACTGTGAAAATCCTTTTCCATATTGTTTCAAACTACATAAAGGCATATTTTGTAACTGACCATAAAAAGTAATTCTCGATCTTCTGTTTGGGAAAATCGGTTTCAGTTGTATTATTTTTTCAGAACGCGTGAACTACTGGATTCACGCGTCCAATAGGATAATATAACATATCACGCACAACTTAAATGCCCATCCCAAATTCATATTTCGAAAAGCAGCTAATATAGATCATTTCAATTCTGATAATTTAATTTAGAATTGTTGCTAGAATTGTAAATTATAATGCACCCCGAGGCGGTCGAAGTGTACGCCATTTATATCATTGCAGTCGTATGAACTCTCGAGCAGATGACAGTTTTATTATTTTACTAGGCTAATATTCGCTATCTCCAATATCCAATATGTGTGGACAACCCAGGGGATTATTAATTTGTAAATTAAATTATCAGTGTTATATTGAATGCAGCCGTACTAAGTTTCAGGCACCGACTCACATTTCAGTGGACAGTTGTGAAGGACTGTTTTGATAAAACAGATGTGTGAAATTTGACGACCTGACGGCCTACTTTCAGCAATTACAGATCAAATGCACCATAGGACACGCTCACATATTTTTGATAAATGCGTTCGGACAGCGAAAACATTCATACGAAAGGAAAAACATTAATCGAGTTCACCTCGACCAATTCAGCTCAAGCAAACGAGATATCATTAACCCCTTACCCAACGCACAGGAAATCAAAGTTTATTATTTTAGTGACTTTTTCAATTTTAACCAAAACTCAACAAAACCATATCATGTTACCCCTCATTGGAACGAGCTCGATGAGCTCGTTCCAATGAGGGATCACATGATATAGTTTTTTTAAATATTTCGCAAAAATAATTTTTTTCAACTGCTGAATTTATAAATTACGCGGGCGGATTCTGCCGATTCGTTAGGTAAAGGGTTAAAGAAAACTAAATATCATTTTGAGGTGACAGCAAAATTATTTTACACACGAGGGCGTATAATAACGAGGGTGATGCCAGGGGTGATAATGCATTATTTTTCGCCCTTACTGATGAATTGTTTTTCAGTATCAGCTGGGGGCGCGGTGGCTCAATTGGTGTAGGCTGCAGGCCGAGAGGTCCTCGGTTCGAATCCCACCTGCGCAACCGCGTTGTGTCCTTGGGCAAGACACTTCACCACCATTGCCCACGTGGGGGCACGGTGACGCTGTGTACTAAGGCGTACTGCACGTCGATGGTGCACCTGTCTTCAACCAATGCTAACCCTGCTTGTGTGGAGTTGGTATGTTGGGGAGCTGACAGTTGCTCGGTGGTTCTCTCTGGGTACTCCGGCTTCCTCCACCCGTAAAACTGTCACGGTCATGGTTAGCCATTGTGCAGAAATATGTGACCTTAAACACCAATAAATAAATAAATATATTTCAGTATCAGCTTAAAAAGTTTGGAAAGCCTGCATTGATTCATCACTCCTCGTGTAACTCGCAACAGTTTATCATTCGATCAGTTCAATAAAGGTACCCGTAAATATAGTTAACACCGCGTATACCTTGTTTGCAGGACGTGAAATGACGTGTGCCATAATGTGAACAAATATTTACAGTTCCTTTCGAATTATTTTATATATAATCAAATTTAAAGAGAAGTATTAGCTATAGCATTTACTTTGCTTTCTTAATCCCGTTATTAAAATCGAACATCATATTCAGGGAACGTGTCGTATCGTTCGTGGCTGCTGTCACTGTAAAGTCAGAGAGGAAATTGTGATCAATTTGCAGAGTAAAGGCATATGATTGGACGTGCATGGCAATGTATTGTTCGGCTTAAGCAACATTTCTTGAACGGATCTAATTGGCTTCCTGTCAAATGCTAGGATATTAATAAAATTAGATGGGAAAATAAAGCTTGCTGTTTCGCATTATAATTTAATCATGGCAATAATATAGGGTAATTGTTTAGTTTTGATTTATGCGTTTGTCAATCAGCTGTCGTCTGCAATCGGTTTGTCTTTTTGTTTCAATTTTCAATAGGCAAAACCCTATTCAACTTGAGTTTTCTTTGGCGCTTTTATATTCCGTCAGGTTTGCCCACGCAGCTGATACCTTGATTATCTTGTTTCTCATCGCATCCAGTTTGCGTCCATCATATCTCCTTGTCTACGCTATGTTCAACCCTTTACCTAATAAGACGTGTGTAGAGCGCGTTCTGGACTTCAAAGTGTGGCCCGAAGTTTGGATCTGAAATTTATTTATTTATTTATTGGTGTTTAAGGTCACATATTTATGCACAATGGCTAATCATGACCGTGACAGTTTTACGGGTGGAGGAAGCCGGAGTATCCGGAGAGAACCACCGAGCAACGACGAGCAGCTGCCAGCCCCCCAACATCGTAACTCCGCACTGCAGCACAGGCAGGGTTAGATTGGTTGAAGACATACGTACCATCGACGTGCAGTACGCCTTAGTACACGGCGTCATCGTGCCCCCACGCGGGCAATGGAGATGATGTGTCTTGCCCAAGGACACAACGCGGTTGCCGCAGCTGGGATTCGAACCGAGGACCTCTCGGCTTGAAGCCTGTACCTCTACCTACTGAGCCACCGTGCTCCCTTGGATCTGAAAATTATCCAACATGATGGAGCGAGAGTTTGAATTTTCCAACAGTGTTCTCGGGTCGTTGACTGAACTTCAAATATGAAACGAAACAGACAGGGCCTCTAAAACGTTCGTTATTGTTATTCTTTTAAACAATTACTTTCGTTTAACCCTTCAGCCAAAGTACCGCCAAAACCAGCCAGCGCTATTCACAAAAATCGCCAATTAATTTTTATTATTTTTTGTCTCAAAATCATAGGTTGTGACTCCTCATTTGAACGAGCTCCTCGAGCTCGTTCCAATGAGGGGTCATAACCTATGTTTTTGAGACAAAAAATGAAAAAAAATAGTTATTCAAGAATTTTGTTTGTAAGTGTCGTCTGCTTTTCATGTTAGGTAAAAGGTTAACGAAAGTAATTCTTTAAAATAATACACGAAACTGTTTGGTGTACATGACTAGTCGATTGTAATACCCGTATGTTTGTTCGAAAGGATATGTTATAAACACGCGCTTTCGTACAACGGATATATGAAACATACGGGTATTTTTACACAATGGAAATTGTGGTTTCGGCAAATGGCCAACTTTTTTTTTAAATTAGCGGCTTTCAGAGAGAATGTTGGTGTTTGGGAGATCAACAAAATTTCCAGCAGACAGGGTCAAGGGGTCGAACCGCTCCTCTCTTCGGCCAGCCCAACTAGTGTCGCGCCTGTTCATGGTGTGCATGTACACGATTCACTTGTAGGATTTAACATGCGTATTTAAAAGCAAACGCAAAATGACTTGGAGAAGCGACTGTATGCCACATTTGATAATTTCAGTATGTTTTATTGGAGTTTAACGACACTTTCAATATCTATTCCGTGTCGGAGTACCAGGAGAGAACAACCTAATAAAGGCGAAAAGCTACCCGCATCTCCAACTCCCTACCCCGATGCAAGCTGGATTGACATTAGTTGGAAGCAAGTATACGCCGAAATTTTATTACACAGCGCGAACCTGCTCGTACCAATTCGTCCCCTGAGTTCCAATGTGTTCTATGTGCCAGTAGGCACATAGAACACATTGGAACTCATGGGACGAATTGTAGGATTAAGTCTTTTATCCAAGGACACGTCGTAGATGATAACGGGCAGTAAGGAACAGTCATCATCTGAGCGAAAGTCCAATGTGGTAAGCAATAAGACACTGCGATCTTTCATTTAATTTTTACAAGGATTGGCGAACAAGTTATGCAACTTATATTAAAGCCTCTCCTTGGCCCCAATGGCGTAGGTGTGTGGGGTGACCTTCATAGCGGCAGCTTCGTGGCCTTGCTCTTCTCGAATACTACGAAGGGATCTTTAGTCTGCACGGAGTGTGTCTCTCTCTGCACAGAGGACAGCCATTTTACATCCCCACCCGATAGGACGGTACGCTGTGACAGCATCAACCCCACAACTGATGAGAGTGTTCGGATACCTCGAGAACTTTCCCCGACCGGGGATCGATCCCGTGACCTCTGGCATGAGAGACCAGCGCACTTATCCACTCGGCCACCACTCTCTTACGATCTCGAGACCTTCATTTAAAAACACATGGAAGCATTAACTCAAACAAGAGGAAGATGATTCAAAAAAAGTTGAAAACAATCAATTGTAAAACTCATTACACAGCGAGTCAGTCGGGACATATTATTTGAGACGTAAATATTACTTCCCGAATTATAGGAAATATTGAAAAACAGCGTCGCATTACCCGCTTGTTTTTTCTCTTGTTCCTCTGTGTGCAACGAAATTATGTATCTAAGTGTTTGCCTCAGTAAATAAACCTACACGTTATTAACATTAATTTTCCATTTACTGAGATATGTCAAGCCCAATTCGCGTGCCACTTGATTATATAATTAAAGCTTGAGTGTTACGTGGGACGTCGGGTTGTCACTGATATCAAGCTTGTGCTTACGGTGGCGTATATCCAATATCCAACTTGTATAATATTATGTTTACGTCCAAGTAAAAGGAGCCATTTTTGTCTGAAACGATAGATCAAATGTTTTCTTGGCTTATATGAGTCAAGGAAACTATGCTACTTAAGTCATTCGGTTATCCTCCCCGTGATCTTTGCATACATTACTATGACTGCAAAAGCGCAGCGTTCACGCTGGTCCCAAATTATTTGGTACTAAGGTTCAGTGCCAAATGAATTTTTTTATATTTTCTTTTCACATCAATTTTTCATTTACATTCTAAGTTTAAACAATGCCATACATGCTCCTTGGCGGTCTAGGCCACCTGTGTTCTATTTTCTACAATCGGAATTTCCAACAGTTGTAGGCCTATCGTTCGATCTTGTGTCCAGTCTGGGAGTCGCATCCGTGCACTTGCAGCTACAAGCGCATGTTGGGTATGATGTTGTTGGGTGATGTGTGAATGGTACCACAATCATTCGCTTACATTCTTAGGATTGCTGGCGAACCATCACTGTGTGTGCGGGGGTGCTACGGCCTGACTTGGTCTCGGGAGGGGGGGGGGGGGGGAGACGATGACTAAATTCAAAACCAAATCATGATAGTGAGTGACCACTGGTCCTGGCCTACAGAGGGCGGTGTGTGAGTCCATGTGTGAATCCATATGGTCTATACCACTTTTAGAGTAATTGTATGTATGACTTTGGGAGATGACTTACATAAGCTACAAGCTTCCTGACAAATCCCTCCATCATTCGGCAATCCGATTACTGTCAATATATGTTATATTTTGATCCATTGGATTAGCACTGTTACTCTTCTGGTATTCAATTCTGTAACATATAGCATATTCCTTCAATAATTATTGTTTAAACTAAATGCATTTTTTGTGCCAAATGAAAGATTTAACACCAAATGGAGTCTGATCTTCAATGAGAACAAATTTACCATGTACAGTCCTTTATGTGTAACAAGGCGTCATCTGCAATGCTAAAGCATTGCAGATGTCGCCTTGTTTCACTCAAAATACGAAATTATAATTTAGTGTTACCTGGCTCTTTTAAGTGCTTTAGTTGCAGAAAAACACATAAATATAGGTAAAAGGCTATTATTAAAGTTTACAAAATAATTTCATGATTATTATTACTCATTTATTCACGCCAAATAAATTATCTTCCAAAAAGTTTATAATAAATATTATAGTTGAAAAGCATACATACAGTTTGATGACACCTCGTTTTAAATCCGCTGTGAATCGGGTCTGAAGAATTATGAGAGAGCGAATATCATTCAAGGCAGGGTAAGAGCTCACCATAACGGGAAACAAAACCACAGATCACATCCAAGACTGAAAAGATTCCAAGAATCAGGCATCAACAGGCAGGAACCTTCTTCTTCCAAGCACAAACGAAAAGTCTTATCAGTAACACATTGGCTATTCTACAGGCCCTATCCCATAATATTCACGAAGCCATACATAACTTTTCATCGGCTTCTGAGTTAGACAAAACAATTCAACCTCCCGTCATTATTGTCACGTGACGTGTGTTCTTTTTGATACCGATACTTAAAGATAAATACCGAGCAGCTGTGACTCGGTATACGTTCTTGTCCTTATGGAACCTCCAAGGAATAGCACTACCATGACCCTTGGGGACATGTCGATCCCAGCCGCAATACCCTAATATTGCATTTGGCACCGCCATGCTACCAAGACTCAATGCAACAATACTTGTAGTGTTTTTCCGTCGACTATAGAATTACTATGCATGATAAATTGCATACCACGACGGTTCTGGGACTTAAAATGGGGTCCTTGGTTGGCGGACACTACTAATGCCTTTATAAATGCGAACAAGTGCCCACCCGATACTGATAAACAGTTATCGTCGATTGTCCAACCACTATTCATCCCGTACACCCATATAATCTGTCCTGTGATCTCATTGCTCGCCTTCGACTCTGTGAACTTTAGAGGCCTTTTAAAATTGTAACCCATTAGTACTGTCTCTTACACCTGTTCTAACTTCTTCACTCTGTTCTACTTGAAAACCAATGTAGTAATATTTGTTTCCAAAATGACTGCATTCTGATATCGTATTGAATAGAACACACTTGACATAGCAGAAGCTATGTATGGTAAATGTTTGGGTTATAGAAGTCATTTAATTAACATCTCGTGCCATCATAATCGTAAGTGCACCTTTAGTGGAAGCGACCTTTATAAGCTTCCAGCTTACTGTCGAATCCAGACACATTTTATTGTTTTATGTCTTTTCTCTGATAATTGGAAATAAATATTGTTTAAACTAAATTATCTTCCAGATGGATTATAAAAAAGATTAAGCTGGAAAAAAGAAAGATTAACATTCATCCTACCAGCATATTTTACCACCAAATCCGACTGACTGGGGTTCATTTTGAGCATAGTAAAAATATGATAACATAAGCACAAAAGGTATCAAATTTTTAAAATTTGTATTTTATGATCCCCATTGGACATTATTTGAACAAGTTATTGTAATTCTTACAGATTAATCCTCAACTTTAAGATCCATCATAACATGGTATTGAGGAGACCAGGGCTCAAAATAAGCGGTGTCGCGTCGCTTTTTGCTATGCAAAACTTGCAAAAAGCTACACAATGTTAAATTATGTATAGCATTTTGCGATACAAGATAATCAACTGCAGCCTATTAGGCTGCAGTTGATTATCTTGTATCGCAAAATGTAAATGAAAATTTGCAAACAAATTTGAAAACTAGTTCACTGATGCTTTACTTCTGATTGCGGAACATTCCAGGCATAACTCAGATTAACTCTCCATCAAGCATCATTAGCAACTTCATATTTAAGATGAGTTCTGTTGGTTTAAATACTTCCTGTTTTTACAACATTTTGCATAAAATGTCCATTAAAAATAACTACAAGCCCATCAAATTAAAAATTCCAACTTCCATTTTGAGAACTCTATTAAACAACCAAGACGCCATTTATAACAGTATACAAGTCCATGCAACCCTTAAAGGCAGTTCAGTTAAAAAAAAACATAGTAAATGTTTCATTTGTTGCAGATCATTTGGAAATGCCCTGAAACGGATGGAAACTATTCTATCTACTAAGAAGAATTCAATATAAAACAGCATAACATAACTCTGGTATACAAAAATAGCTATGTAATTTTTACAAAATGCTATTCATTTTTTTTTGGAAATGCGTAGCATTTTGCTACGCAAAGATAAAAAGTTATTTTGAAATCATCTGCAAGTGTACTAGTCCAGTATTAGTTATACCTGGCTGTTTTCGTATGATATTCGGAAGCTGTCGTCTTCCTACATACGGTGGATTTCTCACCCAAACTATTCTATTTCTCTCTATAAAGGAATTGTCAGAGACCTGTTCATTATGTTGTTGCTGATTCAAATGGTTGCTACCCCATCCACGACTACTTCTATGCCCCCATCCTCTACATCTTGCTCCAGTTCCCGCCGTCCACGCTGATTATTTATCTGAGAGTTCAATTTACAATATTTTGATTTGAGGGTTGATTAGGGAGCTGGTTTTCATCAGTTTGGTTGTCGAATGTTGTGTCAATTGTTTCTATACTATTCAAAAAAGTAGGGAAAATTTGATAAACGTGAGATATATGAAGAAATATATTTATACTTGCATCAAAAAGACAAGTGAGGCATTGCACTGTGGCAACTGGTGAATGATTTCAGAGATAGTTGGGTGTCTGACAAGCACGAATTCCACGCACTGAGCTGTAGAAGACATGGACGGTCTGTCAGAGAATTTATCACATTCAGTCCAAGACCTCAATACCTTGTAAATCCTCCTCGGTTCGCGAGACACGCGGATCCGACGTGGAATTCTCCTCACCAAACGTCCATTATCAGCTTGACTGATGTTATTCCATTCTTCCTGCAGTGCAGCGGCGAGTTTCTGGACAGTGGTAGCGGGCCGATGGTGTTGTCGTAGGCGTCTGGCAAGCATATCCCATACGTGCTCGAATGGTGAAAGGTCTGGACTTAGTGCTGGCCAAGGCAGTGTAGTGATGTTCTGCTCCTGGAGGGACTCTGTAGCGACCCTGTAGCAACCATGTGTGGGCACGGGCCCTGTGTGCTCTTGCATTGTCATCTTGGAAAATGAATCGACGGCTGTAACGTCGCGCCAATGGCACCACATGAGCTGCTAACATGTTGCCACGTGAGTACTGCCCTTTGACACGCCCTCGTATGACATGTAATGCTGTTCTGCTTGTCATGGTTATGCCTCCTCACACCATAACCGATCCACCACCAAAACAATCGTGCTGCCTAACGGTTACGTTACGTCATGGTATCGTTTGTTCCGTCGCCACCACACTCTGTTTCGCCTGTCGTGGAAGTTTAGTGTGAACCTCGATTCATCGGAAAACATGACGTTGCTCCACCGACGATTGTCCCAGTGCTGTCGTACTCCACACCAATTACGCCTTGCTGCGATGTGACGTTCAGTCAAACGTGGAATTATTCGAGGTCGTCGGGCTTACAAATTCCAGCTGTGTAGGCGGTTTCAGATAGTCTGACCACTGACTCTCACATCTGTCGCTCGGTGCAGCTGTTGTCTAACTTCGGAGGTACTTTGACATATTTTTGGTGCCAAACGATTTTGAAAATGAAGCCATGAAAGGGGGCCTTAAATTGATTCTAGTAACTAAAACGCCAACAAATTTATGATAGAATTATCAGGTTATTATTATTTGGTATTATTCTGGGAATTGAATATGTGCTAAATAAATGCTCAAGATTAGAACTTTGAGCAATTTACACTGTCCTAACATTAAATCAGATCTTATGCAGAAATGATCAATTTTCGATGTTTCATCATTTTGTAACCGTGAATGATGGAATTAACTCAGGATAACGATTTTACGCTATGTGATTTTCATGAAGTACGTTTCGATGATTTTTTTTTTATAACGATAAGTAAACGTACTATGGAAATCTCGTACCGACTGACATCATGCATACTTATGAATCTCGATATTCAGTATACTGTAGTTGTAAATAGTAACAGTTATGATGGAATTTCCAACTACTCATGACTTGCCCTCCGAATTTCCAAGTACAGTAGAATCCTCTTAATTGAATATCCATTTTGACAGTGAACATTATTCAATTAACAGGAGTATACAATTAACAGGGATTTGGTCAGTTTCCTGTGTTCTGGAGGTAAACTGAGCATTTATTCTATTACATCTTGCTTGACAGAGCTCTTAGAGCTCTGTCAAACAAGATATAATAGAATAAATGCCTGTATTGGATGAAGTGAGGCCAAAAAGGTTGATAAATAAGGGGAATTTGGTGCGTGTCACAGCAATTTTTTCGACATATTACAAAAATTTATATACAATTAACAGGAGTTTACTCTACAACCCATATGCAATTAACAGATCAAATTTGTACTGAAGGTATGGTAAATGGTTTTGTGTTTGAAAATTATATTCCATTAACAGGGATATACAATTAAGAGATATCCAATTAAGTGGGCTCCACTGTATAGGAAATTTTGGCCAGGATTGGGGGTGGGGGATATACACCCCCCTCCCCCGTCGCCACGTGTTTGTGGTTCGCTTTTATCCTGTTTGCCACAAAACAGACCGGAAAAACCACCCAGATCTAAACACATTATTATGATTTTCCGCCGTTTCTCTTTTCAAAATTGGTTCATGGTCTTTGGGTGTGAAAAGGTGTAGAATGTCCCTCATTTGTCTGTTCAAAGTGAAGAAATAATTTATGAGATGAACAGGGTTCAAAAATTTTTGTTATGCAAAACGTAACTATAATAAACGTGCTAAATTGTGGACAGCGCATAGTGCCATTTTTCTTAAAACAATCAAAATTCTATTTTTTCTCTCAAAAACATAGCTCGATCCTTTGAGAAAATAAAGGCTATGCCTCTGAAGAAAAACAAGATTAGAACGGTAAGTTTCGCACTGAACGGTACGCAGATATTTGGGGCCACATAGACTAAGGTAATTGTTTTTTGTGACATTCTACGTAGATTTGGGCAACAGTCCTGTTGACGAGGGGGAAACGTTTGTATCTTGATCTGCGGATATGACGTGCTGCGCACACTCTTAGCAGTACAATAAACATACGTTTCTGTTGTTATTTGTTTCGTTTCATCGGAGACAATAGATACTAGCAGATCGCCAACAGTTTGATTTCGTCTCCATAGTGTGACCTCGAGAAGAAGCAATGGGGTATTCTCAAAATCTATCGGGTTGTTAACAAGTGCTTGCCGGGGGCGCGATGACTCAGTAGGTAGAGTTGCAGACTGCAAGCCGAGAAGAGGTCCTCTGTTCGAATCCCACCTGCGGCAATCGTATTGTGTCCTTGTGCAAGACACTTCACCCCCATTGCCACGGTGGCGTTGTATACTAAGGCGTACTGCACGTCGATGGTGTACATGTCTTCAACCAAAGCTAACGCTGCTTGTGTGGAGTTAGTATGTTGGGGAGCTGACAGTTGTTCGCCGTTGCTCGGTGTTTCTCTCCGGGTACTCCGGCTTTCTCCTGTCGTGTCATGATTAGCCATTGTGCAGAAATATGTGACCTTAAACACCAATAAATAAATAAATAAATAAATAAATAAATAAATAAATAAATAAATAAATAAATAAATAACAAGTGCCTGCCAAAATGCCCTAATATACACGTACGCTCATTCACTACAGTTCTGAAAATGTGACTGACGTAACACACTCCAGTACGTAACGCCTTCTTCTTCATAACAGTTATCCTGCATTATTTAATGGAACCAGATGCAACTACTGTGAGCTGGGCACAATACAGTACATCATTATTGACTGAATGTCCGAAGTAAATCGTTGGTTTCAACAAGTTTTTTTTGTTTCATATAACATGGTATCTCTTCTTTTGTTTGACAATCAAAGCAGGTTAGACAAAGGAATCTCCATCTTATCGACATTCTTTTTACAGTTAATGGCGAACTGACTGTTCTAAATGCTACATCTAGCGTGCGCGGTGGCTCAATGGTAGACTGTTGGACTTCTATGCCAGAGGTCACGAGTTCGATCCCCGTCCGGGACGACCCGCGTTGTGTCCTTTGGCAAGGACTTTATCCCGGCTGCCTACATGGATGAACGATGACACCGCGTACTCAGACGACTTCACGTCGATGGTTCACATGTCTTCAGCCGAAGCTTGAACAGAGTTAGAATGTTGAGGAGTTGACAGCTGCTCGTCGATGCTGGGTGGTTCTCTCCGAGTAATCCGGCTTCTTCCACCCGTAAGACTGTCACGGTCACGATTGGCCATTGTGCATAAGTATGTGACATTAAACACCAATAAGTAACAAACAATAATTTCTACTGCTACAGGTGACTACTGAAAGAACCTGATCTGAAATCATCGAGATAAAAATATTCCTGAAACCAAATATCAAAGGTAAGTAAATAGAATAAAACATAAAAAACAGGGAAATAAAAGAAAAATCTTTATTATTCCCACAATTCAATGCGCAAAAGGGCCGAAATTCGAGTCGATCAACGTCGTTCGTGATTAAATTCGAATCGAGGAGCAGTTATTTGGAAATTTTCAAGTATCTTCACTTCAGCTCTTCGTCTATCCTGTACAGACGAGTTTGAGGGGAACCCGGTTACCGATTCTATTTGGATTCCATTTCTGAAATATTCCGCATATTTGATTGACTCTCCCACAACAGACAACAAGTCGCCATTTAAAGGGCTGAGTATTATTATTTATTTTATTTATTGGTGTTTAAGGTCACATATTTATGCACAATGGCTATTCGTGACCGTGACAGTTTTACGGGTGGAGGAAGCCGGAGTACCCGAAGAGAACCACCGAGCATCGATGAGCAACTGTCAGCTCCTCAACATTCTAACTTTGTTCAAGCTTCGCTCAAGAAGGGTTACAGCGGTTGAAGACATGTGAGCCATCGACGTGCGGTATGCCTTAGTACACAGCGTCACCGTGCCCCCACGTGGGCAATGGGGGTGAAGTGTCTTGGCCAAGGACACAACGCGGCTGCCGCAAGTGGAATTCGAACCGAGAACCCCTCGGCTTGCAGCCTGCACCTCTACCAGTTGAGCCACCGCGCCCCCAAAGAGCTGAGTTCAAAATCTGAAAATACAAAAGTCAAGTGGGGACTGCAAAATATTTGCCGTATTCCACGATTGTAGCATGTTGCACATGTACTGTCTTGATGAAAAACAGTGCGATTCGAATCGATTTTAACCCTTTACCCAACGTAACGGCCAAAACGGCCAGCGCTATTCTCAAAAATCGCCAATTAGTGTTCATTATTTTTTCATTTTTTTTTGTCTCAAAAACATAGGTTATGACCCCTCATTGGAACGAGCTCGTCGAGCTCGTTCCAATGAGGGGTCATAACCTATGTTTTTGAGACAAAAAACTAGTTATTCAAGAATTTTGTTTTGCAAGTGTCGTCTGCTTTCCATGTTAGGTAAAGGGTTAAATCCTCTTTTTTGATTCAATTCGCGAGCAGATTCTACATGAAAATTGAAATTAACAGGGCGCTATCTGGTACTCTTCTTATTTTCTACACACATTACAATGTAACTGACAACAACACATTTAGGGCTCTTCCATTTATTGTTCAAATCGTGCAATGGCAAGGTGATTCTATACATTTCCAGCAAATACGTTTTTAAGCCATCGCATGACCGATCGGTAAGTTACTTGTAAACTCAAGCTTTTTAGGCCACCAGTCTTATTCTGTAAGAACTTCGAAGCTGTTGTGGTCTGGAACCAGTCTAGCCCTCAAATAGGTCATCGCCTATGTTTACATTCACCCGTCTGGAATATTTCAGTTGAATATTCCAACCAAGAAATATATTCAGGACAACTGAATCTAAAAATACCATAACGTCCAACTCTGTGAATCAAAGCAAGAAATGTTGCCCAATCAAGACGTGATTTGTTTGACATTTTGATAATATTACAATTAGAAAGGAAGACCCCCCCCCCCCCCCCACTAGCGTAGTTTTATGATTACGTCGAATATAGTTCCACAAATTTCGTTAATATCCTGATGTTTTCCCGCTGGTGAGACTTTCCATCCAATTCCCACCTAAATCGATGATGATTTTCTCCAACCACACCCGTCTGACGTCATGGAAGTATAAATACTGCTCGCGGGATCAAAAGTTACTGTTTTCCCTGTTGATCGGAGAGAAAATGGTTCGCATATTCGAGAAGAGCGTCGAAACCCTCCGTATATACGAAGGGCCTAGACTACGAAAACCAACGTTAGCTCACGATGGATAACACACTTGCGAACTGAAACACCTGACAATACAGTGACGTTACTTTTGAAACGTTTTTAATGCAAAAAATGAAAATATTTAGTTATTCAAGAATTTTGTTTGCAACTGTCGTATGCTTTTCGTGTTAGGTAAAGGGTTAAACCTCCGCTTACAACTCCGAATCTTAGTTTGCGTTGAATTTCCTTTCGTTTTCTCTTCTTTTCATCCACCTAATTTTTACTTAATGCCTCACTATACACAAATTCAGCTTCAAGCCACTCCAACACCCCCAGGTTTGTTGACTGGGACTGAGGTGGGTTAGTGAAAGGTGCGAATTATTTTCATTAAGTCCGAAGTCCCCTTTTCTCCTAGCTCAACTATCCGATCCTAGCTGAGCAATCCGAACGTCTAGTGGGGAAGCCGCGACGTAAGGATAGCTAAACTATCCCATCTCTCACTTCGACGAACCTAGCTGAGCAATCCGAACGTCTAGTGGGGAAGCCGCGACGTAAGGATAGCTAAACTATCCCTTCTCTCACTTCGACGAACCTAGCTGAGCAATCCGAACGTCTAGTGGGGAAGCCGCGACGTAAGGATAGCTAAACTATCCCATCTCTCACTTCGACGAACCTAGCTGAGCAATCCGAACGTCTAGTGGGGAAGCCGCGACGCAAGGATAGCTAAACTATCCCTTCTCTCACTTCGACGAACCTAGCTGAGCAATCCGAACGTCTAGTGGGGAAGCCGCGACGTAAGGATAGCTAAACTATCCCATCTCTCACTTCGACGAACCTAGGTGAGCAATCCGAACGTCTAGTGGGGAAGCCGCGACGTAAGGATAGCTAAACTATCCCTTCTCTCACTTCGACGAACCTAGCTGAGCAATCCGAACGTCTAGTGGGGAAGCCGCGACGTAAGGATAGCTAAACTATCACATCTCTCACTTCGACGAACCTAGCTGAGCAATCCGAACGTCTAGTGGGGAAGCCGCGACGTAAGGATAGCTAAACTACCCCATCTCTCACTTCGACGAACGTAGCTGAGCAATCCGAACGTCTAGTGGGGAAGCCGCGACGTAAGGATAGCTAAACTAACCCTTCTCTCACTTCGACGAACCTAGCTGAGCAATCCGAACGTCTAGTGGGGAAGCCGCGACGTAAGGATAGCTAAACTATCCATCTCTCACTTCGACGAACCTAGCTGAGCAATCCGAACGTCTAGTGGGGAAGCCGCGACGTAAGGATAGCTAAACTATCCCATCTCTCACTTCGACGAACCTAGCTGAGCAATCCGAACGTCTAGTGGGGAAGCCGCGACGTAAGGATAGCTAAACTATCCCTTCTCTCACTTCGACGAATATAGCTGAGCAATCCGAACGTCTAGTGGGGAAGCCGCGACGTAAGGAGAGCTAAACTATCCCTTCTCTCACTTCGACGAATCTAGCTGAGCAATCCGAAAGTCTAGTGGGGAAGCCGCGACGTAAGGAGAGCTAAACTATCCCTTCTCTCACTTCGACGAATCTAGCTGAGCAATCCGAACGTCTAGTGGGGAAGCCGCGACGTAAGGAGAGCTAAACTATCCCTTCTCTCACTTCGACGAACCTAGCTGAGCAATCCGAACGTCTAGTGGGGAAGCTGCGAAGTAAGGATAGCTAAACTATCCCTTCTCTCACTTCGACGATCCTAGCTGAGCAATGCGAACGTCTAGTGGGGAAGCCGCGACGTAAGGAGAGCTAAACTATCCCTTCTCTCACTTCGACGAACCTAGCTGAGCAATCCGAACGTCTAGTGGGGAAGCCGCGACGTAAGGAGAGCTAAACTATCCCTTCTCTCACTTCGACGAACCTAGCTGAGCAATCCGAACGTCTAGTGGGGAAGCCGCGACGTAAGGAGAGCTAAACTATCCCTTCTCTCACTTCGACGAACCTAGCTGAGCAATCCGAACGTCTAGTGGGGAAGCCGCGACGTAAGGAGAGCTAAACTATCCCTTCTCTCACTTCGACGAACCTAGCTGAGCAATCCGAACGTCTAGTGGGGAAGCCGCGACGTAAGGATAGCTAAACTATCCCATCTCTCACTTCGACGAACCTAGCTGAGCAATCCGAACGTCTAGTGGGGAAGCCGCGACGTAAGGATAGCTAAACTATCCCTTCTCTCACTTCGACGAATCTAGCTGAGCAATCCGAAAGTCTAGTGGGGAAGCCGCGACGTAAGGAGAGCTAAACTATCCCTTCTCTCACTTCGACGAACCTAGCTGAGCAATCCGAACGTCTAGTGGGCAAGCCGCGACGTAAGGATAGCTAAACTATCCCATCTCTCACTTCGACGAATCGTCACTTACGGTGTATTTTGTGTACAACTCTCGTCATTTTTTCTCTTCAACCACCTAATCCCTAATTATTGCTATCATAAATTCTTCACCATACAAAAACTCCTCCCTGATTCCTGGTAATGCCAGTTTTCATGATTGATTGCGTTTCGCAGAAACGGTGAACGATTTCGCTGCAAACACATTCGTTGCGCCTTGTATCACACCAAGGGAGCAACTGTAGCTTGATCCATATCGACCGCGATCAGCATCATATTAGCCGAGTTTGTCAGTCGGCATGGTTGCAAATCATTCAGAGCTAGACTATGGGGGTAGTGGCTAGGGCTGAAACGGTTGGCTCATTTTCGTAACCGACTAACCGAGAGCTATAACTGGATAATATCCGGTTATCCGTGACCATTATTTCACCGAATATGGGATCAAAACTATAAGAATTGGAAAGCAGTATTCTCAAATTATTCCGTAGTGTGTATACAAACGAACGTTGTCGATATCTCGACAACGTTCGTTTGTATACACACTACGGAATTGTTTCTGCGATTACTCATTACTCACGGAAACTGCCGATCATTAACGATGTTTTGAACGTCAAAGTTGATTATTTCTCAAAATACACAACGCGGCTCTTTCTCAAAGGAGAAGCCGCAGATTTACTACGTTTTAAACGTGGAATGGCGATTACTATCGATATTTCGGATGACCGGTTGACGTTTTTTCTAATCTGTTACGAAGCTAACTAGTTTCTAACCAATTACCCGGTTAACCATTTCAGTACTAGTAATGGCTTCAGACAATCTTCGAAGTGCCAGCCCAGTTTCGGCAACAGCATTGTGACTGGTGGTAATCCTACTTGATACATGCGATACCGAATTCAGATCAAGCAGCCGCACCATCACGGATCTCCATTAATTAAGATTCCCGTGTTAAAGCTAGAACCACAGACCAGTATTATAGTATTCTGTTCCAGATGCATTGGATGCGAAAACAAATTAATCGAACTGAATGTAACCAAACAACTGGCTTAGTTTAGCCCCTGTCACATCTCTGCGATTTTTGACACGATCGACTACTGCATGAAAATCTTGGGAAATCGTGGATATCCGAACTGAAATCCGTATTATTTATTATTTGTTTATTGGTGTTTAAGGTCACATATTTCTACACAGTGGATAATCGTGACCACGACAGTTTTACAGCTGGAGGAATCCGGAGTACCCGGAGAGAACAACCGAGCAACGGCGAGCAACTGTCAGCTCCCCATCATACCAACACCAAACAAGCAGGGTTAGCATTGCTTGATGACAAATGCACCATCGAGGTGCAGTACGCTTTAATACACAACGTCACCGTGCCCCCACGTGGGCAATTGGGGGTGAATCGGTTGCCGCAGGTGGGATTCGATCCGAGTACCTCTCGGCTTGCAGCCTGCACATCTACCTATTGAGCCACCGCGCCCCCACTGAAATCCATACTGCTTCGTGATCATTCTTGAGTAGTCTTGGTTGATCGGCATGCGTGTTCGAAAGTTTTAAACTGTTTAAAACTTTCGTACCCCATCGTGCGATTTTCAATTTCGTACTGTGTGTTACCGATGCCGTACTAGACCGTACTAAATCACACGGAGTATTATTAGATATTCTTGGGTGTTCGTGTGTGTTCGTGCGCACTTGGCCATAACGGTTGCGTCACTAAGAACCAGTAAGATCTATTAACCCTTTACCTAACGAATCGCCCGCATCCGCCCCCGTAATATGCAAATTGAGCAGTTGAAAAAATTCAATTTTTCAAAATATTTCGATAAAACCATATCATGTGACCACTCATTGGAACGAGCTCATTGAGCTCGTTCCAATGAGGGGTCACATGATATGGTTTTGTCGAAATATTTTGAAAAATTTTAAAAAATGATATTTAAAATAATAAATTTTGATATCGCCTGTGTTGGGCAAAGGGTTAAGATCAACTTGGACGGTGCTACGAGTTTCGTACGACTCCGCCAAGACTCCGTACGACTTTCTCAAATTATAGCACGTCGTTCCAAAATTTATCACGATACCATTTGGAACTAGTACGGCCACACTTAGAATCTCTACGAAGTTTCGACATTCTGGACGGATTTGATACGATTCTAGTAAGGTCCAGTAGGATACAATGGGAAGCTTCAAGAACCCACACATTTTCACCACGATTCCCGACAAATAGGATACAAACCACATCAATCAGCGGCTCTGAAATCATTCTGTTCTGACAGTCGCGGATTCTTGCTTGGTCTTGCATCATCTTAGTAGTTCGAACCGGTGTCGCGCGAGCATTATACAAGTGATATCGATGTGTAGTGAATCGGCTTGGAAAACTTTTAGTAGATTCTTACCACAGTCGTGATGAATAGTAAAATGTCGTATGAAGGTCGCTTGAAGGTCGCGAGAGAAACCGATTCAGGGCGATTTTTTTCAAAAAATCGCGATCAATCGTGGAAATTTGAATTCGTGGATATTCTTAGACATTCGTACAAAAAAATTGCAAAGATGTGACCGGGACTTTAATTGCAATCTTTTTGCGGGGTTTGTGGGTCAGCTCAGTGGGTATTGTTCCAGTTCAGTCGAGGATAGGTTGACGAGGTTCAAATCATGGGGTCCATAATACAGCTGAGGGTTTCAAATATTATTTAATCCACCCCAGATTTTGGTAATGGTCGACAGGAAATATACATTTAAAAGTTTACGTCGCTTCAATACTTACCAATCAGGGCTTCTGCACTCGAATCCGCAGTGAATTCAAAGATTTTCCAGGGTCTTCCCGACATATTTTCAAGGAGATGAGAAATTCGAGTATTTTCGATGAATTCAAGAGCAAAAACAAGGGAGCTAACCTCCGATGAGTTACAAGTACATGTAAGATAAAGGAGTTTGTACCCAATGTTAACAATTTTGTTACCATATCATAATCATACCCACAACCATATACATAACTTTAATTCTATCCGGCAGCCACATTCTATTTCATAAAGAAGAAGATCATTCCAGCAATATTAAGCCCGCTGTGGTGCGAGCTGAATAGAGCGAAACGAATCTCTTCTGATTGCCTGATATCTCGTGTCCTGAGAGTTTTCAAGGAAGGTACCAATATACAACTACATCCCAGATATGTGGCAAGTGAAGTCTAAATTCAGTGACCATTAAAGGCAATCAATGAGCTACCGGAACTCTGCGAATGTATTAACTCAAGGCCACCACAAGCATCCAAGGGCACGAAGAAGGGTATCAAAAAGGGCACTCGACTCTGGGTATCATTTAAGACCGGGAGTTTAAAACGTATCATGAATCGAAATATGACACTCTATAGTATTAACATTATATAACGCCTCTTGAATGGAGCAAGGTGTCATCTGCAATGCTGAAGCATTGCAGATGACATCCTGTTCCACTCAGGGTACGATATATATATATATATATATATTCGTCGGCAATTTGACGAAGTTATATATATAAATCTTTATACCAAATCCTGCCGTTTGTATAGCCTCTTTGTTTGATGATTATCGACCAACCACCGTCTTTATACCTGATCCCCACAACCCTCCCCACTGGCATCGGTAGACGTGAAGAAGGTTTGAAACGGATACTCGAGAGTTTATCTGTAACGGTTCTCGGAAAGTAGTTTTTGTGCTGGTGCACTTCTGACGAAACGGAACATGCGATGCCCCCCATACTCCCAGACAAGGGGAAAGCTGCACCTCGCCAGCTCTCCGACTTCCGGCACCCTTGTATTAACCCACTCAAAATGGCATCATGCAGTCTGAATTTTTGAACCCTAAAATGGTTATCTTAGAATACCACATAGCTAAATCAATGCATTACAGAATATACCGAAAGCGGAGTTGTGTTTTTGGCACCGAAAAAGTCAGACGGATAGTTTCTGGGAGTCGGATCAAATTTCGTCTATTTGTAGTTATATTATATTCTCGTAATTATTGTAGTTCTGGTGGAACTGGGAGAAAGCCGTCTTTATTCTTTAGTAAATCGAATTTATTATAGGCGAATGTCTCAAACATCTCCGTGTCAACTTATGTCTCATTCGTCCTCTTCAGATTGCATATAAACAATTCCCCAGATCTTTCTCCGTAGTTTCTTTGACTACAATCTATTTTTAACAGTATATAAGTTATATAAATACCGGAAATATTTTCCTACCATATGAAGAGAAGAACTTATAACCGCAAGGATAAACTGTATGTCAGTAAAAGCAAAACATTCTCAGGCGTTGATGATATTATTGCGGTTTTGTTACACAGTATAAGGTTTTTTTATGAATATAATTTTTTTCCTCTGAACAGCGTTCGCGCTGCTCAGAAAATACTTGGTGCCAAATGTTTCGCAATCTGGGGATATTTCTGTGCCAAACAAAACTTCGGGGTACCTAAACCTTGATGAAATGGTAAATTCTGAGAGTAGTTTTGACCTTGCTAAAAGACATTGATCACTCACTTGCGTATTAAAGCTCCGGCCTCCAAATCTAGTGTGCGTTATTTATTTATTTATTTATTTATTTATTTATTTATTTATTTATTTATTTATTTATTTATCTATTTATTTATTTATTTATTCATTGGTGTTTAAGGTCACATACTTATGCACAATGATTATCGTGACCGTTACAGTTTTTGAGGAAGCCGGAGTACCCGGAGAGAACCACCGAGCATCGACGAGCAGCTGTCAACTCCTCAACATTCTAAAGGTGTTCAAGCTCCGCTCAAACAGCGTTACAGCGGTTGAAGACATGTGAACCATCGACGTGCAGTACGCCTTAGTACACGGCGTCATCGTGCCACCATGTAGGCAGCCGGAAAAAAGGTGCCTTGCCCAAGGACACAACGCGGGTCGTCCCGGACGAGGATCGAACTCGGGAGAGTTTGCGTTTAGGATAACCATAAGACTGATTGATGATATTTTCAATAGTTTTATGGACTGGAAGCTAACAGGACAAGTGCGTAGAATTAGAATCAGGATGCTGAAGAGAATCACCTTCCTGTTGGAATTAACAGTCAGACGTTTTAGCATTTTAACCATTTATCTAACGAATCGGCTTCATCTAATATACAAATTTTAGCAGTTGAAAATTGTTTTGGCAAAATGTTTCAACCAAACCATATCATGGAACCTCTCAGCGGAACGAGCTGCTTAAACTTGTTCCAGTGGGGGTCCCATCATATTGTTTTGTTGAAATGTTTTGCAAAATTTAAAAAAATAACATTTAAGATAGTAAATTTTGTTATCAAACAATCCGATAGATTTTGGCCTGAAAACCACGAGAAACGGTACGTATCACACAATGTGTTCCGATTCCGTATCATATAGACGACTCATTCTGATTCCGTATCATACAGACAACTCGTTTCCGGTAGCTCTACGGGCTATCATAACAGGCACATGGATAAATTCTACGTGCGTTTCAGTGATCGACCGAACATTATGTCCCAAAAATGTTTAAAAATAATTTAACCCTTTACCTAACATGAAAAGCAGAGGACAGTTGTAAAAATGATTTTGAATAAGTAATTTTTTTCATTTTTTGTCTCCAAAACATAGGTTATGACCCGTCGTTGGAACGAGCTCGACGAGCTCGTTTCAACGAGGGGTCATAACCTATGTTTTTGAGACAAAAAATGAAAAAATAATGAAAATTAATTGGCGATTTTTTGAGAACAGCATTGGCCGGTTTTTGCCGTTACGTTGGGTAAATGGTTAAGATTTAATCTATTTATGTGACAGAATTGTTAGATAAATGAATTATCATCTCGGTGGTGTCCAAAGATGGGATCACAACTCGCCGGCAAAGCCGGCTCGTTGAGATCTTATTATGGACACCACCTTGAATCTGATACAAGCACACTATCATGATAATCTGTATATATCGTCTGTGTTGGGTAAATTATTAATCAGAACAAGTTGGGTTTAAAGAACCTGAAAATCGACTCGGGTAGAGGATTCCCAATATCGAATCGGACTCAAATTGAATCTCAACACGGTTCAAGTAGCAGATATTTCATATATTCACATCCGTGGAACATAGAAAACATTTTGTATTACCCGTCTGTTCTATGAAATCCCCATCTACAGCAACACATTTTATTTATTTATTTATTTATTTATTTATTTATTTATTTATTTATTTATTTATTTATTTATATCACATGAAACGTCGTTAATTTCGACGTAACAACCCATGTCTTATTTCCTGATTATCAACTAGTGTCTAATCAGCGCGTGGTCCCATAGCAGCAGCATTGTATTCTTGTGCGTAGTTCACATGACGTCAATTACGACAACAGGTGCAAGTAAAGCGCATTCATGACGTCATGGTGTAAAGCGTCTGAGCCAACGAACTGATTGTCGGTTGCTTTGGGAGAATTTGGCGACAATAAATTAAATAAAAAGTGTAAAAAACATACGAAAATTCATGTGATATTCAGAATCTTTAACTCGTCATGTTTGGATATAAGATGTTGTGAAACTCGTTTGATGAATTCGATTCACAACTCGCCTAAAGGCTCGTTGTGAATCAAATTCATCAAACTCGTTTCAAAAAATCTTATATTCAAACATCACTCGTTTGAGATCCTCTATATGTATTTATTGGTGTTTAAGGTCACATACTTATGCACAATGACTAATCGTGACTGTTACAGCAACACAAAACCATGCAGAAAATAAAAATCAGTTCCGCACACACGTGCGGAATTGAAATCGTTGACGAACTATTTTCAAACAGAAGCAAAGTTTCTCTGGAATTTTCTACAAATCGTGCACTGCACTTAAAATTTGAAACGCAAGCGATAGCTAAAAATGGTAACAGGGTTCCCCTCGCAAATTTGGTTGTCGATAAAATGAGTTCTTTTTGTTGATAGGAACGTCCCCTGAGTTCCAATTGGAACTCGGGGGACGAACAGTTGTCAAATTAATTGCTGAATGTCCTTCTAATAATTGATTTTTTGACGTGAAGGCGTGTAATAAACACAGAACGACACACGCGTGTGTCGTTCTGTGTATATCAGTTTTCACGCAAGTATTTTATTCAACAACGTGTCTGTCTGGGTAAGGCAATCAGATAAGCGGAATGTTTCAGAATTAGAACAAATGTACTTTTAACCTCCTTCAACTCTTCTTTCACCGGATCATTAACCTTTTACCCATCGGAGAGAATATCAAAATTTATTATTTTAATTGCTATTTTTTTTTTAAATTTTTCAACAAAAAAATCAACAAAACCATATCATGTGACCCCTCATTGGAACGAGCTCGATGAGCTCGTTCCAATGAGGGGGTCACATGATATGGTTTTGTTGAAATATTTTTTAAAAAATGTTTTTTTTTAACTGCTCAGTTTGTAAATTGGGTTAAGGAGATCTGGCGATAAACAAGAAGTTCAACAGGAGACACATGGTAAGATTTGGATCGAATTGAATAAGCCTTTTTCGAAACTGCCATCTTGGACTTTAATCTATGCAAGGTCACAGGTCGCGAGGTGTAAACATTTCCAGAAAACACGTTGTGAGCAATGGGAGAGGAGAGCGGGTGAAGAGCTTCGGACCCCATTACGTTCATTAGCGAGAATTCAAAAAACATTTAGCCAAGGTTGACATTTGTTTAAGGCAAAAACAATATTGTATGAAAACTTTCCTGATTTCGAATTGAGTTCCAATCGACATAAATGGTGTTTGAATGCACGCTGTGTCATTACTCCGTGGCCATGGCCACTGTTTTCAACAACATCCGGGGATTTCCCAAGCCGAGAAACTCCGAGCAACACACGCGTCCTTGTTGCCATTCAAAGAATGTAAAAAAAAAACTAAGCAAACCTGCGATATTTCATCGTTTAACATCGTCTAGGGTTGCCCCTTCAGTTAATTCGAACGACGACATCGGATTTACGAATTTAAACTTGATATGTTACAAAACTAATTGATTTGGCTGACACAGAACTCAACGCGATGAACATGGAAATCGCTTTATTTACACCCCGCGACCACCTTGCATAGATTAAAGTCCAAGATGGCAGTTTCGAAAAAGGCTTATTACGGGACGATTTCGTATCGACACGAATTTTGAAGTTTCGCAGGGCTCTATTGTGGCTGGAGTCCAGATCGCATTGTCTGAATGCTCATTGTGCCAAGGAGCTCCCACCAGAGCAAGCGAAGTCAAACCCTATGAGTCAGTCTGCAATCTATGATCATGCGTTTGCGCTTTCCACTTCTGAAGCATAGCAGGAACGTGATCCGCCATTTATCACACACCTATTAATATAAAACACGGGATTTCCACTGTCCTGCATGTACGATAAAAATGAAGTTTTATCGCACTTGTGGTGATACAAAACACGTTCGATTTCGTTTCCAACGTAAACAGAGAATGAACCCATCAAAATAAATAACGTCAATCATTGGTCGAATCCACCGGAGTTGAGATCGCTTGGAAATTTCAAGTTCCTCATTTAGGTTTACCCGGGATATTTAAACAATCAGATTCGAGTCAAACATTTGCAAATTAAAAATAACATTCTGACTACTTGTTCGCTGACATATACTTTATACAACTGGTCATATCATGATGGACTGTGCTAAACTTATTAGTTATTTAAAAACGTTTTGTTGATTATTCCCCAGTTTAGTCAATATTTGAAGTTCGATCATCGTGACATTGACACTGATCGGTATCTATTGGTTTCGACCAATTGAATGCCGTAAAAATTGAAAAGCAAATTAGGGTTGGGACCCCGTCAAATAACAGTAATGTCGTGTTGGCAACGAAGGAAACACAGCGATTATCCAGTTAAAAAGTGCTTTTAGTTCAATTTTCGTGTAACGTGGGAGGTGTGTGATAAATACAGACCCACACAAAAGTTTTAATGCGTTAAGAATTATCGCACTCGATTGCATTTGCCCAGGATATCACTCGAACCTTCGGCTCTCGTGATATTCTGTGCCAAAACAATCTCGTGTGATAAATCTTAAACCATTAAAACGTTTGTGCGGTTCTGTACAGTACGTGGAGAGTGGATTGTAACTAAATCATCCGCGGAGTGGAGTTATCACCCAAGCTATAACTTTCAAATTTTGTACATATCGACAAAAAACACAAGCAACGTTCCAGCCAATGGACCTCCTGGTTTAACCCGGAGGTCCATTGGCTGAAACTTTGCTTGTGTTGGTTTATGCTTTGCAACAAATTTGCAATTATTGCTTGGGTGGAATCTCCACTCTGCGAGTGATTTAGTGCTAATCCACTCTCCATGTACTGTATTTGTATGGGTAGAAAAATGAGTAGCGATAACTCAATTAAGAGTTGTAAAAAAAACCTTTAGTGCTGAAGCGAAACCTCAAATTTTCCGACAGATGTCATAGGATATGTTCAACACAGCACCCTTACATCGTACGTCGCATGAAGAAAATACTCTTTTCATTTAACTTGAGCATCGTCGGGGGTGGCACACACCCCCGCCTGCAATACCATAGATAGCATTACAGAAATGAAACATGTCCGTGACGGCTGAAGATCATGAGAGATGACGGACTGGTGACAGATTACAGACCACCGGGGCATTATCATAAAAACTATTAAGAGTCGCCACAAAAGGGTACCCCGTTTCTTTACCAAATGTAAGAGCGACTTCATTTGATGTGATTTGATAATTCTGTGAAAAAATATTTTTCTGCGAACTTAATAGATGCTGCACATCTTCAAGGCAAGTGTAACCAGATCCTAAAGTTTCCACTATCTGCATTAGAAATGGAAATATAGAATATATCCATAGTAGCTTGGTGTACCAAATGTTCAACACGGGTGTTGAAGTGGTATTAACCGCGAGCCTTTGGGGCGCGGTTAACACCATTTCACCACGAGTGGTGAACATTTGGTACACCAACCAAGCTAATTTGGGTATATTTTATTTATACCATGATTGTCAGATTATTAAGAGTTGCTATTATTTTTTTTTTTCGATTTTACTGAGAAAGGAACCGTACATACGTGCGAATTTGCTTTTGTTTACGCGAGGATCGGTGAGCGGTACTTCCGCTGTCAATTTTATCACCAAAACGAGATAGAAAACGAAACAGGGGCTTTTTCATTTTAATAACATAATAACATACTGTTCCGAGTTATGGATGCTTTATTAACATGAGACAATGCTAATGTTAATTTTCGGCGTTTTTTGTGGGGTGAACACATTTAAAAACGTAATAAATAATTGAGACTTTCATTTCACTCTTCGCGAGGCGACGTGCGATACATTTGGACAAGTTCGCATTCAGGTCGACGTCACCAAAGGTCAACATGGATGTAGTTCCACTGTAGGTGTAAATTTTAACTATTGAAATCCCATTGCTGGAGTGTTCACCGCGATTAGTGTATAAAGCTAAAATTTATGTCATAGGCTTCTCATATTTAGTAGAATAGGTAATCATGGTATAAAAAGGAGTTGATTACGCCATGAAGGTGCCCTCAATTAAAACATACTTCACAAGGTGGTGGGTGGGTGCGAGAGGAGGGATTGGGTGGTCTGTGTGTGTGCAAATGAATTGAAAAAGCGAGTACATGTTCTTATGTACATATTATACATAGAAATTCATATCGTTTTTCAAGTGTCTTTTTAGCCTTCACGGCTGGGTTTCGTGCTATTTTATATAGTTGTATCAATTTAATGTATTATTTGTTAAGATGTATAGTTGTGCGTACGAATGGTGGTGATGGTGGCTGGGGGAGGGGCGTGGAGGGGGTTGGTGTTGTTTGTGTGTGAGAATGATTGAAAACGTGAGCGCATGCTCCTATGTACATATTATACATAGAAATTTATATTGTTTTTCATATGTCTCATAAGACTTCACGGCTGTGTTTCATGTTATTTTACAGATTTGAATCAATTTCATGTATTAATTGTTAACTGGTAGAGTGCTAAGTTTCCCTGACTACAAAATTTTGTTCATCATAAATTGCTCTGTTGCACTTGAATGGATAGTGCCTGAAGGCACTATCCAATCAAGTGTATCAAACCAATTTGTTGTGCACAATATCTAAATTATACCAGGTCCAAAAGGAAACTATCTTCAGGGGAGAATAATAGATACGGCCATTACCAGTGCTTTTTAGTAAAGTCCATTTTGTGGCTTCCAGCACTCCACCAGTTAAGATGCATAGTTGTGCTTACGAATGTTCGTGGTTTTGGGTGGGCGATGTGTGCGGGGAGGGGAGGGGGTTGGGTGGTTTTGTGTGTGCGAATGATGTGAAAAATTATGTACATATTATACATAGAAATTTATATCGTTTTTCAAGTGTCTCATAAGCCTTCACGGCTGGGTTTCATGCTACTTTACTCATCTGTATCAATGTAATGTATTTTTTCTGTAAAGATGTATAGAAACGTGACACTATAATAAAATAATTTACTACTACTACTACAGTTATTCATGATTGAATTTTGGGACAGACAAAATCAAAGTCCATAAAATGAAATAACTCCTACAATAATACACCACATAACATCTGCCTTGTACTGTGTACAATAATACACCACATAACATCTGCCTTGTACTGTGGGTAGATATCAACAGGTTAGACTTACACACAAATCTGAAGTCATTCCATTGAGTACTCTACAATTTATTCATGAATTAATTTCAAGGCGGACAAATTCTAAGTCTATAAAGGGCAATGACTCTAACAAAAACATCTCGCACAACACCTGCATTCACTATGGGTTTTCAGCAATATTATACACTTGCACACCAAATATAAAGTCACTCAACCAAGTACTTTACAAGTTATTCATGATTGAATTTTGGGACGGACGGACAGAGGGACGGACAGATGGACGGGTGGACGAAGAGGGGGAATCCTATATACACCCGCTGGAGGCGGGGGTATAAAAAAATGAATGTCCAAATTGCAATCTGCATGCCTGGATCCTCTGGCGAAATACTAACAATTATTTTAGGCGTGAATGGACATGATTCACGTAACCTTGTCAAAGAACTCGAGATTTCCAACAAACCCATGGTATGGAGTACGGAGAATATATCTTTGCTGCTGACTCAACACCTGATCAATTCGGACAGGTGATCGACCAGCTTTCCTATTCTCCTGACAAAACAACAGATTAATGGCGGACTTGACAACCATTACTTATTCGCAGTTCCTTATTTCACGTTCGGCATCAGCCGATAAAATCAGTTGACAACGAAGTACTTACGAATGTCGAATAAGCAACTGGGAATAAATAACGATCGTCTCCTACCTGATTAATGAACTGATTACTAGTTCGAATTTGGGGGCGATTGTGTAAATTTTTCTGTTTAAAAGACAACTTTTGTAAATCTTAAGGTTTATATTTAATGTTTTGTTAAGAGAAAACAAAGCATAATTGCCATTCATTGTTGATTATCGTGGCTTTAATGTCAATTATCCTGACCGACCTACCCTACTCTATCAATACAGTCACTTGACTTATCGATGATTTCTTTTTACCTTAAGTCAGCAAATAATTCTTTTGTTTTTTTCAACAGCTCTGTTAACTACTGGATTTTCCTCGTGAGGGCAAAGAAAATGTTGGGTGCAAAAATTTAACAAACCGTAGTCTTTAGCTTGAATACTGCCACTGATAACCAAACAATGCATTTAACGTAAAATATATATTTTTGAATGAACATCTCACATTGCTACTGTTTCAATGAGAATTGTGAACCTGGTTTGTGAAACACTGACAATTCTTTTGTTCACTTTTGGGTAACCCATTTTTTTCGTTCAGGACAGGGAGCACTTAACGTTTTAAACGTTAACGTGTTAAATTATTTTAACAACGTTAAAAAAATTTAACCAAGTTAATAACGTTTAACTTTGAAGATTATAATTGTTTATTACATTCCCCAGTTCGTTTTGCATTGAATTTAATGTTGATTAAAAAGTGGTAATGTCACGGGTGAATTATGTCACTTCAGTAGTAACTTTGGTACGACTGACGTATATAAGCCACGCCCCCACCGATTTGTTGATGTTTTGTTTTCCAGTTCCACATCAGTTAATTAAAATGAATTTTCATTCTGAATATTTTTAAAAATCCTTTCTTTCCTCTATGAACAGGTTCCTTAGCACAGTTGACAAAATCCAAATAGAAATGTTTTATCTTATGGCTGAATGCCATTCCCCAAATGCGACTGGAACGCCACATAAAATAGTAAAATATCGAACGAAAGTCACAAAAATAAAACTGGGCCATTTCCAATCGAAGATTTGACACAGAAAGTGATGTATTCATACGCGCTAATTTCAGAAGTATTTCAGAGTTGCATTTGCGAATATTTTGTGTTGAATTATTTTTATTGAAAGACATTTTGGTCTAAAATGTCATTTACTAAAGAGAGTGACCCATTCTTACGGCAAGTTACGGTATATAATTCGCCTCGAGACAGGACTATTTCGTATTTCCTTCCTGCTAATTTTAGAAATGTTTCCGTGTTTACACTAAATTGGATTATATCTGACAATAGTTTGGGTTGAATTATTATAGTAAAAGACCTCTTTATTCCAAATGTCATGTAATAAACAGAGTAATCAATTTGTTTTCAGCGTTACGGTAAATAATTCATCGAGAGACGGGACTGTTTCGTAAATCACGAGGGCGTAGCACATCTTCAATTGATTACTCTCTATATAATATGTAGCATTGCGTCGTTATGTGTTTACCCAGACCGGATCGCGCGTGCTGATTACGTCGAATTTTGCCCCATTTGACGAAATTGAAGAACACGAATAACTGTGATATCTGTCAATTATAGACGACCCTTTGAGTTGGTGGAGAGACCATAAAGCCCTCCTACCAACGTTGGCGAAGTTGGCCCACCGATATTTGGCGATACAGCAATATCAGCTTCATCCGAACGCCTGTTTTCCATGTGAGGACTGGTATTCGAACAACGGCGGATGACTCTTTCTAAGAATACGGCCGCAGCGATTGTATTCTTAAATGAAAACATCGCCAAATGTTATTTATTTATTGGTGTTTAAATTCACATACTTATGCACAATGGCTAATCATGGCCGTGACAGTTTTACGGGTGGAGGAAGCCGGAGTACCCGCAGAGAACCACCGAGCATCGACGAGCAGCTGCCAGCTCCCCAACATCGTAACTCTGCACTGCAGCACAGGCAGGGTTAGATTGGTTGAAGACATGCGCACCATCGACGTGCAGTACGCCTCGGTACACGGCGTCATCGTGCCCCCATGTGGACAATCGGGGTTAAGTGCCTTGCCCATGGACACAACGCGATCGCCAAATGTTAGAATTTACGATAACCTGAGAGAACTATATTAACCACTCGTTCCCTGAGTTCCAATGTGTTTTATGTGCCAGGAGGCTGCCAGTAGGTACATAGAACACATTGGAACTCAAGAAACGAACTGTACGTAAGTTCAATTATATTCAAATTCAAATCAATAAAAATGGCCAAAGTTATTAAAATGTTGTTCATTTCAACATTTAACGTCATTTAACTCGTTAACGCAGAATTATTTAACACGTTAACGCGTTAAGGAAAATTTGAACTCCTTCCAGCCCTGGTTTCGTTGCAATGGGATGTCGCATCTTTTAAAAATCCGTCTGCATTAAAGTCCATTTCAAGCACAGATGTTAATTTCGCGTAGCTTCTATTGGATAACACTTTTCGTACAGCGTTTCCTTTTCATTGCTCATTAACACACAAACATCAAAACCTGGGAGTCGATATTGTTTTCAGATTAACAGCTTACTATCTCTTTGACAATTGTAACCTGCGACCAACTCGTTAATCAAAGATTAACTGACTTCAGGAAAGTCTTTGACAAAGCATTATTTTCCAGTTCTGACTTTAAATCGGTTGAAATGAACCATTAGTATTTTCAAAGCTGTGGCAATTTGCCATAACTTTTAAAATGCTAATGATTCTTTTCAGTCAGTTATATTTATGGATAGACAATACAATAATAGAAAATACAATTGTAAAAGTTTTATAATATTGGCTCCTGGGCGATTGCGATGCAACATAAACACATGTAGCTTATGAGACAGCTATTGTTAGATTTGTTTCGTGGACGTTTAAACAAAGTCCTTCGTGGGCGTAGACCGATCGCTTCACACAACATCTTCGCTGTTAACCCTCTAAATCTTAACCGGCAATATCTGAAAGGTGTTATTGTAAAAAACAAAATCGGCATTAAAATTTTAATATTGTTTCAATTTCTGCCCCAAGAAATAGATTATAATCTGGTTTGAACACTATTTATTTCAAGAGTTCAAAATCATATAAAAAATTTGTTGCATACATTAAAGTGGATTCGGCAGGAAGCTATAAGCTTATACAATTCCGTTTCCACCAAGAACAAGATTACAAAGTTTTACCGATTTCAGTGGCAGGTATGAGTGATTTTAGTATTTAATTTAAACAGTATTTTTGTGAAGCATGGACGGGGAGAAAGAAATACACCTATGTTTGATTGATTCGGGCTACACCGCCCTTTTTATGATTATTTAGTAAGTGATAGAATACAGTGTAGCCGATGCTAACAATTAACAAAGCATTAATATAACAGTACATGTAATCTAAAATCTACCAGCTAGAGAAATTAGCTATTACTGGATGTCTATATGAGTTGTCTTTTTTTCCCTCGTGTGGAAAAAAGCGCACAACACAGGTATACTGACCAGAAATACTAGCCAATAATTATAAAAGTCTTTGGTAGAGTCCAGGATAAATGCAGAGATAAATCCACTGACAATCTGATACCTACTCAGTGTTACATAATAACTCTTTGGCCAGCCGCTGATTTGTCGCGGTCCTCATAAGAGAAGGCCATCATTCCCCCTGCACCCCACCCCCTCTTCCCCTCCTCTCCTCCCAGCATTCAGATATAAACTGCTTAATAGTGTCCCTCACTTCCTCTTTTTCAATTTCTTCAATAAGCATTCCTACCCTCTCCCTCGTGTCCCCCTTCAGCCATCTATCCTTTGTTTCTTCACCCCACTTCTGCATTATTCTTCCAGTAAATTTTATTCTATGAGGTATATACTGTGGGCATTCCAAGAGAAAATGTTCCAGGGTCTCCACTACTCCAGAGTGGCACATTTGGCATCCCTTTTCCCCATCTCTCCCAATTTTTCCCCGAAGCTCCAGTGATCTTGATCTCAGTTTGAACAGCAGTGACCCTCCAAAGGTGCCATCTAGGTACTTCTCAAAAGCTGGCTTTTCTTTATATTGTAACCCCTGCAGTGATCTTTTCACGCTAAACCCTGCTCGCCAGTTTCGATTGCAGTCTTCCATGACTCTCTCTTTGACAAACCTTTTGCCTTCTTTCATTCCTACTTCTATGTTTGTGACCTCTATAGAGTAATTGTCCATTAGTTCCCTCACATGTTTTGACCACCCCGTTTCTATATTAGAATTCCAAATGGTATCGAGCATCAATTTGCACCACCGGTTGTCAGGCAGGTTTCTCAAGTAGTTAAAGTAACACAGTTTTCCCAAATCTACCCTGTCCTTGATTTTCATCCACCCAAGCTCCCCCCTTACTGCTTCCAAAGCTGCAGCATTACTCGACCCTGTTATCCATCTGCCGGCATCATTCTGAGTACTTTCCAACTTCTTAATAACGGTTTGGTTTAATGGAATCACGTCCGTGCCATACGTTATACTTGGTAAACCCACCCTCTCCCACAGTGTTTTCCCCACAAAGACCTTATTGAAACTATTTTTCCCTAAAAGTTTTAGTTGGTTCAGAATTCTTTTCCCCTTCAGAATCAGTTTGGCTGAGTAATTTCTGTACACCCCTCTTCCCGTTATATTTATGCTTACCCCTAGATACTCATACTCTCCCGTTTCTCCTACAGTGATTTGTTTGCTTTCCCCTTCGGGGATTGAGAACTCCCCCACTCTCCATCTCTTCGTCATATCTACCTTGCGTCCAACGGGTATTACCTTGCTTTTATTTTCATTTAGTTCGAGCCGCCAAGTGTTCCCATATCTACCAACAATTTCCAGCAGTTTCTCTAGCCCCTGTTCAGTTCTAGACATTAACACCATGTCGTCCGCAAAGAATAAGCCTGGTATCTTTATGTCTCCAACATTTACCCCCTCCGCACTCTGAATTAGTTCGTCCCCTAAATCTTTAACATACAATGCAAACAAAATCGGTGAAAAGATACACCCCTGCTTGAGGCCTATATCCATAGGGACTCGTTTTGTAGTGATACTCCCTAGACTGAGTTGGCTTTGCACATCTGTATACAGTGCTTTCATGATTCCCACAAAGTCACCCCCCCAGTCCGATGCCCTCGAGCTTTCGCCACATACCTTCCCTCCACACTCGGTCGTACGCTTTTTTCACATCTAGAAATGCCAGAAACACCTTTTTCTTTTCAGCCTTTGTTGATTCTATCAGTTGGGTGAGTGTAAATAGGTGATCAGTGACTCTTCGTCCTTTCCTGAAACCATTTTGAATTTCTCCTAAAAAACCTTTCTCTTCAATAACTTCCTCTAGTCTACCGTATATGACCTTACAGAATACTTTTCCGATGTTACTACTAACTGATATCCCCCTATAGTTATCTAGAACTTCCTTATCCCCCTTTTTGTGTATGAACGACACCTTACTTTCCCTCCACTCTCTGGGGACCTCTTGCTTTCGCAGAGCCAGGTTGAAAAGGTTTGTCAGGACTTCAATAAGTGCCTCCCCTCCATTTTTGAGGAATTCGTTCGGAATTTCATCAGTCCCTCCCGCTTTACCATTTTTTAATTTCGAGACCACGTTCCGCACTTCTTCTGCCGTTATTTCGCTACATACACGATTGGATAGGTTCTCCTCCACCAGTGTATTTCTTTTTGGTGGGGACCCACTGCCCCATCGCCTATCGTTTATCTTTTCCCAGTGCTTGACTAACTCTGAAGCGATACGGCCTTTATCTTCTGTACTTTCCCCATCCACTTTGATACTCTGCACACTACTTTTCCCCCGTTTATTTATCCAGTTCCAAAATACGTTTGAGCTCGAACCCCCCGTTTTCTTTATTGTTCTGGCAAGACTGCAATTGTGCTCCTTCCTATTATTATTCTTTATCTCATTCACCTTTCTCCGTGCCAGTTCATATTCTCCTTTCATTAGTCTCGTGTCATTGTTATCCACCCCTTTAAGCTTCCTACTTCTTCTGTAAGCAGCGCATTTTACCTTCCTTTCTTTTATAGCCTTTTTCAGTCCCTCGTTAACCCTGTATCCAAGTTCTCTCGTTGGGACCCTCACCCTTCCTATACAATCCCTCCCTGCCTCTGTTAGGCTATTTACTATGCCATCTGAAATACTCTGGACATTTGCATCCCTAGGTATACATTCAAGATTTGGTTTTAGTTTTTCCCGAAACTGCTTCCAGTCGGTTCCTTGTTTTAGTCCCCAAACTTCCTTGAAGGTATTTCTGTCTCTATTCGTCTTTTTGCCCATAATCTTAACTGTTATCAGGTTGTGATCACTACCCAAGTCATTTTTTCCCTCGTCATCTATTTCTACATCTATAACCTCCCTCCATACGCTAATGTCAGTGAGTATATAATCAATTATTGTTTTCTTATCGTTCCTCTCCCAGGTCCATTTACCCTTACATTTCGCATCCCTGTTCAGGATCTTTAAACCAAGCTCTTTTGATAGGTCCAACATCTTCCTCCCATTCGTGTTAATTTTCCTATCACCTCCCTGTATGCCCTCCTCCTTATCCCCGATGTGCCCATTGAAGTCCCCCATTAGGACAATACTGAACCCTCTGCTTCCAAGCTCTGTGATATTCGATCTAAGAGTTGTATATATTGAATCATTCCACTCAGGCTTACTTCCCTCCACTGCTAAGTATACAACACCAACGGCAACACTCCTGCTTCCTAACTTGATTTTTGCCCATACTATTTCGTTGGATACTGGAATCTGAGTCCTTGCTTCTGTGAGATCTGTAATCAATGAGGGCTGTAATTCCTCTTTAGCGTAGATGCCAACACCCCCACCCCGTTTCTGACCCTCAGTTCGCCCAGCTCCTATCCACACGCAACCCTTCATCTGATCAACCCGCTCATCCCGTCGTATCCACGTCTCACTTAGACCCATTATATCGAAGTCTCCTTCGTCCATCATTGTTGATATTTCGCTTACTTTCTTGTGCAGACCCTGGATGTTGCAGTACCCAAACTTAATGAATCTTTGTTTTTTTGTCATCACTGGCACATTATTATAACCCTGGTATGTCCCTGTATTGTGCATGTTTGTTGTTCTTCCTATGTTCCCAGCATTTGTGCCCCTCTGGGTTATCGGCTGTGGTCCCCTACCCCCCTTTTCTCCAAAAAAGGCCCAGTCACCTGTAAAATTTTTTGGCCCAACAGGTCTGTACCCATCCTACTTAAATGCAATCCGTCTCGCCCATACAACTCTCCTTGTCCCCAGAATGAATCCCAGTGGTCAATGAAATGTATTCCCAAGTCTTTGCAGTGCTCTTCCAGCTCCTCGTTTAGTGCCATAATCCGCGAGTTCCTCTCATTCCCACCACCCATAACGGGGAGCACCCCTGAAACGATGGTCCGAGCATTCCTGCTAAGTAGCTTACTAATTAGGTACTTGTATTTGTCCACCAAACGAACTGATTTCCTCTCCCTGATGTTATTGGACCCCACATGTAATACCACTACCGGATCAGGCCCCGACCCAGCTACAATACCGTCCACTCTATCCCTCAGGTCCTCCACTTTAGCCCCCGGAAAGCACAGAACTGTTCTATTTTTACTGTCCGGACCACAGACAACCTTGTCGATCCCCCGAACTATGCTACTTCCCGCAACCACCAACTTACTTTTGGCCCTCGCCCTATTTATCTCCTCTAGTCTCCTATTGTTTACAGCGTCCTCTTCCTCTCCAACAACCCCACTCGGAATCAATATCGGTATCGGTATCTTTGACCTAGGATTACTCCTATCCTTGTCCCTCCGTCTCTTTCCAGGCCCTGAACTACCTGGACTACTCCCCTGGTCTTCTCCCGTATCCCTCCTCCTTTTTCCTGGCCTAGACCCCAAGCTACTATCTGTTGCAACTACCTCCATCTCCCCCTCTGTCTCTTCCGAATCGAGCATATCAAATCTGTTTCTGGTGCTGCACTCCCCACTGCCTTTGGACTTTACACCCCTATCTACCTGCTTCTCTGGCCCCCCTTTCCTACCACTTTTGATAGTCCACGCCAAACGCTTTACAGCATTGCTCCGGCCTGGGCCCCCCTCATCTGTCCTACGTACTTTTCTAGCAGCCCCCACCTCATCACCTACCTCATTCACATCAAAGGTTCTACCCCCATGTTTCCTCTTGGAACCACCGACAACCTTCCATCCTTCTCGGAAAGCTACTTTCACAGGCGTAACTCCAGACAGCCCCGCCCTACCAAGTTTTCCCTTCAGCTCAGCAATCTCCCCCTCAAACTTAACAATTGTCTCAAGTAGGCGGAGGATTTCCTGGCAGTTTGCACATACCTCTCCATATCCCACCGAGCGACAGTCCCCATACATCATAGAACACTGTTTACAAACTTCAAGCCCAATATCGCCATCGGTGGCCCCACCAACCCGGCTCTGACCGACACCCCCAGTGACCTCTGTCTGCACACCAATACTTACCCCGTTGGCACCGTTGACCTGGACCGCGATATTACACGTATTTACCTCCATACTTACCTCCGTCTGAACAGACTTGCTCGCCATCATCAAGACAAAATTACGCGATCGGACAGGGAAAACTGTAAACACGCGACAAAAGGCAACGCGACGAACCGTTCGACAACTTAGCGCTCACAGTTTTATTTAAGACCTCCTAACTTTGTCCCAGTTACTATACTAAACTAACTCCCCACAAAGTTGAATAAAATAACCTGAAAATGAAATATATATGATTAGTAAACAATAAAAATACTTAATTTCGATTCGTAACCAAGGAGACTTCTTCTGTGTACTTGCGGATCGAGATCGAGAAAAAAAGAAAAAAAAGGTGACAGTTGTTCGTCGCTGTCAGTCTCATGAAAGCACCTTGCACAAGGCTTGAGTACAAACACAAATAGGTGAGCAACAATGATAAGATAATAAGTAACAAGACCCCTTTGTGGTGGATGACGGGGCAGGGGGTGGGTGTAAAATTTTCATCACTGAATGAGCTTTGCGAATGAATGCAGAATGACGAATCTCCGAACGAAATGATTTTTGCGCGCCGAAGGCTCGCAGCGACGGTATGGGGAGCAAGATCCTTTCGACCCTCAGTAACAGTATGTTAGATTTTTGGTATGTTTGAGCGTGGCAAGGGAGGAGAGGGTTCAGGTACTCAGTTGCGCTTGTGCCGTTTCTGTTTCTTTTTCTTAGCTGGTGGTGGTTGTGTAGGAGAAGGCGTTGCAGTTGTTGATTTTGCTGTCTTTAGTCGCAGCCATTTGTGGAAGTAGGGATTGCGCACCTTGGCTCCTTCCAAGTGCTCAGGTTTGTTTATGAGAAAGTCATAAGTTCCATCCGCCCATCCTTCCTGAGTTCTTAGGTATTCCCAGAAGTCATCTGTGGTGCCGTCAAAATCCAACTTGAGCTCGCCGAAGCGCTCAATGGCTCGTTCAACCAGGCGTTCAATATACATCCCTATGGACATGTCTGCTGCCTTCACAGTTTCGTACTCGGAGTCCGAGGTCGAACTGGAATTGTGGTCCGGTTGGATGGGGTCGGTTGGAGATCCAGGTACAGTTTGGATAACTTCCATCACCTCCTCTCCATCTCCTACTTCTCCTCTCCCTCCGGCATTTTTGGTGTAGAGGTACGGTTTGGGATTGGTGATGCAGGTTTAGGAGGTGAGTCGACAGTCGTTACCCTCTCCGTCTCCTGTTTCTCGGTATCAATCTTTTTCCGCTCGACCCACGCCTCCATTCGTCTGGCATTTCCCCGTTTGGTGGCTGGTGACTTCTTCGTCTTTGGCTTCTTTGCTTCCACGGGTGTCGAGGTGGTAGTCTCCTTTCCCTTCCTCTGAGGTGGACCAGTGCGGGTTGGCCCGCGAAAGGTGCTACCGCTCCCAGAGGTGGGCTTTGTCTCGTACTTAATGGTAAGCTGGACGCAGTCACTCTCAACTTGGACATTCCAGTTGAGAAGTGAGCTGGCATCCAGCACCAGCAAGGTGTTTTTGATTTTTTCAGGCAGGAAATCCATGTCTAATTTGTAGAATCTTCGGATTGAATGGTTTTGCACGCAGAAGGCGCGCAGGGACGGTATGGGGAACAAGCCCCTTTCGACCCTCTTTAGCTGTAGGATAGGTGTTCGATGGTTTGTCTAGGCACGTCAAAGGAAATCTCCACGAAAGGAATGGTTTCGCGCACCGAAGGCGCGCAGGGACGGTATGGGGAACAAGCCCCTTTCGACCCTCAGTGACTGTAGATGATTAATTTTCACATGTCTAGGCGTGTTGAAGGAGGAACGGCTTCAGGTACTCGGCAGGTGTCACCGGTTGCGTCGTGATGGTCTCTTGGCCGATGTCGGTTGAACCCTCGGGTGAGGACCAGTGTGATAGGTTGGATCCTCTCACAAAGGTACTACCTCTCCCCGAGGGTGCAGTCGATTTAGATTTTCAGGCAAGTATAGTCTGCCACTTCGAGGATGATTTTGAATGATGGCCATCACTGGCAAGTATAATCTGCCTCAGGCTGTCTCTGTTTGGTTGGACTCTTTGAAGGAAAACAACAACGACCCCTTTCGGGGACCACCAAAAAGAAGACCCGAACTTCCTTCGGGGGCAGGCCTGCATTGTAATCCTATTGGGTTGGGACAAAAGATGCGCAATGCGCTTACAAAAAGGGGCAGAGGCGGGACGCAGGACCAACGCTCGCCTCCCTTAAAGTGGTCGGAGTGGAGGATGTTCAGGAACCATGGGGGTTACTGTTTCCATAACGGTTATAGTGTCCATAGCGGTTATTGGGGGTGCTGGTCAAAAAGCATCTTCTGTGTACCTGCTTAAAAGAAGAAGGCAGAATTAGTTTTCATTGGAATGTGTAAGATATAAAAGATAAAAAGATATAGAAGGAGAATTGTAATATTTTATTATAATATTTAAAGGATGAGAGAAATGTGTCGGTATTTGTGTGCATGTGTATAATGCTTGTACGTGTTCTGGTTATGGTGAGCGTGACTGTTGAGTTGGTGTTCCTTGTCAGTGTTAGCTGATTGCCGAGTGGATTGGTTCAGCTATTGTAGCATGCCTTAAAAAGGACCTATCGTACTGTAGGGTCGCAGTAGTGTTGCTGACAATAGCTTGGCCTCCCTATCTTTCCCCATTGTAAATGTGGGTGGAGGCAGAGTGGTTTAGTTCAGCTATTATAGCATGCCTTAAGAAGGACATACCGTACTGTAGGGTCGCAGTAGTGTTGCTGAAAATAGCTTGGCCTCCCCAGGCTTTCTCTGTGATGGTTGCGTGAATGCTGAGTTTATGTTGTGTGAGGGGTCAGAGTGGTTCGGTTCTGCGTATTGTAGCATGTAGTGTTGTAGTGTTGCTGACAATAGCTTGGCAATCGGTTCTGCGTATTGTAGCATGTAGTGTTGTAGTGTTCCTGGCAATAGCTTGGCCTCCCTATCTTTCCCCATTGTAAGTGTGGGTAGAGGCAGAGTGGTTTGGTTCAGCGATTGTAGCATGCCTTAAAAAGGACATATCGTACTGTAGGGTCGCAGTAGTGTTGCTGGCAATAGCTTAGCCTCCCCAGTCTTTCTCCGTTTTGATTGCGTGATTGAAGTGGGGGCAGAGTAGTTTGGTTCCGCGTATTGTAGCATGCCTTAAAAAGGACGTATCGTACTGTAGGGTCGCAGTAGTGTTGCTGACAATAGCTTGGCCTCCCTATCTTTCCTCATGTTGTGTTTGCGTGCTGCCTGATTTAAATCATTATTTCTTATTTTAGTGTTTTTTAGCTTTTGACGTTTTCGGGTTTTTGTCTACTATCGCAAATTGCCTGTAATTCGAATATTAGCTGGCTATCGGCTAGCCGATCGTGGTTCTTCGCGGTCAGGGTGGCTAGGCGGTCTTTGATGGTGGGGATATCGGCCTTGTCGTGGAGTGTTTTGATAGGTGTGTCCCATGGAGCGCGGAGGGCGGCCCTAAGCGCGTGATTTTGGACCCTTTGGAGTTTTCACATATTAGTTTGATTGAGGTCAGTTAGTATGATTGCACCAAGGAAATCTCTCGCACGTGCATCTGTAATTAACTGGACTAACTACACGACAATACTACGCACACTTGACCAATGATTACCCCTAGGTAATTAGAACAAAGGGATGAGAAAATAATCCGTAACGATCGGGATCACTGCGCGTTTGACCAGCTGGTGTCAAAGGTGTGAACAATACATGAAAGGAAGAACATGTGCGTAATACAGCTGTGTCCAAAACGCATCATACGAAATAAATCAATCTCAATTGAGCAACCCCGTCCATGTTCACAAATCAGGCCACCAATGTGCTGCTGGCCCGGCATTTGTGAAGCATGGACGGGGAGAAAGAAAAATACACCTATGTTTGATTGATTCGGGCTAAACCGCCCTTTTTATTATTATTTAGTAAGTGATAGAATGCAGTGTAGCCGATGCTAACAATTAACAAAGCATTAATATAACAGTACATGTAATCTAAAATCTACCAGCTAGAGAAACTAGCTATTACTGGATGTCTATATGAGTTGTCTCTTTTAACATGTAGTGCGGAAGAAATCGCCACAGATGGGTGAGACCTGAGGCCTGACCCACCGGATGAGTGAGACCTCAGGGCTGACACATCCCGCTACGGGGAGAACGTGTGAAAGAAGACAAAGCTGAAAGTGTAGAGAGCCGGTGAGGTATGAGGCCACAACACAAGCCTGGGGAACTGAATGAACAATCTCACTATGTAAACAGACTAAGACACCAAGGTATGGCCTATGTATACATTACACAAGCGTCTGGTATAAGTCAGTAGTAAAGCTCACACATCGTCGCCCGGAGGCTCCCGCCTCTCACCGCCAGGTTAACCCAGTGCTCAACGCGGATAGTATACGGTAATTGCACAGAAGACTTCTTGAATGACTAGACCTTCTTATTTTCAGCTCCAAAACACAGTTCGTGACCTCCCACTGGAACGAGCTCACTCCAGCGGAGGGACACGAGCCATATTTCCGAGTCCAAAGTTGGAAAGATAATAAGACTTGAATGAGAGAGTTTTTTTAATATAACTGACCGGTGTTGGCCATCACGGGAGACAGAGGCGGGGACCCCCGGGAAACGACCGACATGTAAGAATATTTAGACTACAAGGTGAACAAGATAAGAACGATTTGAAAAAAACGAAAAAAGAAAAACAAAACAAATCTCGGGCAGCTTGAATACATGATGCATTAAATACACTAGAAAAGGGCGTCTATACAGGAAATGACATTCAGTTCGTTTAGTAAAAGATTATGAATACAGTCTATTGATGCAGTCCAGGTGGCGTTGAGCTGCAAGGAAAGTTGAATAGTGTGGAGGGGTATATTAGTTACGTTTAGGGCTGTCACGATTTTTTAATTTGGGAATCGATTAATCGTCGCAAATAATCGATAGTAATCGATTAATCGTGCCTAGATGACCCTCCCTCTCCCTTTCTTTGAAGTCGTTAAAAATGAAGTTGAAGTCAGTTGACCTACCTCAAGTAAACAACGAAGACGATCCTCTTTTAGATACATTCAAAGCTTTGATGTTCTGAACTTTTGAACCGTCAGTGTAATAATCAAGACCGGTCGGCAGTTGCGAAACTTCGCAACTGCCGACCGGTCTTGATTATTACACTGACGGTTCAAAAGTTCAGAACATCAAAGCTTTGAACGTACCTAAAAGACAAATGCTTCTAATGGCTTCTTGAGGTTTAACGTCGACGTTCGTGACCTTTTACCTTCAGAAACAATAGTTTTTATCCAATTTTATTTTAATTATTAAACGTCTAACTGGACTTGTTACGTGAAATAATTCATGAGAGGTGAGTGACGTTGTACAAACAACGAGAGTGCGAATGCGCACGAGTGTTTTACAAGATAGTCCCTCGCCTCGAATGAATTATTTCACGCAACCAGTGCAGTCAAGGATTACTCTGTTTATTCCTTTTCATTATTAACGATAATAATATTATTTAACCCTTTACCTAACATAACCAGCGCTATTCTCAAAAATCGCCAATTAATTTTCATTATTTTTTTCATTTTTTGTCTCTAAAACATGAGTTATGACCCCTCATTGGAACGAGCTCGTCGAGCTCGTTCCAATGAGGGAGTCATAACCTATGTTTTTGAGACGAAAAATGAAAATAATAGCTATTCAAGAATATTTTTTTGCAAGTGTCGTCTGTTTTTCATATTGGGTAAAGAGTTAAAAAACAAAAAACAATGAAGTCCCCATTACATCCACGGTAAAGCGTCTTCGTTTTCGCGCACGGATACATCACACAATTGTTGATTGCATAATTCACTTGTGGAGTTATCGTTTATAATCAAACCCGGAAATCACAGTAAATTACACTTTGGAAAGAAATAAAATAGTTTTCCAGTCTGACAAATTCGTTATACAGGTCTTTTACATGGTACACAATCAATGTATCATGTCAGGATTTTAGATAAAATTCTTACAGGGTACTAGAGGCTATGTACCCTGCCAAAACCTGTATAGCAAAACAATGTCCAGAACATGGAACGTTGGAAAACCAAACATAATTTATTAGTGTTCAACCGATTACCAAAATGGTCGCAGACCGACTACCGGTTATTTGAGCTCACAATCGGCCGATTCTGATGCCGATCCCGATTGTAATACCATGCACTACTAGACAAGTCGAGGCTCGAAAGAACTACATTAAACTAAACATTTTTCTTTGTTGACTGGAGTCGCAGTAAAATTACCAGTCGCGCACACTTGGGCGGTAAACGTGGCTCTCACAGAGCCACGTTTACCGCCCAAGTGTCCGCGACTGGCAATTTTACTGCGAACTGAGTCAATAGAGTACAATCTTCACTTTCCTGGTAGGAACTGGCGATTGCCGCAAGTACGTTCAATTGTGAGCTTCACTTGTCGTTTAACTTGTGTGTCCCGTAAAAGGGGCGCCTAGAGAGATTAAGTATACACACTGTGGTTCTTTCTCAACTTTATTGAATGGTATCATTGGCATCATTTTACATTAGCAGCAGTTGAACAAGATAATAAAATGCGGTTAATGAATCATTGCAAAATGCTTGGCAACAATCGGTTGAACCGATCTTCCAGGAGCCGTTGGCGTTGTCATCCGATTGCCTACAATCGGCCGATTGTGGTAGCCGGTTCCGATCATCGGTTGAACACTATAATTTATGATTCATCTGCCTGAAAACCCATTTTTGGAAGGATAATTTCACCTCAGAATGTAACAGGCAGCAATACTGTCGTACCTGTGTGTCACGAAGAGAAAAACACGTTTTCTTAAATTCCATCATAGAAGCTCACCACCAAGCTCATTAAATTTTCTATACCATTGTAAGTGCGCCATGGGGGGCGCCGTATGATGTAAATAAGACCAAAGCATTTCCGTAGATATTCCATTAATACTAAAAAAAACACTTCCGATGTCTGGGACCTTGTTATGGAAGAGCACTAACCCTTTGACCAATCGAGCACCCGAATGAATGGGTTGAAGTTTATATTCAACATCACCTTAACGAATTATTAACACGAACCACTTAATACAATGAGCCTACAGCCATATGGCTGGATCATCACATATAATTTATCATACCAAGATTGATGTGAATTCAACGTAACCGAGAAATGTTTAACAACGTCGCGTGAGAACGCATCTGTTTGGTCGTTACGCAGCTGATAGACGTTATGACGTGGTTGAAACGCTTCGACATTGGGCCAAGCCAGAAAGTAAACAGACCGCCGAAGATGACATTCGTCTTTATAAATAAAGCTTCATTTATCGAATTCAAGTATAATCACGTGACACATACAGAACACAACTCAGGTTGAGTGCAAGCCTGGAAATAAGCAATCTGTCATTTGCAGAATGAGATCCCCAGAAGGTGAATTGGCTGATGTTATCCCATACAGTAAGCTAGAATCCCATAATTTATCCTCTGGGCACCTCTTTCTGTTTAGGTCTGAGACTTTGATTCAGAGGTTCACAGAGAGTAAATTTAGTCATGCTACCCTGCTGTGCAGGGAGCATCACCAAATTTACCCCCTGAGACCTTATTTGGCAGAGAAAATTTAGTCATGCTACCCTGCTGTGCAGGGAGCATCACCAAATTTACCCCCTGGGGCCTTATTTGGCAGATGACAATCTGCTTATTTCCTGGCTTGGTATTGTACGGGGAACTGGAATCAACGACCCTTGTTGGTGAAAAACAGTAAAATCTCCAACACGGATCGTCAGTTCTGGTCTCTAGTACTCCGCCCTCGATGTGTTCTGTCTTATGATTTTTTTAATACATTCCATTGAAATTACATGAAATCAATCCTACAAACATTATAGAGATATCAGAACACAAACACCTGGGAGTGGTGCTCAACAACAAGGGGACATGAAGAACCTCTTATCGATGAAATAGCCGAGAAAGCTTGGCAGCGTATCAACCTGAACAGACGCTTCAAACATGGGCTTGATCGAAAATCCCTAGAGAAAATCTACTTCGCATATGTCCGCCCAATCCTTGAATACGCCGATGCCGTCTGGGATAACTGTACAGCTGGGGAAGCCGATGAACTGGAGAAAATCCAAATTGAAGCGGCAAGAATTATTACTGGTGGTACCATGAGCTCTAGCAAGCATCGTCTTATGCTGAATTGGGATGGGACACGCTCGGAACAAGGCGGCAAAATCATAAGTTAATACATTTTTTTTTAAGATGTATCACAGCCTTGTCCCCGCGTATTCATCTAACCTAATCCCTCCATCCAGTTCTGAAACCCAAGATTATAATCTAAGGAACAATTTGAATCTCATTGCACCTTTGTGTCGCACCCAATCATATCATATCCCCCCCCCCCCCCCCCCACTCTACCACGCGCTTGTGGTTTGAGATTCCACGCGAAATTAGGCAAAACAATTCACTTCCACAATTCAAAGGTTACCTATACAGAAATTTGAATATTGTACCTAACCACTTCTACCTTCATAAATCGCGTCGGGCTCAAATAATTCATGGTCGCCTACGTCTTAACTGTAGTAATTGCACAATGACTTGTACAACAACTTTCTGTCAGACAAATGCCTTTGCCGATGCGGTGAATGTGAAACAGCTGATCACTTTTTTTTCACTGTCCCCTTTACTCCCAACAAAGGCATCAGGCACTAGGCACTCTCCAATGTAATGTTACAACTGACATCTTACTGTTCGGATCTGAATACTATAATCCCGTAATGAACAGATTAATCTTCGAGAAGGCCCATGAGTTTATCCTATTATCAAAAAGGTTTTACTGATGTATATTACGATCCACAAGTTAGTAACGTCTCTTCAACTTTGTATTACGATGCATTCATCGACTAAAAGCAGACCAGTCACCACCTCGCCGGGTCTCTCTTTCCTTCTCTCCCCATCACTCTCCTTTTCTTGCACTCTGGTCTCTTCCCCTTACCCCCCCCCCCCCACCGCAGCTACTCACTTATTATTACATTTTCATTCGTATGTTTATCTTATTATACAGACCAAATCATCTCTGTACCAGCCATTATAACTGTAACATACAACTACCAGGAGACGACCTCGAATAAGCACTTAGCTTACTGCTGAATCCTCTTTCCATGTTGAAGATTAGGGCTGTCACGATTTTTTAATTTGGGAATCGATTAATCGTCGCAAATAATCGATAGTAATCGATTAATCGTACCTAGATGACCCTCCCTCTCCCTTTCTTTGAAGTCGTTAAAAATGAAGTTGAAGTCAGTTGACCTACCTCAAGTAAACAACGAAGACGATCCTCTTTTAGATACATTCAAAGCTTTGATGTTCTGAACTTTTGAACCGTCAGAGTAACAATCAAGACCGGTCGGCAGTTGCGAACTTCGCAACTGCCGACAGGTCTTGATTATTACACAGACGGTTCAAAAGTTCAGAACATCAAAGCTTTGAACGTACCTAAAAGACAAATGCTTCTAATGGCTTCTTGAGGTTTAACGTCGACGTTCGTGACCTTTTACCTTCAGAAACAATAGTTTTTTATCCAATTTTTTTTTTAATTATTAAACGTCTAAAACGGGGTAAAATTTACCGATTCTTCGACAACGAAAAATACTAATCGATTACGGCGTGAACGATCCTCATCCAAAAAAACCTCAGCGTGCCATCGTTAGAACAGGATCACTGTGGGGGTGATTCCAGCCTACACCTGTTATCATTTGCGTTGAGTTCTTGGACAAGACACTTAATCCTGGGGGTGCTCCTGGCGGAACGGTGACGCCTGTGCACTAAGGCGTACAGCATGCCAATGGCTCACTTGTCTTCAATCGCTGCTCATTCTGTTTGTGCCGGATCAGAAAGTTGGGGAGTCTGAAAGTTGCACGCCGCAGCTTGGTGGTTCTTTCCTGGTATTTCAGGCTTCCTTCGCCCGAAGAAAAACTGTCCGGCACAATAATATGGAGTGTCGTTACACTCCAATATCGAGAGTCTGATAGTTGATCGCCACCCTGGGTACTCCGACTTCATTCACCGGTCCGATAACTGTCCGATACGATGTAACCCTCTCTGTTGAAAGTGTCGTGAAATTTTAACAAACAAACTAGGGCTGTCACGAGTTTTCATTTTAGGAATCGATTAATCGTCGCAAATAATCGATTAATCGTACCTAGAGGACCCCCACACCCTCTCCCTCTCTTTGAAGTCCATAAAAATGAAGTTCAAGTCAGCTGACCAACCTCAAGTAAACAACGAAGACGATCAACTTTTAGGGACATTCAAAGCTTTGATGTTCTGAACTTTTGAACCGTCAGTGTAATAATCAAGACCGGTCGGCAGTTGCGAAGTTCGCAACTGCCGACCGGTCTTGATTATTACACTGACGGTTCAAAAATTCAGAACATCAAAGCTTTGATGAATGTACATGGAAGACAAATGCTTCCAACGGCTTCTTGGGGTTTAACATCGATGTTCTTAACTCTTTACCTTTAGAAACAATAGTTTTTTCATCAAATTTTCTTTTAATTATTAAACATCTAAAACGGGATACAATTTACCGATTATTCGACAACGACAAATACTAATCGATTTCGCCGTGACCGATCAACAATCGATTAATCGATTAATCGTGACAACCCTAAAACAAACACACATAAATACCCCAATAAACAAACAACTAGACATCCTCTTCCATGTAGCTTTAATGGTGCAACAAATAATAAGGGTTGAGCCACTGCTAGAGAATAACAGGATAGATAATTATGTAGTTTTGTCAGAAAACAAAATGACCACCACTAAATAGTTATACTAAAACCGCGTACAGTACGGCCGCCGTAGACTAGCCACTTTCCCCGGGTGGGCAATATTTCCAAGAACTCATTAATATTAGATTCCAAACACTAATTATAGGAATAATCATCAAAAATTTAATTAATGAAGCATCGGTGTACAAAAATTTTGCTGACGATGATTTTTATTACCTGGTAAACGCATGCGTGGACATCACCAACCAACGTGGATTATGACCAGTCCACGGCGACTGTACTGTATTAGCAGTTAGTGGGAATTATCAGAACTTTCAACTGGTGTATCCTATTTTCGAAGCTATGGTAAAATCCACCATTAATTCTGGGTTTTTTTGGTACTTAATTTATTAATATTCAGGTTCATATGGTGACACAGGATTAAATTTCTGTGAATATCTTAGCAATGCTACTGAATACTTCCATCCTGTTCACACCAACAAAACCTTCTCGCTCTGCTCTACAAGAACATCAGAAAAACAGTATAGTCAAATTTATAAGATACGGGGGTTTACCTCTAAACCATCGTTTTCTTCTCTTCTCAAGACCTTTCAGTGTTTATTTTACGACGTAGTCTGTACATTTATCAATTTTAGTTTCAGAGAGTGGTGGCCGAGTGGATAAGTACGCTGGTCTCTCATGCCAGAGGTCCCGGGATCGATCTCCTGTCGGGGAAAGTTCTCGAGGTGTCCGAACATTCTCTGTCAGCATCAATTGTGGGGTTGGTGCTGTCACAGCGTACCGTCCTATCGGGTGGGGACGTAAAATGGCTGTCCTCTGTGCGGAGAGAGACACACTCCGTGCAGGCTAAAGATCCCTTCGTAATATTCGAGAAGAGCTAGGCCACGAAGTTGCCGCTATGAAGGTCATCCCACACACCTACGCCATTGGGCCAAGGAGAGGTGTTAATATAAGTTGCATAACTTGTTCGCCAATCCTTGTAAAACAAATAAGATTAAATAAATAAATAAATAAATAAATATCAATTATTTATTTATGGAGCAATTTATATTAGATGTTTTTTATACTGGGGACGGGTTGATGAAAGACATACACCTTGTTTGCTGGTCGTATTTATATCTATTAGGACAAATATGATTATCCCTTTTAACCCCGGTGGTATCTTCCATGTCAATTCAATGGAAGCAATTTGAAGAGTCCATATTCATTATTTGGGGATAGACCAATTAATAATTTCAACGTGCAGCCTCAGGGCTGCACGTTGAAAATATTGATTGGTCTACCCTACACCACACACATTTACTGAGTAACTTTCCTATTGAATGACATTATGACGTAGCATGCCCCTGTGCTGAAAAAGCGGCCTCTATGTTTTAAATAGTTAAACTAAACACCCCATCGCCACATCGGAAGCACTTTTGCTCCACGATCAAATCAAATTGATACAAATATCTTAAAAGCTGTTTTAATTTCATCACCTTATCTCTGTGCAATGTAATGCTATTTGTTATCATTGTATGTTCCGAGGTGTATGGGAATTTACACCGGTTCGGAGACTCATACACCCTGAGGCGCGGTCGAATGGTGCATGAGTTTCCGGACCGGTGTAAATTCCCATACACCCCGAAAGACACTAGGATAACGAATTTATTTCCAAATCCTTTCGTTCTATTAACCCTACAGCTTTTTTAGCTTTTTCAAAATCAATATTTTCTCTCCTTTTTCAAATACATATGTTCTGAGTAAACTGACACACATTTTGTTACACTTGGCTGTCTTTAGTGGTATTACTTTTCTTTGCAAAAATTTTAGTTTCAGTATAACTTGCACAGCGTTTCTTAAAATTAATTTGAGCTATTTTTAATTGAGCAGACATAAAAACAAACCACATCACACCCCTTCCAAAAATAGCACCGTCAATAAATAATTCCTACACGATACATATGTATTTTTATTTTCATTAAAATATTTTACTTCAAAATTTTCCGTTAACCATATTTTGATTTTTTCAAGCATATAAATGAGCTCGTAAATAAATATTTATAACAACATAAATGAACAGGACATTTTTCAACCTTTTTACCAGTTACTGTGTACTCCTGTTTTTACATCGTAGTTAACCACGGTGTAAAATTAAAAGATGCTGTGGAATAAAAGTTACAACGTATCTCTCAGTCAATCAGAGAACAGTATTTTATTCCATTTGGAAATAATACTGTTTTATTACATGCTGATAATTGATTGAAAGTTCGATAAGACGACACTGTTATTGTAAGAGTAGAAGGCAACTGTTTGTTGCTATCACTGGTGATGACAAAGAGCTGAAACTGTATTTCCCAATTAGTGATAGGCAAATACTTTGTACTAATCATGACGAATGAATATTTATCGTTTATTCGCCACCAGTTATAAATCATGTTAAGTTATTTCGTTATTTATGGGTTAAATGAATAAAAAAAAATCCTCAACGAGTTCCCATTGTATACGAAATTTATCAACCGAGCCCACTGAACTCGATTGGAGCCGAAGTTCACCAAAACTTAAATCGAACTTAGAGGAAAACAGGATAAATATGATCTATTTTAATCACATGATCGCGCCAATAACATGTATAAGGAACATGTGTAAAATATCGACGAAAACATTGGTACTTGAATGCGATGTTCTCATGATTCTCGAATCAAATAAAGAACACCGTGATGTTTTAGTACACGACGGTATTACACGTCGTGTATTCGGGAATAACATGGAGAAACACATGGTAATAGTTTGATAAAAAGACGATATCTATTGTTTTGGAGTGTGTACCAGAATTATCTCACGAGTGACTACAAGTCAATATAAAATTTCGCTAGGAGCTAAATGAACAGTGGCGTAGCGGAAAATCTTGTGCCCCCCCCCCCTCCGTCCCCCCACGAGATAGAAACGGGGGCCCTTTCATGATGGTGGTAGCCTTTAAAACGGGAGCACATTTAGTGTTGTTACCGTGCACAGCATACAGGATTCCACGTAGTACATACGTCATAAATTAAATAAAGGTATAGCCTATAGGATCGATTCTAAAAGTAAGACTCTGTAGATTTTTTCATTGCATGTTTTAAGTTTCATCTCCACCATCCAACGATACACACATGCACGCCCAACATGTGTGACTTGAGAGGCACCATGTATGCATATTGTTCATTTGTCACCCCTATCAGTTACAATGATGTAGCGTTCACTTAACCTTTTACCTACACTGAAAAGCAGACGACACTTGCAAAAATAATTCTTGAATAACTAATTTTTTTCATGTTTTGTCTCAAAAACATAGGTTATGACCCCTCGTTGGAACGAGCTCGACGAGCTCGTCCCAACGAGGGGTCATAACCTATGTTTTTGAGACAAAAAATGAAAAAAATAATGAAAATTAATTGGCGGTTTTTGCCGTTACGTTACGTAAAGGGTTAAAAGAATAATACATAGACTACAAAGAGTACGTCGTGTGGAAGTGAGAGTTTGAAATTATGTGTATTTAGTACACAGTCTCGCTTTCTCTCTCTTTCCCTCTTTCTTCCAGCGTTGGGACGTCCTTCAATAACACCCCCCCCCCCCCATGCTAGTCTGTAGTTATAAAGCCTAAAACATGAAACAAACCAAGAATATGAACGTTTGACGGCAAAGAAGTAATTACAAAAATAAAAAAAATAAAATAAAAAATTGCTCACCCGCATACAGTTTTACAAAAAAATGGCCTGAGAAACAGAACATTTACTTTGTGGGGCCTTGAAAGAAACTATCTTTCACTGGTAAATGACATTTCTAACAAGGCTCCTCCTTGTACTAAAATTTATACTCTTAAAACCACAACCCAAATTTAGAAAATACACACATCTTCACAAATCACAACACACAATCTCAGATGACAAAACACTCATATGCAGGAGCGCCGAGGAGGCGACCGTTTGATGGAGGAGTGTAAACTTGATGTGTCCTGAGTGTGACGACCCCATTCCCGACTTACAAATTACTCCAACTACATTATTAAGGTACGTCTTCGTTCAGTGCCTGGTGTCCTGGTGATGGAAATATTAGTCCACTGGGGTAACAGTTCGAAACTCGAGAGTTTTAGAAATTTTGTGTTAATATAACAATAAGGGCTCTACAGTGTATTAACGGCTCAACAGAAATGGTTAACAGCCCAAGAGTTTATTAGCGGCCCGCGACGAAGTCGAGGGCCGCTAATAAGCTCAAGGGCCGTTAACCATTTCTGTTTAGCCGTTGATACGCTGTTATGCCCGACAAAGACATGTTATTTCTAATATTGCCACTTTCGTCCATTGGGTACATTACGATTAGATTATAAGGGAAATAAGATAAATAAATGAAGTTTGACGTTTTAGAATTAAAAAAACAGCGACACTATGGTCTGATTTGTTGACAAACAAACCGGGTAACATGACTATCGTCTGATCAGTCTACGGAGAAATTTGGGAAGTTAGATGATGAAATATATCTTCGAAATGCGAACTTTATGCAAAGAGTTTATTCATCAAAGATGTCATCACTTACTTTGCGTGTATCGCTTCCTATATTTGATACATTATCTACCCGTGACACAAAGGGAAACACTTGAAACAAATGTGTTAATTGTGTTTACGAATTAAAATTCCGAATTGAATTTCGATCCAAATGGAAATCTGGGAAAATATTGTTGATCGGCTGAGAGATGTGACATCATTGTCTATATTTAGACGTGTCGGGCTGTTATTGACGTGTTGGGCTGTTATAGTCAATAACGGCCCAACACGTCACATGACTTGTACTTGTTGAGCATTACGAGGTTTCAACGCCCGGTAAAACATCGTTAATGTGCTAGGAACGCCCTCAAAAGTGGTAATAGTGTGGAATAGTGTGTGTGGGTGGGTGGGTGTGGATGTGAGCGAGGGGAGCTCTCTTCTGGATTTTGTGGGCGCCTAGATAATAGTGATCGGGTTCCCATAAATATTTCCTTTGTTTTCTCTTACTCCTAACAAAGAAAACAAAGGTTTGGGGTTTGTCGTCCCGATTTTCGGGGGACTTGTTTGTCATTGAGCCTTAAAGAAGAAACAGCAAGTCCCCCAAATCGCGACACAAAGGTTTCCCTTTTTATTATTTACTTAGCATATGCGACTCCAAATTGATCATGCTGTGTGACCGACTATATGTGATTGACATAAGTCCAAGTATTAAATATAGTCTAGGCGCCAAAACCCCAAAACTTTTACAACTGTATTTTCTAGAAAAAGCCTTTTTCGAAACTGCCATCTTGGACTTTAATCTATGCAAGGTCACAGGTTGCGAGGTGTAAACATTTCAAGAAAACACGTTGTAAGCAATGGGAGAAGAGACCGGGTGAAGTGCTTCGGACCTCATTACGATCATTAGTGCGAATTCAAAAAACATTTAGCTAAGGTTAGCATTTGTTTAAGGCAATGGTAATATTGTATGAGAACTTTCATTATTTCGAATTGAGTTCCTATCGACAAAAAAAGATGTTTGAAGGCACGCTGTGTCATGACTCCGTGGCCATAGGCACTGTTTCAACAACTTTCGGGGATTTCCCAAGTCGGGAAACACCATGCAGCACGTGTCCTTGTTGTCACTCAAAACAAGTCCTCGCCTCTGCAATAAAAACCACTTTAAATCTGCGATATTCCATCGTTTAATGTCGTCTAGGGTTGCCCCCTCCGTTAATTCGAATCATGACATCGGTTTTACGAATTTAAACTTGACATTTCACAAAACTAGTTGATTTGGCTGACACAGGACTCAACGCGATGAACACGGAAATCGTTTTGTTTACACCCCGCAACCTGTGACCTTGCATAGATTAAAGTCCAATTTGGCAGTTTCGAAAAAGGGTTATTGTATTTTCTAGTTATGACTTTAAATGGGTTGAAATGAATCCTTAGCATTTCAAAAAATATGGCAATTTGCCAACTGGCAAATTGCCATATTTTTTAAAATGCTAAGGATTCATTTTAGTCGATTATATTGAAAGGTAGAAAATACAATTCTACAAAATTCAATTGTAGTTTAATAGTATTGACTGCAGGAGCGAATTGGAATGTCATTTCCAATCCAAACGAAAATGTTCGGACACATTGAAACAGGGAAGGAGGCACCCACTGAATCCATTATTTACCCCCTATATCTTCTGATACACAGCATGCTCATAAAACTCTAATGATGACTTCTACGCATTTCTACATATAAGCAGAGAGTAGTTTTATAGTATTTCCTGTCGATTTGTAAATTTTCTCCGAATCTATTTCCAAACAACCATTATTTGCACTACACACACGTAGCTGTGGCTGTAATAACAGATACAATCTCCAAGAGAGAAATGTCATTAGCACTTTGTGCACATTAGTAGTGTAATCAAAAGGGTCAATAGGATCTAATCATTATAGTTTGGTTCTCTGGAGAGATAACAATAATTGTTCTATTTAGCAGAATTTACTTCGCAAAATTAATATGATCACAGCGATCGGAAGGCGATGAAGTGCGCATCATTCATATCACCTCTATTATTCTTTCACACGCAACTGAAAAGTAACACCTCGCGCCGTGCTCGTCTCACGAGACATCCAACTTCAAATTTCTCTAATCCCCCTTGGAAGAAGTCGCGTGATTGCGCAGAACAAATTTTGCTCCTGGTCAGAAATTGATTTTCAACCTTTAGCTGACTGTCATTGTCGATGAAAGCGCATCATAGATAAACTCGTTAAACAATTCTGTTTGCAAATAATCCTTTATTTATTCATTCTTAGTTTACGTACAAAACACGCATAGACTGTATATGAATATTCAATACCACGCAGAAACTCGAGATTTTTTATGACGTCAGAGCGGCGAATATTATAAAATAGACATTACCAGCAGTCACAGAAGGTGCAGGACAGCATTGGAAGAGGGACTAACACTTTGTTTCCGTTATATTACGAGTTGGGACATAACAAGAACAAGATACTCGGAAGTATTCTCCCAACAGGTTGGTGATAACTTTTTTCATTATTTTGTTATTAATATTATATCATTATTACTACTTTATAGTGGTGAACAAAATAAATAAAACAATTACTTAAATCTTAAATTTAAACTTTAGTTATACGATAAATTATATTTTACAGACTCTTAGACTTCAGAATCTACTCACAAATCGGGCTTTATTTTTTTACAAGAACGTGATTCCATTTCACTCTCATGTATTTTAACACACTTGGACATTAGGTGTACATACAGCGGAAGGAACGACATTCAAGAAATTTTGAAGTAATATCTGGATAAAACAATTCTGCAAGTGTTTAGCTTTAGCTAAACACTTGCAGGTTTGTTTTTGTCCAGATATTAATTCAAAATTTCTTGAAGAAACATGAAACACCGAAGCAAAATTCCAGCGAATAGACCTCCGGGTTGCATCTTGAGGTCCATTAGCTGGAACTATGATTTCTTTCTCTTCCTCTTTAGTTTTGGAATTCCAGTTATTGTTGGGGTGATAATACCACTCCACGCGTGCTTCGAAATTAGTGAGTGCCCTGTATTGTTTATAGAACACCAACAATTCTTTCGTTATATTTTTTTTTTAATTTTTTCTGCATAGGTTCATAAATGGAACAAAATAAATTTTAAGCAATCAACATTTAGATGTACAATAGACTATTTTCTGTTAACTGTCCAATAATTCTTCCAAATTATAGTTTATGTTGATAGTATTGTAATTCGCAAAATGCTATTCAATGTTAAATTTTCATGGAAATTCGTTATTAAGCACGTGGCTGTATACGAAGAACAAAGATTACAAATAGCAGTACAGTTGTCCCGCGAAACATTCAAACACTGAAGCAGTCTTGCAGCCCTTGTCAGATATGCTCTTCAAACGTGTCCGGTCCAGTATCCAGGAATGTTGCTAAGTGGTCTCAGATAGAGGAAGGATGGTTGACACCGCTAAATTTCCAATTACAGTCCCCCACCCGGGAGGCAAAATTCCGTCTACCAAAATATAATTTCCAAGTGAGAAATTACTTTACCACACCCCACGCTCGAGTTAAAAAAATTCCAACCACATGTTTAACCGTTTTTATACCATGCTCGCCTATTTTACTATCTATGAAAAGCCTGTTTATTAAATTTTAGCTTTTAACCCCACAACCGGTGTAAAGCTTCTACTGCGGTTAAAAAAATACACCTACAGTCGGAAGTTCGTCCAATTTGCCAACTTCGATACATTCACACTTCGTGATGTTTCATTCAAACATACGACGTTTTGCTGTACTATTTACTATGCGCAATGACTTATTAAGTTTAAAATACCTACAATTAAATATTTAAAATAAAATTTAAGAATTGTTAATAATAATTTGACTGAAAAAATGAGGTAAATTCAATCAACTTTGACGATGTGTCTAGCTGTCAATCAAGCATTCGAGTGCAGTCGGTAGAACTGCCCACCAGCTCAGATGTAAATAAAACAAAGCCGTGTGTTTGCGATAGAAAGTGTCGTTTTTTCTCATTTTAAGTTACAAAGTCGATTACTTATTAAGAGCATGGTATAAACAAAACAAAAGGTACTCGGGCCGGTAATCAGATTTAAACCACGAGTGGAATAAGGGTTTTAACCACTCGGCAAGCCGAGTGGTTAAAACCCTTATACTACTCGTGGTTTAAATCTGATTACCCCGCGTTGTGCCCTTGGACAAGACACTTTATTCCGGTTGCCTAAATGGGGGCATGATGACGCCGTATACTAGGGCGTACTGCACGTCGATGGTGCACATGTCTTCAACCATTGTCACCCTGCTTGGGCGGAGCTTGAACAAAGTTAGAATGTTGAGGAGCTGACAGTTGCTCGTCGATGCTCTGTGGTTCTCTACGGGTACTCCGGCTTCCTCCACACGTAAAACTGTCATGGCCAAGATTAGCCATTGTGCATAAGTATGTGACCTTAAACACCAATAAATAAATATTCTGAATACCGGTCCTAGTACCTATTTATTCTATATACCATACCCAACACACGTGATATCAAATTTTCTTATTTTGTTTATTTGTTAATTATTTAAATTTTACACAACCAAGAATTTCAACAAAACCATATTACCGAGCCACTTACTGGGACGAGCCGTTGCAATGAGGGGGTACATGAAACTGAAATTTGTTAAGAAAATGTTCAACTGCTGAATTTTTAAATTCTGCGGACGATTTCGGCTGATTCGTTAGGTAAATGTTGAAGTTGCAGAATTCCATTTATGTACCTACCCCCCCTCCCTTCGACTGAGGCACTTGGTAGTCACAAATTCCAATTCCAAATCAACATTTGGAGAGATTTTTACTACTTTTCACTCAATGTCTGGGGATTTTTCACTACTTTTCTTTCTAAAAGACTCATATTTTGGCCAAATTCTAGACATGTTTTTGGAAAAAATCCACTAGAGCCCTATCTCAAATTTAATTTTTTTTTAATTTAGGGCTTCTAATTTCCAACTATTGTAAAATTGACGAATCATTGGCGGCAAGAATCCCCCTCCTTCGGCCACAACGTTCTTGCCAATATCTATATCTTGTTAAAGCGCGCAGTTGCCAATCAGATGTCGGCTCAAAAAGGAGAGTTAAAGAGCAAGACGCTTCTTGGCCCCATTCTATATCACATGTGCCTCAAGACAACTTATAAAAAAAACACCTGTTTATTTTCATTTCAAAAAGGGGTATGCTATCAATGGCGGGCACGGCTATCACAAACAGTTGGTGATGTGACGTTAGTGAAAGATTTCTCATTTACTTGGGATGGGCGAGTTTTACTAAATGCGGAATATTAAGGAGTCTGTCTCGATCGTTTCTTTCATTGATGGATTACAGTTGACCATCTGGTTTACCAGACGACACTCGTAGAATTCAAAACGTTCATCTTGCTATGTGTGTTGCGATTCATACTGTGATTTGGTTAGGCTAATCGCGTGAGTCCGCCGAGGGGTGGGGTGGGTGTTCCTACTGTATTTAACACGTCTTTGTTATTCCTGGGTACATAATGGCAAAAGAATGTTACATGTTACACATTAGTTTCATAGTTTATTACTTCAAAAGTCTCTTGTTATGACTCCTGTGATCACATTTAGCTGACTAATATATAATAATACCCATCTCTTGTGGTGAAATAATGTTTTTTTTTGTTTTGCCCCTTTAAGTCAACAAAATGTAAACAAACCATTTTTTATTGGGGTTTAACGACACTTTCGACCGTTTTGCGGGTGGAGGAAGCCGGAATACCCGGGGAGAATCACCGAACTGCGGCGAGTAACTGCCAGACTCCCCAACGAACTAATTCCGCACAAGCTCCATCGACGTGCAGTACGCCTTAGCACACACCACCACCGTGCTATCACGTGGGCAATCGAGATTAAGTGCCATGCCCAACGACACAACGCAGTTACCCCTATCGGTTTTTAAATCAATTCCGTAACCACTGAGCCACCGTGCTCCAGAACAAACCATTAGTTCGTTAGATTATTTCCATCTGGACACATTTATCAATTCACCCTTTTTCGGTGTTAACCCTTTACCTAACATGAAAAGCAGACGACACCTGCAAAAAAAATTCTTGTATAACTAATTTTTTTCATTTTGTTGTCTCAAAAACATAGGTTATGACCCCTCATTGGAACGAGCTCGACGAGCTCGTTCCAATGAGGGGTCATAACCTATGTTTTTGAGACAAAAAAATGAAAAAATAATGAAAATTAATTGGCGATTTTCAAGAATAGCGCTGGCCGGTTTTGGCCGTTGTGTTGGGGAAAGGGTTAAATGCTATGAATTATTGGCAGAGGGCGTAACAAACAAAACAGATTTGATGGGTTTTTCATCTCATTTTTTAAACTATTGCCATTAGCAACCTTTCAGCTCATGGACCACCGGGTGACACCAGGTGTTCCATGAGCTGCAAAGCTTTTAGATCATTTTGTTATTTTTGAAAATCGAAAATTTCCACCCCTGTAGTATATTTTTATATGGTAATATTTTATAAGATCCCTCACTGGATAAACATTTTTGTCCATCTTGTTCGTCATCAAGTTGCGCGCTGATGATGAGAGGAATAGTTCTTCAGAATTAATCAACGAGGGGCGGGGCATTTAAGTGTTTGGCCGCTGTTCTCCTATCCACTTCACTTTATATTGCAAATAAAGTATTTTAATTATGATCCATTATAGTCACCTAACACTGGACTGGAAGTTTATCTGTGTCTATCAATATTCGTATTTCAGTGTATGCTGTTACCATATATATTACGGGGGAACCGTTGTGGAAAGGCTTTGTCTCGGTGTCCCTATCCACTCGGATATTCCAGTAGATAGTCACAGAAACTTGTTAATACATGTTTAAGTACAGCGTTATAAAATGGTATCCCTTCTGCTGTTCGGCTTGTTAAAGTAAGGACTCTGACTGAAAACCCAGTAGCTCATTCGTACTTCACTTTAACCCTTTAACCAACGAAGACGATATCAAAATTTATTATTTTAAATATCATTTTTTAAATTTTTTCAAAAAATTTCAACAAAACCATATCATGTTACCCCTCGTTGGAACGAGCTCGGCGAGCTCGTTCCAACGAGGGGTCACATGATATGGTTTTGTTGAAATTTTTTGAAAAATAATATTTTTTCAACTGCTGAATTTGCATATCACGCAGGCGGATGCGGGCGATTCGTTGGGTACAGGGTTAAATGTAGTAGCAGGTACTTGTTAAAGATGCTCGGAAAAACACATTTCCCTATGACGATGTTATAAATACTTTTCCCAATTCGGCTTCAAGACGCGACGTGCAAAAACATTGCTTATAAATCTAAACTTTTTTAATTGTTAAAACGAGAATTACTACATTTCACTGGAATAAGCTCTGCGAGCTTGTTTCATTGCAGGGTCATAAGCTATGTTTCGAAGCCCAAATTTGAATAAATAATACAATTTTAATAGCTTTTTTGTCAAGAGCGCTGGACGAATATGTTCGTTACGCCAGGTAGAGGCTTACTATAACTAATCTTAGTGATAAAAGCTACCACTAGGACTGTCACTATATTCTGGTGCCAAGATAAAACCATTCCATATATATAATATACTTATATACTTCACAGGAGTATTCGTTACGATTAGATAAAATCACTTATATACTTCACAGAAGTATTGGTTACGATCAGATAAAAGCAAAGAATATTATTTGTATTTGTCTTGTTCAAATTTATTAAGAATGCCGAAACCACATTCCTATAAATTGTAACTAACAAATCGATCATTAAAAAAATAGATGATTAAAAAATTCTAACCAAAATTAATTTACGGCTTAAAAATAATAGTTTTAATGCGTTTACCAATCAATTCTGTTCAGATTTAAAAACAAACTCTGATTACAAAAATGAATAAAAAATTAGCAGTTAATAAAATTAATATCCCCCACCCCCGCCCATACCAAACATTTATCTGATTTATTTGTTAATATGGAATATGAAAGATACTGCTGTTTGGAAACTTTTTCTCAAATTAGACGTTCCTCGTCTTTGTTATCCAAATATTACTGCTTAATAATGTAGACTCAAAGAGCTAATCAATTGAAATTAATGGTTGATTTGTCAACCCCCCCCCCCCCACCCCTCTTTTTATCTCAAACAGAAACGTAGGCCTGCAGTCTACCTCAGTTATATTTTGAAACATTATTAAGAATATTTGTCACGATACTGCCGATACATGGTTCATGGTTCGTCAACCCTTTACCCAACGCAGACGATATCAAAATTTATTATTTTAAAAATCATTTTTTTGAAATTTTTCAAAAAATTTCAACAAAACCATATCATGTGACCCCTCGTTGGAGCGAGCTCGTCGAGCTCGTTCCAATGAGGGGTCACATTATATGGTTCTGTTGAAATTTTCTGTCAGATTTTCCCCCACAATTTAGGTTAAAGTATAAAGTACACCAAAATTCTTGAACATAAATCCGTTGTCCTTGTGTTTTCCAGGGTGCATGGGAGTTTACAGCGGTCTGGGAACTTATACACCCTTCGGCTTCGCCTCAGGGTCTATGAATTCCCAAACCGGTGTAAATTCCCATACACCCTGGAAAACACAAGGATAACTAATAATATCTCTTAGTAGCTTCCTAAATGACGTCACACTACGCCACGCGAACCTCAAAGTTTTATTTTTCACGAGAACTTGCGCGAGTGAAAAATAATGTTTTCAGGTCCACACGATGATTTTTTTCAGTAGGTGTCCAGACGACGTTACGCTTCGGCGCATGACATCGTCTTGAACGTCGCCCTGAAGGAACGATCAGCAGCTTTTTGTTATTGACTTGAAACTGTTTGTAGTCGAATTGGGCTGAATATTGGACAGTAAAATGTCACGTAGCATATAATAAAAAGAACATAAGCGCTCGTGAAAAATAAAACTTTCCAAATATTATTAAATTCGATATTTTTTAAATTTAATCTTGTCTGTTTCTCCATTTTTTAGTTTTTCATATTTTACAGTTTTTTATAATAGCACATGGTTCGCACCAATTTCAGAACAATGTTTCATTTCGTTTTATTTCAATTTCTTTTTATGAGAAGGCTTAATATTTATTACTTGAATTATCAATAACGTATCAAGTGAAGAAAAGATGCTTTTTAACTAATTACTACTGATACGAATATTGGAATATCCGTTCGGAAAGCAAAATTCGAATATTAAAGTGACATTGGAATATTCGCCTCCCCAGGACTTCCCACTGAACGAAATCAATTACTGCCGCGACACCTCGAGGTGATAGAAGTTATAATATAAACACGACTTTATGGAAATCTGACCTGGCAATTTTTGCTACAACGCCTGGCTTGTGGCGAAACTATCACTCTCTTCTTGTATAATGCCACGACCGCGGGGAATTTTGTGGATTAATTCTTACTCCGGAAAGCTCAACATTTTTTCGTCCAGAAATGGACGCTGACGCTGTAAGTTAAACAAGAACATGATTTTCGAGGGCGCTGGGTTCCATTACTGAACCGTCATCAGTGATTAGCAGTCCTGCAGTTATTAACAGCCCAAAGCAAAGGGTGTGGGGCTGCTAATCAAAGATGGAGGTTCAGTAATGGAGCCAAACAACGCCTACGGAAATCCTGTTATTACTTCTTCTTATTATCATTTCTAAGAAACTGTAAGAACGATTTTCGATTTTGGGTTTATATTATTTCGTGAAAAGAATCAATGTGAAACACCATTTATTAAGCATTTTAAGGCAGAACATTTTATATTTAGGGAAATGTAAACAGATTTCCAGGAAGACATCATGTGCTTAACGTCAACGCGTGCTAGCCGGTCCGTTGACGCCAATCACGGACTAAAATAACTATTAACGACTGGTTACGCCTTACAATCTTTGTTTCAAATTTATAATGCTCCCTTACGGACTGTGTAAATTAGTATTAACATGAAGATAGAGCACAATGAACTGATAATAATTCTTTGGAGCGGAACGTCCTGTCAGGATGTACCACGCCAGTAAATACATTTACTGTTTGTCGTCCTAAAGTTCTATACTAAAGAGATATATATATCATATGGGCCACTGCGAAGCTTCGAAGATTCGATTCGAAGTTGACATACATTGTCTGAATCGGATCGACATCGAATCAGCTTCGTGATTCATCTATTTCCGAATCGTGTAACTCATGTTTATTTATGAAGGGACGATGGCCAGCAAATGTCTTCTCCCGGCGAAATCACGCCACAGAAATGAACGATGGAGGTTTGTTGCTTATTACAAGTATATATATATACATATATATAGTATTGTTGCAAAAGTACTTATAAAGTGGGGCGCGGGAATCCCGCGCCCCACTTTATAAGTGCTGTTGCAGCAATGTAACTTATGAACTCTGCACTCGGGTACTCACGCTACTTACGACACGCGCAGTCCGCAAGGATGTGCATAGTAATTTAGTAACTTGATGTAATTGCAAGTGATTCACGAAAATCATTTCGCGCTGTTTCCGATTCAGTTCGGTTTCGATGTCGATTTTGTCATCGAAACACTGATTCGATTTGAAATTCGATTCACGAAAAGACATTCCGATTCGCAATTCTCATACATAACAATGCCGCTTCATACAAAAGGAAACGAATATTCGAATTTTTATATATTTATTTGTTGACCTTGACGCTACATCAGCATGTAAGGTTGTATCGTGTTGAGCAAGAGCTATTTATTGTGAAAGAGGTCAGTATCTATCTTAAAATTAAGGAACCTTTAAAATCACGTCATAATAACACTGTCATGAGGAGTCAGTGGTAAGAACAGTAATGGAATAGGGATAGGAATGCTGTCCAAATACTTTGAGCGAATAAATAAATAAATAAATAAATAAATAAATAAATAAATAAATAAATAAATAAATAAATAAATAAATAAATAAATAAACAAATGTCTTCTGATGTTATCGATTTTGGGCAATCTCAGCACACCGAATCTATTGCACAAATGGGGAGTGTGTGATTCCGTGACTTAGTCCATCCGTGTTTCACATAAAAAAATCGATAGAATAATCTCCCCTGGATGCTTCTTACGAGATCTGCATGATTCTGACGACTGGACGATTCGCACAAGGCGAGTGTGACCCTGACAAGCAGACCGCATATCCTTTCTACGAATTATAATCCACCTGGATGAACTGACTAAATATATCCCCACTCTTTCACATTTCCAGGTGGACGAATTTCAACTCGACGAATCGAAAAGATATCCTATTCAGGCGCTACTGACGGAAAATTTCCGCATGAATGATTCCGCCGGATATAATTTTCGGTGCTAAGTGGTGCTAAGTGAATACAGTAGAACACAGCAGCAATCTGGCTTTAACCTTCTCCCGTCACCTAACACGAAAAGCAGACGACATTTACAAACAAAATTCTTGAATAACTAATTTTTTTTTACTGTTTTTGCTCAACGAGCTCGTTCGAATAAGGGGATATTAGCTATGTTTTTGAGACAAAAAATGAAAAAGTAATGAAAATTGAATGGTTATTTTTGTGAATAAAGCTGGCCGATTTTGAATGTTACATTAGGTAAAGGGTTATCGTAAAATCTATATTAGAACAAAGGTTTTTCACAATTTTCCATTTTCTTTCTAAAAGAATAGTTTATAATCGCTGAATGAGGGGGCATAAGCTCTGTTTTTGGAGCAAAAATGAAAACGTGATTAGTCAAGAAATTTTGATTGCAAGTGGAGCTCTAATCTTGTTAGTTAAGATTTGTAATAATACGAGACGCAAGAATTTATCGTGTTTTTTTTTTAAATGTAGCTTTTGATATTTTTTCCGAAAACATCTCGGTGGTATCTGTTCACTGGGAAATCATTTTATTATACTCTACAAAAACTAACTTTTTTTTTTGTCGCTCACTTTGAAATAAATATTAATCCTATTGATTGAACTTTAACCTTCGTAGACTGTTCACCAACTTACCAGATGTGTTTCCGCGCTTCAGATTGAAATTCGATGGACTGCATACTAATGCAATTCTATTATTATTGTTTATCATATGACTCGTGCGTTTTGTTTACTTTAAAACATTTGATATTTTGTTTTCATATTAATCAGTGATAAATAAAGCCTTCCGTCAATTTCATTGGTCAATTTCAAAACTAGACAATTCGATTGGCTGAACAAAATAAAACTGGGCCACATTTTCATAATTTGCATAATTAGAGTTGGGAGCCTTCATTGGTCAATTTCAAAATTGGACAATTTGATTGGCTAAACAAAATACAACTGGGTTACATTTGCATAATTTCAGTAGGGAGATTTTGCGTTATCTGTCCTATTTAGGGTGGGTTATATTGTATTAATCTTTTACCGACAAGAAAAACGCCATTCATTTTTTTATATTTTCACTTTTTGCTTCCAAAACATAGGTTATGACCCCTCATTGGAACGAGCTCGACGAGCTCGTTCCAATGAGGGGTCATAACCTATGTTTTGGAAGCAAAAAATGAAAAAAATTAGTTATACGAGGATGTTTTTCCAAGTGCCTTCTGCAACTCAAGTTAGGTGATGGGTTAAAAAGTCATACTAAGTGGCTAATTTGTGCGCGGGTGTGTCATATGATAAATAGAATATAAAATGAGTGTTTTTATCATATAATATTTATGAAACTCGTGCGAATTTTCCGTTTGGTCTCGCCAGAGACTAGCCAAAACGGAAAATTCTTAGACTCGTTTCATAAATATTATATGAGAAAAACACTCATTCCATATCCTCTATTTATCATATAACTTATATGGCTTATTACCATTTCATATTTTCAATAAATATTAATTAGTGCTTCATAACACCTTCAGTTCATTTGATTGGTCAATTTAAAAAATAACGCTTTCTGATTTGTTAAATTAATGCTATTTCAAAACTGATCTTGACATTTTTGTACCTATGTTATATTGATTTATTACGCATGCGTTCAAGGTGAAATTCGACTCTTCAACCATTTTCTATCTAAACGATGTATTTTTGATAACTGTCGTGTCATATGATAAACAGAATATGAAATTCGTGATTTGGTCACTCGGTATGTATGAATCTCATCTACGAATTTCTCGTTTTGCCTCGCCAGGCGAGTCGAAACAAAAAATTCTTAGCCTCGTTTCATAAATATCGAGTGAACAAAACACTCATTCCATATCCTCTTTACATTATATTAAACTAAGGCATTTGTATACTATTTACTAGATATGGTTTTCTTTCCCAGAATTCCAAATTATCAAACTCGGCTGATACGACTTCAAACACAGCTGATACGACACCAATTTTGTCCGCTATAAACCAAATTAGAGTTACCCCCCTTGATGCGTTACGGGTCGCAACCAATTTGTTTACATTGAAATCGTTCACTGATATTCGCCGAACGAAAAAAGGGAAATTGGCCGCGTTACCAGGAATAATGGAGTGGGTTGAAGGTGTGTTTTGTTTGGTAAGGAATGAATGATGACAACAAGTAAGGATTAAGTGGCTAAAAAGCATAAAGAAGAGAAATATGTACAGATAATACAACGCAAGATTTAGAATCGTAAGCAGAGATTTGTCGAAGTGGGTGAAGTGATCGCTATCCGAACGTCTCGGCATCTTCAGAGATCCTGGGTCGACTCCCGTCAGGGCTTAGTCCAGAAAACCTTTTTCAGTTCAGAGGCTCGGCCCCAACACTATGCCTGGTGAGATTACTGCTTCACTAATTCGATATAAAAATAAATTCAAGCAGTTGCATCTTCACATATCTTCCATTAACTGAGATTCCTGTGTTTAAAAGTTTGGGACCATAGACCATTGTATCAGTAATCTGTTCCATTTGCATCGAATGTAAAGGTAAGCGATCCGCAGGTAAATCGCACAAGAAAATACAGACGCTTTGCGGACAATTGTGTATATATACTCGAGAGTTTTTCACGGTTCTCGGAAAGTAAAGTCTTTTCCACTAATTCACTGGTGAAAAAGGGTAAGCGCTGTCCCCTGCCCATACAGCACCATGGAAATTGCCATTACCCTCTCTTCGCCTCCGCTTCCGGTGCATTTGATGCTAAGAATTTGTAGGTCGTTTTATTTCCGATAATGCAAAGTACATTGATGAAACGAGAAAAACCCAATCATAAGTAATGGGACAAACAGGGTTGAGACCAGATAAAATAATTCTCACTCCAAGTATCTCCTTTTCAACTTTTATTTTTTATATCGCATTAATTTTTTCTATATAAACCTACGGCTTTTCAGTAAATTTGTTCATTGTACGATGGTTTATTCCCGTTTGTCACACTTTCTGAATTTAACACCCTACTAACTGCTCTTCCTGGGTCTCCCACTTTTCTCAAGACAACATGTTATAGTTACTTTCATAATTTAGACACTACTCCCCTTGACAGAGGTGTGTTCGTTTTATCATCTGGTGATTAGGGCTGTCACGATTAATCGATTAATGGATTGTCGATCGGTCACGCCCAAATCGAGTAGCATTTTCCTTTGTCGAAGAATCGTTAAATTTTACCCCGTTTTAGACGTTTAATAATTTTTTTTAAAAAATGAGGAAAAACTATTGTTTCTAAATGTAAAAGGTCAAGAACGTCGACGTTAAACCTCAAGAAGCCGATAGAAGCATTTGTCCTTTAGTATATATTCAAAGCTTTGCTGTTCTGAACTTTTGAACCGTCAGAGCAATAATCAAGACTGGTCGGCAGTTGCGAACTTCGCAACTGCCGACCGGTCTTGATTATTACACTGACGGTTCAAAAGTTCAGAACATCAAAGCTTGGAATGTACCTAAAAAAAATGATCGTCTTCGTTGTTTACTTGAGGTAGGTCAACTGACTTGAACTTCATTTTTAACGACTTCAAAGAGAGGGAGAGGGGTTTCATCTAGGTACGATCAATCGATTATTATCGACTATTTGCGACGATTAATCGATTCCTAAATTACAAAATCGGGACAGCCCTAATGGTGATTCAGTTAGGTAAGAAAAAGTATAGTTATAATATTGTTTGAATTTTAGATTATAAATGCTAGTAAACATGAGTACTTTATCAAGCTTTAGGTATGTCCCGTTAACTTCAATGTGACATTAACAGACATGCCACACATCACTACTCCCAAACCACCGTTACGGAGTGGTTTCTTCAGATTCATATTGAAGCAGTTGGTTTTCCCTCACGGAAATGATAAACGAGAGAAATATTGATGTCACTGTATCAAAATTTCGTCCCTTGGGCGCAACAAGGTACCACTTGCAATGCTTTAGCACTGCAGATGGCACATTGACGCACACAAGGGACAATTTGTAAATAAGCTGAGACATTGTGTATACGTGTACATGTTCAATGTAAAATTTGTTTACTAAAGTGAAATTAACTATAAGTTATAAACTTTGATCAAGCCGATAGAGAATGAATTAACAGTTTCCCACCGTACCGCTGTATTTCTGTACTTACATTAACCCCGTGCACACTGATGACGAAACGCCTGATTTGTCATCCATGGTTATCCCCCCCCCCCCCCTGTGTTGTCAGAAATTCAGCAATTTAGATTTTGGTTGACAGAGCTCCAATTGAGCTCTGTCAACCAAAATCTAAATTGCTGAATTTCTGACAACACAGGGGGGATAACCATGGATGACAGGGAGGTGTGGTGGGGCTTAGAGTGGGGGAGGTGTCGAGTATTCTCGACATCAGAGTGCAGGGGGTTAAGAAAGGTGGACAAACGGGATGTCATTCATTCGATATTATTTGTAAAAAAAAACAGGCATTTAAAAAACCCCGAAATCCGCGTGTTAACAAGTAGTTACCTTTCGATAGAGTGGAAGGGTTGTGAATCTGGAGCCATGCAAATCCCAATGCCCTATACCGACTGATATATCAGTTACCAAACGTGTGTAAATTACAACGCAATGCTGCTTACACTGTTCAGAAAAATAATAAATCAAGGCCGAGTTTCCACAGTTGGGAATTGTATAACTTATTTGTTGTTTGGAGTTCACTTTAATTATGAAAAAAGTAAAACACACAATTTTATTATCATTCTCCATATAGACACTTAGTCTTTCTAGTGGGGAAATCATCATTCGAATGTCCATTCAATATTCGAATATTAAATTGACAATCTAATACCCCTATCCCAACCCTGACTCTAATTCCCGTTAAACAAACATCAGTTATGGCAGTGACGACCTGAGGAAGCAAGAGCAATAATAAAAATTTATCTTACAATCAACGTGTATTTTGTATGTATTAACTCCGCAACTGCCGTGTATCCGACCCCCTGATACAGATGTTTGTATCAGGGGGTCGGATACAAGCACGTTCCTTTCGCGTGAGTTACATTTGTTTCTTTTCGTTCATCCATACAAATAAATAGTGCGTTATATATTCGTCTACATTCTTGACTTATCCGCAATATGTTGTAAGATAAAAGTATTATTATCATTATGTGGATGTACAAAATATGTATCCGAGTCTCGCTCCGGGTTCTAAGGGCAGATCACGACTCGTCGTGATCTGCCCTTAGAACCCGGAGCGAGAGTCGGATACATATTTTGTACATCCACATAATGGTAACACTCTCTGTTTATTAATACATAAGATGAAAATCGACGCGATACCAAAATTTTATTTTTCTGTTCTAGCTGACGAAAATGAGAGTGTAGTTTTCCAACCCGACATTACACCCTCGCAGACGAAGCTATCGAACTATTGCGTTCATGTTGCGATTATGCTCCAATCCAGCTCACTTCAGAAGTGGCCAATTGTTTCCAATCGGCGGATGTTTCAAAGGCAGAAAAATATCATTGACGTTTGAAAATCGGGCGTAAATATTAACAATAAATTCAACATCGTTAATTAAAATAACACAAAATACGAATAGTTTGTTTATGTGATAGCTAAAGGGGCACGGTGGCTCAGTAGGTAGAGGTGCAGGCTGCAAGCCGAGAGGTCCTCGGTTCGAATCCCACCTGCGGCAACCGCGTTGTGTCCTTGGGCAAGACACTTCACCCCCCATTGTCCACGTACGTGGGGGCACGGTGACACTGTGTACTAAGGCGTACTGCACGTCGATGGTGCACCTGTCTCCAACCAATGCTAACACTGCTTGTGTGGAGTTGGTATGTTGGGGAGCTGACAGTTGCTCGCCGTTGCTCGGTGGTTCTCTCCGGGTACTCCGGCTTCCTCCACCCATAAAACTGTCACGGTCATGGTTAGCCATTGTGCAGAAATATGTGACCTTAAACACCAATAAATAAATATATAAATTATGTGATAGCTTTTGAAGACGAGAAATATCTTGAACGTTATGGTACTATCGTCAGTGAATGACGTATGGTGATGACGTTTTATGTTTACTAATTCTCTTATCCTGTAAGAAATATAACGCTGTTGTGGCCTGAAACCACTCTAGCCCTCAGATAGCCAAACGCCTATGTTTATAGGTTCACACATCTGGAATATTTAAATTGGTCGGCAAAGCTAACCCATGGTTCACTTTTCTGACCAACTAATATATTCTAGACGATTGAATCCCTAAACATTCATTTCCTTTGAATCAAAGCAAGAAATGTTGCTCAGTCAAGACTTGATTTGACCAAACGTTTCATGAAATTACCGTTATCTCTTAGAAGCGGGGAGTCGAGTTTTCTTGCCTGTGATGTAATACGGCAGGTAATCTCGCTGTGATGGTTCGGTTATCTTTGGGCTGTGGGAGAATTAAACACTGAGCAGGTGCTTCTAGTCTAGTGTCGTCTGCCTGGATAGGCAGACAACACTTGACTAGAAGCAGTTGCTTTACTGCAAGTTTTTCGCGGTATGTCCTGTTCAATAAATTAATTCTGATTATCCGGTTTCTAAGTGTTAAGAATGAAGACAGTTAATTTGGATTGATTTTTAATCCAACTGATTTTAGAGTTTTGAATTGTTTAGTTTAACAATATTTTATTTCCATGAAAACATTGAAATGGGTTTGGCGAACTGGCAATGCCTATCCCAACGCTGTACTCTACAGAGAACACTTTACTGTGTGACACGGGGCGCGGTGGCTCCGTAGGTAGAGGTGCAGGCTGCAAGCCGAGAGGTCCTCGGTTCGAATCCCACATGCGGCAACCGCGTTGTGTCCTTGGGCAAGACACTTCACCCCCATTGCCCACGTGGGGGCACGGTGGCGTTGTGTACTAAGGCGTACTGCACGTCGATGATGCACTTGTCTTCAACCAAAGCTAGTCCTGCTTGTGTGGAGTTAGTATATTGGGGAGCTGACAGTTGCTCGCCGTTGCTAGGTGGGTACCCCGGCTTCCTCCACCCGTAAAGCTGTCGTGGTCATGATTGGTCATTGTGCAGAAATATGTGACCTTTAACACCAATAAATAAATAAATACTGTGTGACATCCCAAGCTACTGCACATGAGTGAATCTGATCTAGTGAAATGAAAATACACCCGTTGAACTCTCTTTTTTGTATAAATACGACATTAAAGGATGAATATACCCGTTGAAGATGGAGTAATTTCTCGTATGTTGGGATAATTGTAATAGATCCAATGCAAAGGATTGACCGGAGTCGTTCCCACTTGCTATTGATCTGTAAATCTAATATAATTGTTTCTACATTTACACATTTTTGCACTGATTGAAAGGTTATTTTTTTCGAAGTAGATTTGTTTTGATCTCAAAATAACAGATGATGAATGTTCAGGGTATGGCCTGTAATTTTGTAGAAAACAAATTTCGTGGTCTCGTGTATTGATAAAGGATTAATAGAAAGTGTTCGGTATCGTCACAGAAAAGATACAGCGACAGGTAAGGATTATCACAGATGTCACATTTGTATCCATTCCAATGCCTACAGTTGAGAAATATTTGTCAATTTCCACGTGAAAGATTTGTTTCGTTCTGTCACGTGCATAATAAAGCATGAAAAGGACATATTCGTTGCGGTTTTTTCAAACGATCGAATGAATTTATTCAAATTAAAATAAGTTTTCAGAATTAGATCTCGCATCCAGGTTCTCATTATAGTATTTTTGAGAAAGCTTCTGCCCCTTCAGCACCTGGACATACATGGCATAACCATCTTAGGTTGTCAACATGTTAGACTGCTTGGCATGTCAAGCACTGGTGGATTTTCTGAAATCGCTGCTCTCTTTTTCAAATTGGCCTGAACAGCGTAGCCATACGTGTTTTACGATTTTTATTTGAGAGTCAGAAAGATAAAGTCGTGCAGTTTTGAACTCTTTATTCGCTTTAGGTTCTTGTTTAGGTTTTGACAAACAACTCGATTTTGGTTTTGTTTTCGGTTTGTATTTGGTGGGAATTCAGCCGATGTATGATCTACAATTATTTGGAGATGTTTCCAGTAGGATAAATTCAATCGGACACGTATTTCCTACTGATGATGCAAATCCTTTCATTGAATTTACACATACTTAAATTTATCACTCAAGAGACATAATAAGTAATTCTTGATTTCGCGAAATGCAAATCCTATCAAAGCAAATGTGACCAAAAGAGACAGTGTTAGCGGCCATATTGGTCGCAATTGCATTTACAGAATGCCAATGTGATTAATATGGAGTTGAAAACTGGCTCATTTGCCAAAACTGCAATTTTTCGATTTTTGGGACACCAATGGTTTCGTTTTATAACCATTAGGACCCTGATAGTATATTCCATGCCAGTGTGGAGTCATCAACTGGTAGGGTCTGTATTCGTTACATGCGGAAGACCAATCAATATTTTCAACGTGCAGCCTTGTGGCTTGATTGGTCTACCACACAAATTGACTGAGCAAATATGTACTTTATGTATACAAGTCGTATCTTGATCTTGGGCCGGAGAGGCGGCCTTTCGGTTCAAGGGTAAACGGCACAGACCCCTCCAGCGAGTCCCAGACACAAGGTAAGACAAGATAAAAGCACAGTTCTGGATATGTCTGATCACGTGGTACGGGTATTTACCGACCCGAAGCCAGTCGTAGGCCTCATGGGATACGGCTGGCTTCGGGTAGGTAAAAACCCGTACCACGTGACCAGACACGGGGTAACGAATTTATCTATTGACTTTCCGTTTTAGAAGTACAATCTATTTCATGTCTGAACACACACAGCATGAGATCTTTTATCTTCCATTGTTGAGCCATACAGGTTTCTGTGGAATTTTTGTGCAAAAGAGTTTTTGTGAAAATATGCCGATATGACTAGTATAAAAAAATTATTGAATTTCTTTTTTGTCTCAAAAACATAGCTTCTGAACCCCACATTGGAGGGTACTCGACAAGCTCATTCCAATAAGGGGTCATGAGCTATATTTTGGAGATAAAAAATTAAAATATAATACATGTACACTGTAAAACTGGAATGACGCGTCTTCCACGGGGTATGGACAATTTGTAGATTTCAGAACGAGGCTTCCACTGGGTATGGGAAATTTGTCAGTGGCTGGGCGGACGTATCGTGGGTTTCAATGAATATGGTCTCATACCACGTATCTATCAACCAATCAAATCAAAAAATTCACTTTAGTCAATAGATAAATGTACTTCATTTGTTTCACAGTTACTGCTGGTGGTTAAAACATCTGTTACTGAACTACAATGTTATGATTTCTGGGCTTTATGATTTTCATCAAGTACCCAAATTGCTTTTGTGGCAAACAGAATGAGTTTGCTGATAAATTTCGGAGCTGTGTTTAAAAAAGAGCTATTTCTAAAGAGACGACCAAACTTTAAAAGCAAAACATATATTCATGACACAGGGACAGGAACCAATCAAGTCATTTGTACATGTATAATCAATCCATCTTTTTCATTATCATTAACACAGTCCCGACATTGATTCTCACAATCTTCCCCACATCATTTTCGAAGCAAGAATGTATTATTTTGATTGAGGAAAGCACAAGAGAAATTTCTGGAGTTATCGTATAACCTGTAACTCTTAAGACCGGTTTTTCGGTCCAAGGCATAATTTTGTCCCATTTTCGTCTTATTATAAGAGGTCTATACATCGGACATTGGTGATAAAATAATAACTGCTGTCTGCAGCCATCTGGCTGCAGACTGCAGTTATTATTTTATCTTCCCCGTATATTGATATTGGACTCACCCATCTCACTGTAAGCGAATACAAAAGCGATACCATTCCAGGAAACGAGTGTACAAAGGGTTAGGCTGCTATAGTTGCCAAACACAAGACAAGTATTCTGTGCGCAGAGACGTCTGTGAACGGTTTGCAGATTATCTCAGCATTTCCAAGATTGCATTTAATTTCTAAAACAACGGGAAACAAACAATTTGAAATGTTAAAAAGTAAACAGGGATTTCAATTTTTCTTTCTCGAACCTTCTTCTAAATAAATCACTTTTTGACATATCTAATGCAACGACAATCTCCCTAATGCCACTCAATTAAATTTGAAAAACTCTAGCACATATCCATAATTAGTTGGCAATATTTCAAACCAACCTTTGAACAATTTTTTTTATTTATATTTTATAATACACACTTAGTTCACTTACATTCTGTATCACAAACACACAGAACGACACGCGTGTGTGAATGGGTTAGTCGATATGGCACGAGTGCCAGCGCGGAAAGATAAGACGGGAGGCCGCATCACATGCGTCTGTCGTTCTGTGTTTATTACACGCCTTCGTGTCTATAAAAGCAATTATTGGAAGGACACGTCTATGTTCTGAACACAAAGCTGCCATGGACATTAACCCACAGCCCAATGAATCGGCCGCGAATAACCCTCATAATTTAAAAACTTGTAGTTGAAAAAAAATATTTAAGAAAAATGTTAAACAAAAACATATCCTGTGACCCCTCATTGGAACGAGTTTCAATGAGGGTTCACAAAATATGGTTTTGTTGAAATCTTTTGAAAAAATTGAAGAACAAAAATCAAAAATAACAAATGTTGATATCATTTGCGTTGGGTGAAAATTATCATTAACTCTTTGAACCCTGGTGGTATCTTCCAATATTTGTTTAATGACAGCAACTGGAAGAGTCCATGTTCATTATTTAGGGGTAAACCAATTAATATTTTCAACGTGCAGCCTTGGGGCTGCACGTTGAAAATATTGATTGGTCTACCACACACATGCACTTAGCATCCATCCTATTTAATGAAATTATGACGTATCATGTTCCTGGAAGGAAAAAGGCCGCTAGAGTTCAAAGGGTTAAACCCCAATAAGGAAAACAAAAAAAAAAACAAAAAAAACAAAAAAAAATCAGAAGGGCGAACAACATATGGTCTCTTCTAGGGGATGACAGTTCCTTAAGCCCGAAGTACATGAACACAAAAATTGTCCCAGGATCCAATCATAAAATGAACAAATATGCCATCACAGTCTTGCAAGGGGACGCGGTGGCTCAGTTGGTAGAGGTGCTGGCTGCAAGCCGAAAGGTCCTCGGTTCGACTCCCACCTGCGGCAACCGCGTTGTGTCCTTGGGCAAGACACTTCACCCCCATTGCCCACGTGGGGGCACGGTGACGCTGTGTACTAAGGCGTACTGCACGTCGATGGTGCACCTGTCTTCAACCAATGCTAACCCTGCTTGTGTGGAGTTGGTATGTTGGGGAGCTGACAGTTGCTCGCCGTTGCTCGGTGGTTCTCTCCGGGTGCTCCGGCTTCCTCCACCCGTAAAACTGTCACGGTCATGGTTAGCCATTATGCAGAAATATCTGACCTTAAACACCAATAAATAAATAAATAAATAAATAAATAACAGTCTTGCAAAGCCGTGCTTTCCAGTTTTGTATCTTTACTTTGTCATAAAAATTGTCGTGATAGGTTGTGATATTTTATGTATGACACAGAGGATATCTACGATGTTTTAGTGAATATCGAGATTTATCACATGAGTGTGGACTTGAAAGTTTTATTTTTCACGAGCGCTTGCTCTTCACGATATTCACTAAAATAGCGTAGATTTTCTTTTTACTATATGCTACGTGACCTTTTACTACGCAATATTCAACCCAATTCGACAGCAAACAGTGTCAAGTCAATAACAAAAAGCTACCGGTTGTTCCTTCAAGGCGACGTCATGCGTCGAAGCGTGACATCATTTAGGGAGCTACTCAAAAAATGCATCGTGCGGACGTGAAAATATTAATTTTCACACGCGCAAGCGCTAGTGAAAAATAAAACTTTTAGATCCACATTCATGAGATAATTCCAGATACAGACTAAAACGGAGTAGATTTTCTTTTTATTATATGTTACAAGACATTTTATAGCACAATATTCAGCCCAATTCGACCCCAAACGCGTAAGTTTCAAAACAATAACAATGGTCAGCTGATCGTTCCTTCAAGGTAACGTCATGTGCCGAAGCGTGACGTAATTTGGGAAGCTATTGGCGGATATTTCTCGATATCTATCGAGTCGATGGATATCGAGAATTATCTTTTAGATAATTTGCGATAATTCACAGGCTAACATATAATAAAAATGATTATTGTCCTCGCAATCCAGTACGTGCAAACACCTTAGTTCATACAGATGCTGGTGGTGGATCTGGAGCGGCGTTTTGGTCGTGAGTCTTTTCCGCATTGAGATGTGTCAGCCTTGGTGTGTTTGGCTATTGGTATGTTGTCATGCACGTGCAGTGGTGTATCCAGAATAAATAAAATCATGCCAAAATATTTTTCTTCTGCCCAAGGCAGCAGAAAAATGTTTTGACTTCCCGCTTCTTTTTCATGGTAATGAATTAAGAAGGTTATCTCCCAGCGTGGGGACTTGGGAGGCGGGAGGGGGTGGGGCTTTCCCAAGTAAATTGTTAAATTTGCGTGTCAATTAGAGTACTCTGGGCATTTTGCTATAGCCGAAGATCCAGAAGATATGGGCATAGCTAAAACAAAATAAACCAACAAATATCTGGTGAGAGAAAAGAAACAGTGTCAGGGTTTTTTGGTACATAAGGTTGATAATTGCCCGGACAAATGTGGGGAAGGATGTGGGGAGAGGTGTGGAAGAGATACAAGTAGGAGGGTACAAGTTCCAATATCTGTCATTAGCCACTGATAATGTTAATGTCTTGGTAACAATGAGGATTTAAACATTTCAAAACCCATTAATATGTAGAATGTAAGGAACGGTGAATATACTTGTAGAGCAGATAGAGGAGTGGTTCATCTGTAATCAATGTATTGCTAATTGGATGATAGATTCAGACACAAGTCACGATCTCTAGACCGGAAATGCTGATAATGAATTGACAAAAAATCCAGTTGACACTGTAATGACACATCAATGTATATAGAAATTACTTTTAAAGCTGACGTTCCAAGAGACGTGAATGGCAATCCCGGGTCTCAGTAGACTCTACGGCAGCCTTCTTGGTGTGTTGTTGTAAAGTCGCTGTTCATTGGTTAGTCATCCATTGAGTGGTACAAGGTGCCACCTTCAATGTTTTTGTACCCATGGGGCACAATGTTACCAGGGGTGGCGCCAGGGATTTCTCGACAGGAGGACTGACCTCTCCGACAGGAGGGGGGGGGGGGGAGGGGTATAACATTTGACCTCCCAAACGAAGGAAAATGAGTGACAATTGGTAAATTGGAGAACCAAAATAGAAGCAAATTGAGTATGTTTGTTGATTATTTAACCCTTTACCTAAACTGAAAAGCAGACGACACTTGCAAAAATAATTCTTGAATAACTAATTTTTTTCATTTTTTGTCTCAAAAACATAGGTTATGACCCCTCGTTGGAACGAGCTCGTTCCAACGAGGGTCATAACCTATGTTTTTGAGACAAAAATGAAAAAAATAATGAAAATTAATTGGCGATTTTTGAGAATAGCGCTGGCCGGTTTTGGTCGTTACCTTAGGTAAAGGGTTAAAGTAAACATATTATAATAAGGTCGGGAAATATTTCATCTATAAAGCCAGTTTGACGAACGACTTTAAGGAATTTCGTGAGAATCACTATTCTCTATCAAAATTCCAGTGCTGCACTGGTTCGAGACTGACAAGACGAGATATCTACATTCGATTGTCGAAAATTTCTCGTGAAGTCGGGTTTACGAGACTCTCCGACGGACTGACTAAAAATCTCCGACGGGGGTGTGGGTGGGGGGTTGGACCTCTCCGAGGGGGAGGGGGGGTGTAGCCCCCCCCTTGCCCCCCCCCCCCCCCTGGCGCCACCACTGTTTGTTACAGGTGGTCAGAGGGTACACTCGACAGAATAGTTTAATGATACAGACTCACATTAGCGAATAGTTGGTTGCTTCTTGCTTCAGTTTGAGCCACATCCAAAATTACTTTATCATTCAACACACACCTCATAATTGGTCCTTTTTGTATTCGCTCACAGATAAAATGCAAACAGAATCTAACCATATATATATTAAAAGACTATAGGCTTGAATGCTTACCTCAACAAATGTGGGTTTGAGCCTGGAGTGTGGTACTGTATTTTTATAGACATTATTGGAAACGGTGGCTTCGGACAATGGGCCTTCTAGAAATGCCATTTTACTGAAAGAAAAAAAAACGAGATAGAGAATATATCTCTTACCGTACGCACGAGAGATAGATAGGCGAAAACAACAGACAGGGTTTGTTTTTGTGATTTTATTATTTGCTATCCTACAGGTTGAAGCTTTAGGGTTGACAGCCAGTTTTTCCTACCTTGTCAGTATAATTTTAACTAGACATTTTCAGATGTTATTCACATCTAGGGCCTATTCACCATGCAATGGTCTATGCATTCACCCATTCATGATACTTATACACAGAACGACAGACGCGTGTGAATGGGTTAATCGATATAGCACACGTGGGTCGTCCTATGTTTATTACACGCCTTCACGTCTATAAAAGTATATAACAGTTATTAGAAGGACACTCAGCAATTCATTTGACAACTATCAACACAAAGAACACATTTTATCTATTGACTAAAGTGAATTTTTTGATTTGATTGGTTGATGGATACGTGGTATGAGATCATATTCATTGAAACCCACGATACGTCCGCCCAGCCACTGACAAATTTCCCATACCCAGTGGAAGCCTCGTTTCGAAATCTACAAATTGTCCATACCCCGTAGAAGACGCGTCATTCCAGTTTTACAATGTACATGTATTATATTTTATTTTTTTATCTCCAAAATATAGCTCATGACCCCTTATTGGAATGAGCTTGTCGAGTACCCTCCAATGTGGGGTTCATAAGCTATGTTTTTGAGACAAAAAAGATAAAAAAGAAATTCAATAATTTTTTTTACTAGTCATATCGGCATATTTTCACAAAAACTCTTTTGCACAAAAATTCCACAGAAACCTGTATGGCTCAACAATGGAAGATAAAAGATCTCATGCTGTGTGTGTTCACACATGAAATAGATTGTACTTCTAAAACGGAAAGTCAATAGATAAATTCGTTACCCGAAAGCCAGCCGTATCCCATGAGGCCTTGGGCCTCATGGGATACGGCTGGCTTCGGGTAGGTAAAAACCCGTACCACGTGATCAGACACGGGGTAGCTAATATTATCGCCAACCAAATTTGTGTGGGGAACCCGTGTTACTACTTCGTCCCCTGTAGTTCCATTGTGTTCGATATGCCTACTGGAACATAGAACACATTGGAACTTAGGGGACGATTTGCAGCTATCGCTAACGCTTCAAATTGTAATTGTGTTGCACGATTTGTAAAAAAAATCCAGTGAAATTTCGCTTTTACTTCAAAATAGTCCGTCAACGATTTCCGTTCCGCACATATGTGCGGAACATATTTTCATTTTCCGCATGGTTTAGTGTTGCTGTAGATGGGGATTACATAGAACAGGCGTGTAATTAAATACAGTTTCTAAATCCATTTGGTGTTACGAATGAGCGAATGTGTAGGCCGTCAAATAGCAACAATCGACAGTGTTGTCTTCGTGTCGTCTTTGAGGAATACAACACGAGACGATCCCTATCAATTAGATAGTTAAACTGTGTAATACAACCCGATAAAAAATGGATGATGGCCCAGGAGGCGGTTTGAACCAAAAAATAACAACATTGACAAAATCTACAAAGAGACAACAGGGAGAAATTAATTGTATGATGGATGATTTCATGACAAATTACCCCAATGTCCCAGAAGAATGATTCTTCCTAGTGGTCATCCAAGTAATCTACAACAGTTACATTCAAGAGAAATGTCTATATAGTTGAGGTGCAACTGTGCTCTTTACTGAGGATGTTTCAAGTGTCTTCATGGATTTGTGTGGGATGTAAACTCATTGAAGCCTTGATTGTAACACAGAGAAGTAACTGTACATGACAGACGAGACATTTCATAATTTGTAAACACAATTTAGAATAAAGATTAAAAAATAATCATTTTTCTTTAATTAAAAAAATTAGAAACACATAAGAATGTTTCTTTGGATCCATGAGATTCCAAGCTTAGTGCAAAAAGGCTGCAAAACCAGTTATTCATTTTTGAAGTGTGCTCTTGCACTCGCGTATCTAAAACGCACCTTATTTGGGTACCCCCCCCCCCCCCGCCCCCGCCCCAAATACTAGAAGAATAATACATATATATAATAATTTCTACGTCATATCTCAGGCTTATCGGGATTATAAAGCCCAGGTGGGCCTGGTGTGTGACGAAGACATTATGAAGCAGTATATATCATACTGTTGATATTTCGTGAGAGGGAGAACAGATGATACCTGATGTAAGGTGTACCATAACAGAGTTCACTATTAAAATAGTCAGAGTGACATTGCTTGAACTGGATGTAGTTCCATTCACTAATTTAAAACGCACTGGCTAAGTCCCCACATCAGCCCTGAATGGATGCAGGCCTGGGTTGAGAAGTTTTTTGTATTTTTTTTCCTGCAATTATTATAGAAGGTATTTTCATAAATGTACTTCGTGTTATAACAGATACCGAAACAGAAACTGGTCAATAAACCACCTCACTCTAAAATCAATTGGGTTAAAAAACAACCCAAATCAACTGGATTGAGTGAATATGAACCCAATTGGGTTCATATTCACTCAACCCAGCTGATTTAGGGTATTTTTTAACCCAACTGATCGCCGTGTACTAAGACGTACTGCACGTCGATGTCTTCAACTGCTGTAACCCTGCTTGAGCGGAGCTTGAGCAGAGTAAGAATTTTGAGGAGATGATAGTTGCTCGTTGATGCTCGGTGGTTCTCTCCGTGTACTCCAACTTCCACCCGTAAAACTGTCACTGGGACGATTAGCCATTGGGCATAAGTATGTGACCTTAAACACCAATAAATAAATAAATAAATAAATAAATAAATAAATAAATAAATAAATAAATAAATAAATAAATAAATAACCCAACTGACTTTAGAGTGATTAATATTACATGTAGAGAGATCTTTATTTTGCAGTATACTAGTACATTGATTACAAAATAACATTACAACAAACAGGAACAACAGAAGCTAGTATACAACATGGAAATGACATAGCCTATAATGTTGTCTTCATGCCATTCGAATTGCTTTCCCCAAAACGGTGTTGTCTGATCTTTTATTTATGATTCAAGGGGGCTAGAATGTATTTGAGAATTAAGTGGTGGGAAGAGGAGGATGAGATGCCAGAAGATTACGGCTGGCGGATGACACAGTCGGGACAAGTTGGGTTGTCCCATTTGGAGTTAGGACGCGAATAATTATTCAAGGCGTTATCAATTAAGGACTTTTTAAACTTGGGTCTATTTATTGCTGGATTTGTGGGTCTATACTATTCCAGGTTCTTGGGGAGGAGTTTAAATGTAGCACAGCAGAGATCTGTGTTCTTGGTTTGTGGGTATCTAATTTACCGGTTTGACTTGTATACATTCCTGAGGGGTTTCTATATACTTGAAAGGTATCATCAAATGACATGGAGAGTTTTTGTTCGTCTAGTCGTGCATAAAGAGGGAGACGTGAAGGCTGTAGAGCTCACTGAATATCAGAATGTCACAATCTCTGAAAAGGTGATCTGTGTGGGAGAGATATGATTTTTTTTGTTATGACCCGGACAGCTCTTTTTTGTGGTTTTAGAATTCTGCTGGTGTAGGTCGAATGGCCCCAGACCTGGATACTATATATAAGATGAAAATGAATCAATGAGAAGTATAAAGTGTTCATTACCTTCGTGGGCAAGAAGTTCTTTGCCCTATTTAGTACAAAAATTGCACTTGCTATTCTTGAGCACACCACAGAAATATGCTCTTCAAATTTCATATTTTCATCCATATGTACGCCAAGAAATTTTATAGTTGTTTGTTCCAGTATAAAGAAATTAACATTACTTTCCAAAATCACTTTTTTGAATATCTGCAGCGACGATTTTAGATAAGGAATTTTAGTTTCTCTGGCAGAGCATTTTTATAAATTTAGATGACCTATACTTTCTATTTGCCTTGTATCGACAGAAGTGAAACTACTGTAACACTATTCTGGCATGGCAGTCTAGAAAATCGAGGAGTGCAAAACAGTTGCTTGGGAGTGCATTTGCACCTGAAATTTTCAATGCAAAACCTTGTATGCTATTTTGGTTATATTCACTTCAAGGTATTAATATTGTGACTGAAAAATTGTACTACATTCAGCAACATAGTGGAAAAATTGGCACACGCATCTTCTCATTGTTCAAAATGTTGCATTCAATTCTTATCTGACTGTCTTCTACACTCAAAATCTATCGACATGCGACTCAGAATGGGTCGTGAATTATTGGGAATCAAAGCAACATTGACAAATCGTCCGCTGAGTTCCAATGTGTTCTCTGTGCCAGTAGGCACAGAGAACACATTGGAACTCAGGGGACGAAATGAAAATAGATTTTAAAGGCAGTCCCAAACAGATCTGGCATTCAAGAAAATCAAGGAGTGCAAAAAAATGGCCCTCCTCAAATTTTTCTAGGCGTGCAATAGGCGTGCAGAACTCATCCATTTCTAAAGAATACCAGGCCTGACTATTTATTTAAGTGATGCACTGAATGCAGTGTACATTTGGCAACAATGAGATAAGATGTAAGATCGAGCCCACTTGTAGTAGGTTTGTACGAGGACTTTCACTAATAGAATTTTGAATGATAGAAAAAAAATTTTACTTTCAATTGCTAAATAATTTTTATATGTAAAAACGCATTCTTGAGATTAACGAATTGGAAAAACTCATTCTCACTGCCTATCTTCACAAGCATTTATGTAACACAAAACCATCCAGCAGAAACACATTTATGAATAAGATGGAAACAGGGTCAATGGTGGTTATGAAGGGATGCTGTCGATTATCTCATGTGCGGACACCAGAATTAAGAACCTGAAAATACTTAATTTATCGTGCCCAAGAATGAAATAATCGTCCTTAACTTGCAAGGCCACTATATTATCAGTTTATTGAGCGCTGTTCAGAAAGGATTTCAATACTGTTGGTAGAGACTCCGACGAAGCATTCAAAACACAAAAAGCTGATTATTGTCGAATCAATCTTCCGCTGCGCTCTTTAAGATGCCGCTGAAAAATATAATCCCCTAGAATTGTTTGCACGTCGCACACAGATGAACCAAACTTGTTTTAAAATAAGAATGCAAGGAGAGAGGAAACGCCACAGACAGATATTTCTATTAAAGTTCAACAGCTTTGTTAATTATCATAGGTGGTAGCCAATTAAAAAAAATAGACAGCCCCCAAGGAGGATAAATATAAAATACACTTTCACAATTGTCAAACTGATTCTCTTCATCTCCGCTGTTATGTTTGTCAGAGTTTAAAAACAAAACTCAGGTTAATTCGAAGCGTCTAGCACGAGTTGCAGACTATAGTTCAATCACATGTACCGTTTTAAATTACTATTTTTTTCAAAAGTATAACTGATCGTTCGTCTTTGGAACGAGATCTTTACAGTGAGAAATCACAAATTTAAAAATGAAAAACAATTAAAATTTAATAATGCACTTCCCATGTTTAGCTTAGGGCTGTCACGACTAATCGAATAATCGATTGTCGATCGTTCACGCCGAAATCGATTAGTATTTTTCGTTGTCGAAGAATCGGTAAATTTTACCCCGTTTTAGACGTTTAATAATTAAAAAAAAATGGATAAAAAACTATTGTTTCTGAAGGTAAAAGGTCACGAACGTCGACGTTAAACCTCAAGAAGCCATTAGAAGCATTTGTCTTTTAGGTTCGCAACGGACGACCGGTCTCGATTATTACACTGACGGTTCAAAAGTTCAGAACATCAAAGCTTTGAATGTATCTAAAAGATGATCGTCTTCGTTGTTTACTTGAGGTAGGTCAACTGACTTCAACTTCATTTTTAACGACTTCAAAGAAAGGGAGAGGGAGGTTCATCTAGGTACGATTAATCGATTACTATCGATTATTTGCGACGATTAATCGATTCCCAAATTAAAAAATCGTGACAGCTCTAGTTTAGCTGGAGACAATTTGTTAGAAAAAAGGTTAACATTTTACCTAACACAACCAAATGACGCTACTTGCAAAAAATATTCTTGAATCGTTGAAAATGTTTCCAGTGTTTGCCTACAAAATATTGCTTATGACCCCTCACTGGAACGAGCTCGTTGAGCTCGTTCCAGTGATGGATCAAAAGTTGTAGTTTGGGGGCAGTAATTATTGAAGAACCAATACACACTGAATGACGAATTTTGCGAACGGCAGGATATGTCCCTTACGTCCGGGTAATGGTTAAATGGAACCATACGCCTACTGACAATCAACACCGATTAGTTCTACACAAACACGACAAGAACACTCAATGCCTTTCAAAGTAATTACACGTCTTACACCACAACGCACTAACGTAAACAGATATACATCAAAACGTCTCAAGAAAAACACCATGTCAACTATTTGAATAAATTGTTTGTGTTGTAAAGAAAAAATAGTCCCAGATGTCTAAAGCAAACGACCAACAAAATAGAAAGTTTACATTAAACTTCCATAAGCAGTTCATGTCTCCGATGTTGCGATGTACACGGGATTAGGTGTTTTCTCAAACGACCATCATTGAATTATATGGAATAAGAATATTTGAGTGCCGCTGGTGACGTTATTGAATCTCTTTGTCATAAAAAGAGTGCATGTTTGTAAAACTGTGCACTGCAAAAAAATATAGGTTCTCTTTAGAACCAAAACTGGTTCTAATCTTGTCCCTGAGATGGAACCAGTTCTGTTTAAACAGTATTTATTTCAAATCAAATAAATTTACCAAGATTAGCATTCAATTTTAACAGAATATTACATGAACTGAAGTAGATTCAGCAGTAAACTTGGAGCTTATTCAACGCAGTCGTCAAACATTTTGAAACAAAGGAGATATGAACAGTTGGCATATCGAACCAGTTTTGGTTCTGTATAGAACCAAAACTGGTTCGATATGCCAACTGTTCATATCTCCTTTACTTAATAATGATTTGAGACAACCTCATATAAGCTCTAAACTTACGACTGAAACCCCCTCAATTTATGTTTAATTCTGTTAATATTTAATGTTAATCTTTATAAATATATTTGATTTGAAATAAATACTGTTTAAACAGAACTGGTTCCATCCCAGGGACAAGATTAGAACCAGTTTTGGTTCTAAAGAGAACCTATATTTTTTTGCAGTGTACAAGATCTGTGTTTGTAGCATTATGTGTGGCTAACCAAATGCAGGGAGATCTCGGAAGTTTCGATGCACTTTGTAAGATGGCGGACTTACAGACGGAACTTTAAGTGTTCCAGAGAAAAACGCTTAATATGCTTAAGTAACTAACTCGATATAAGAGCTGCTCGATGGCATTATTAGATGTCGACGTGCCTGCACGGAAAATGGGAGCGCGGTGGCTCAGTGATCACGGAATTGGACTTTAAACCGAAAGGTCCATGGCTCGATCCCCACCAGGGGTAACTGCGTTGTGTCCTTGGGCAAGGCACTTAACCCAGATTGCCCACGCGAGGGCACGATGGCAGTGTGTACTAAGGCGTATTGCACGCCGATGATGCATTTGTCTTGGACCAATACGAACCCTGCTTGATAGGAGTTACTACGTTAGGACGTCTGGCAGCTGCTCGCCGTTGCTCGATGGTTCTCTCCGGATACTCCGGCTTCCTCCATCAGTAAAACTGCTCGACACGGTGACCCTGGCTGTCAAAATGTTGTTAAATCCCAATATAAATAAATAAATAAATAAATAAATAAATAAATAAATAAATAAATAAATAAATAAATAAATAAATAATGGAAGCTGCCAAGCATTCTCGTAGATGTGTGTGGAGAGAGAGAGAGAGAGAGAGAGAGAGAGAGAGAGAGAGAGAGAGAGAGAGAGAGAGGGGGGGGGGAGAGAGAACAGAGCGAGAGAGAGAGAGAGAGCACACGAGAAAGTGCCTTAAGACAGCTTATAGACATTGATATTTGTATTAGAACATTGGTAGGTACATTGCATCCTGTTATAAGTCATGGTTACAACATCAACAACGGGTTGTTCAATAGCACACTATTAAATATTAATTTCGCCACGCCGAGAAACCTCGGTGTCACACTGTCATGTGTCCTATAAGACATATTACTGAGAACTCCAGTTGCTCTGCTAAACTCTAATGCTCCGATAATTCTATACCGCATTGTTATATCCAAAGACGCTAAAAATAACTTTTTGTTCTGTTTTATATAATTAAATATCTTGGAACTACATTGAGAACTTCAGCAGTTCGGTTGAACCCTTTCATGAGAAAAAGACATTGTCAAGAAGATTTGGGTATTTTTTGGTAGCCCTGTGTTATCTTTCAAACGCACTATACAGTTAAAACTAGAAGTCCTGTCATGAAATGTGCGCTTATCTTGGCTCAATTGCGCGTAGGAATTGCGCGCAATTGCCATATCGAATGGCATCCAAAGCACGCCAGATTCTCCTGATTATTCATAGCAAATACAAGCAGTGTTTCTGCCAATGGACCTCCGGGTTACCCGGAGGTCCATTGGCTGAAACATTGCTTGTGCACAGGCCATATTCACAGAATTTGATTGCCTTGCTATAGTCATAACGCGTAGATTAACGCGAAGATCGACGTGCTATTTGTGCGCATTTTATGACAGAACTTCTAATTTTAACTGTAAGTTATTGTGATGAAATGACGGTAACATGGTCTGAGGTTTGAAGCTCGGAGCTTAGGTTCAACAATAAGATTATATATCAGCCTTGATATCAGCCTGAGATAACATGTTATCAGCCTGAGAATGAACATCGAAGATTGATAACGTTATCGAGGGCTGATTTCAAGGATGATATAAAGTAATAACCTGCTTATTAATTTGATGATTAAATTTCAAAGCCGAGAGCGTGGTAGCTCAGTGGTTACGGAATTAAAGTTCAAACCGAAAGGTCCGCGGTTCGATCCTCGCCAGGGGTAACTGCGTTGTGTCCTTGGGCAAGGAACTTAATCCCGATAGCCCGCGTGGGGGCACGGTTAACTAAGGCGTACTGAACGTCAATGGTACACTTGTTTTTAACTAATGATAACCCTGCCTGTGTGAAGTTAGTACGTTGGGTAGTCTGGCAGTTGCTCGCCATTGCTGAGTGGTTCTCCCCGGATATGCCGGCTCCCTCCACCTGTAAAAACAACGAGAGGTTACTCTGGCTGTCGAAAGTGTCGTTAAATCCCAATAAATAAATAAATGATAAATAAAGAAATAAAGAAATAAGAAATAAATAAGTAAATAAATAAATAAATAAATTTCAAAGCCATAAAAGCACCGAGATTAGGTCCAGATATTAGTTAGATTAGGCCTACAACTTACTTTCAGTTAACAGATTCATACTACAGTTACTTATTCGTAAACGCAAAATAAAAACCCTGCCATTTCGATTAGATTAAGTTGGCTACACTCTTCCTTATTCCTGCTATTTTATACATTCACGTTGGGGAGCGCGGTGGCTCAGCGGTGGACTGTTGGACTTCTATGCCAGAGGTACCGAGTTCGATCCCCGTCCGGGATTACCCGCGGTGTGTCCTTTGGCAAGGCACTTTACCCCGGTTGCCTACATGGGGGGCACGATGACGCCGTGTACTAAGGCGTACTGCACGTCGATGGTGCACATGTCTTCAACCTCTGTAAGCCTGCGTGAGCGTAGCTTGAACAGAGTTAGAATGTTGAGGAGCTGACGGTTGCTCATCGATGCTCGGTGGTTCTCTCCGGGTACTCCGGCTTCCTCCACCCGTAAAACTGTCACGGTCACGATTAGCCTTTGCGCATAAATATGTGACATTAAACACCAGAAAATAAATAAATAAATAAATAAATAAATAAATAAATAAATAAATAAATAAATGTATTCACGTTGTAGGCGATAATGTCCGGTTCGGGGGATTAGCTTTTAAACTCTGATCCCTAATGGTGTCTTGCAAATCTGTTCAATGATAGCAACTGTGTTTATCTCAGGTAGGTACAATCATTGAGCTATAAACAGAAACACCTCTCGGACGGGCAGCTTTGTTTGCCGATTCGCAATATTTGACGTTCAATTCACTCTCACTGATCGAAACACCTGCATTTGATCACAGAAAAGACTAGGGCTGCACGATATTCAAAACTGAATACCGGTATCGGTATTCAAAAAAATACCGCGGTATACCGGTATATCGAAATCTGTTCAGATATATGAACACAAGTACCACAATCGAGACTCGAGGCATCACGGTCGGAACGAATTAGCATGCCTTGATGATGCGGTTCGAAAAACTTTTACCCAACGCAGACGATATCAAAATTTATTATTTTCAAAATTAGTTTTTCGGATTTTCCCCAGATTTCAACAAAACTATATCATGTGACCCCTCATTTGAACAAGCTCGACGAGCTCGTTCCAATGAGGGGGTCACATGATATAGTTTTGTTGAATTTTTTTAAAATTATTTTTTCAACTGCTGAATTTGTATATTACGAGGACACAGGCAGACGATTCCTTGGATGAAGGGATAATATTATTCATTCGGAGCTACAAGTAAAAAACTCAAGACATCTTGAAAATCAAAATTGTGGTTAAATAAATAATGACGATAAACCGATATTTTTTGTAATTACACCGGTATTCAATCGATATTGGTTTGAATACCGGTATATATCGGTTTATTGATATACCGTGCAGCCCTACTTTCTAGTACCGAGGGCAGCTTAACACTGTGAGAGGGAGTTGCTGTATAAATATTTATGCTGTGGAATCTCTACGCCGATATCATATTGTCAAATAAATTTGATATACCAATGATAAGTGAGATAATGAATAACGATAATACACATTCTTTTATGGTAGATAATATCATCATTAAACTGGAGAATAACTATATTTCTAATTTCACAGCAGACATATTTGATGACGATAGACCAAGTGGAAAGAACAAACTAAGAACATGAAGAGAATTTAAATCTGATTATGAAATAGAATCATATTTGGTTGCATCTAATCAGTTGATAAATATTAGTTCAATACGAGGTATGAGTTTAAATTTACCGCTTTAAAATATTGAAAAACACAGAGAGAAGCGTAAACAAGTTCGGTGGCAAGTGTAACGCGCATGTGTAGGTAGCGATTCATGGTAAAAAAAATCACACAAGATAATTGCCCAAGTAACTTGCATCTTTCGAGTTGAAACCTGTATCAGTAGATTTCGGGGGCATATCAGCCGAAGCTGACTTATTTATCAAGGAAGGCAGATACTAGGTTCCTGCGAAAATTCGAAATTCGATTCGAAAGTCAATATTCGATTCGATTCGAAATCGGAAATCCGAATATGTATATTTTCGAATATACTTCGGCCATAACCATGAATGTTTACAGATTGTAATTGATCACATTATTTTATATGGAGTATTGTTCTGAGTAGAAATGTAACTGATAGCGGTAACAATGGTTGTAGCGATGTAGCTACAACTGTACAACAGTTGTAGCTACATTGCTACAAACACTATTACCGCTACAACTGTTCATTTCAACTTATTATGCATTATTACCAGTGACCAGTTTTTTTCAACAAAACATGTGATAGAAGTGTGGTATCAGCCCTATCAGCCAGGTTCGTTTAAAAATGTTTATTGTTGCTGTTTCGACGCTACAAAGTTAACAAATAGAAAATATTTCAATCATTAGCTAGTATATTATTAGTTACCCCGTATCTGATCCCGTGGTACGGGTTTTTACCTACCCGAAGCCAGCCGTATCCAATGGGATACGGCTGGCTTCGGGTAGGTAAAAAACCGTACCACGTGATCAGACACGGGGTAACGAATTTATCTATTGACTTTCCGTTTTAGAAGTACAATCTATTTCATGTGTGAACACACACAGCATAAGATCTTTTATCTTCCATTGTTGAGCCATACAGGTTTCTGTGGAATTTTTGTGCAAAAGAGTTTTTGTGAAAATATGCCGATATGACTGACTAGTATAAAAAAATTATTGAATTTCTTTTTTGTCTCAAAAACATAGCTTATGAACCCCACATTGGAGGGTACTTGACAAGCTCATTCCAATAAGGGGCCATGAGCTATATTTTGGAGATAAAAAATTTAAATATAATACATGTACACTGTAAAACTGGAATGACGCGTCTTCTACGGGGTATGGACAATTTGTAGATTTCGGAACGAGGCTTCCACTGGGTATGGGAAATTTGTCAGTGGCTGGGCGGACGTATCGTGGGTTTCAATGAATATGGTCTCACACCACGTATCTATCAACCAATCAAATAAAAAAATTCACTTTAGTCAATAGATAATGGTTTATATCTCAATTTATAGTGTGGGAAGTGGCGAGGCGAAAAATGCACTCTACATAACTGTGTCTTTTAATAATCGGGGTTATTATTTGGAAAAACCCTTTTCTTTTGATGACGTATCCATTAACTGTGATTCGATTCGAAGTTCGATTCGAAATACGATTCTATCAAAATCGGTAATTCTCAGGTCCCTAGCAGACACCATAATGCTCCAGGCAATATCTTGAAATATAATTAATAATAATGAGTTTTACATCTTTCACAATTTTTTCTATTGTTTATCTCTGTGGAATTATTTTATTTTTTCCAAGTTTGTAGCATTTTATGAAATCGCAGACAAGATTTTCAAGATATAGATTTTCTGAAACACAGTGTCAAATTCTTCATCCGAACGGGCTTCATAGCCCTTTCAATAGAGTCGTGATATACTTTCTGGGAGTACAGACTAAATAAGTGAAATCTTTTTTTGATATTTCGCGACTTCCTCTAGAATATCATCACTTTTGGCATTTGCGACATTTGCCTTTGGCATGTATGAAGCAGTGTTTCGTTTTTTAATGTTCAGCTATTGTTGTCTCTGGATATTTCTTGGATACACGCTAAAAACTAAAGTGTTAAAAACTACACCTGAAGTGCTGTATTTAACACTTACTAAGTGTTGAACTAGCACTTTGTTCAAGTGTAGATATCCCAGAACTTGACAGGTGTTACAATAATACCACTTGACAAGTGTGATGTCGCGACAATTAAAAGGAAACAACGCAGATGACGCGGATCAGGCTCGAACTCTCGAGCCTGATCCGCGTCATCTGCGTTGTGCCCTTTTAATTATGTACCCACCAAGCGCAAATCAAATTATGGACGATTCTGGAAGAACCACCAATGCTAGACACATGGGAAGTGCCATCCATTCAAGTTTCAGATGTCTGACGATTGTAATGTCTAAGTGCTTAAAGCATTGCACTTTGAGTGTTCAAATCCAACCCTAAGAGTTAGAATGGGTTTAACACTTTGAAAGTGTCAGTTTTAACACTTTAGTTTTTAGTGAGTATGTAATCGCCAATTTTGGATTTTTTGTAACATCAGTAAAATGGATTTGATAATCCTCGTATTATTAGAAAGCCGTACATAGAATATCGCATGGGTTACGCCGCATGCTTCACACCATGCAACTTTCCGTATGCGGATTTGAAATAGTGGAAGGATTTCAAAATGATGTTTCAAAGAGTGCAAATTTGTGGATTAAGCAACTTCTGATTACGAAATAATCAGGAAATTACGAAAATCTAAAATGAACCTTAATTCTTTGAATACATAAAACAATGAGAGCATTCATGCCAATAATTTCAACTTCATTCAAATAATGTGCAAGGTATATTTGCTCTATTTGAACTCTAATAATTGAGTGCAAGCAAAGTTTAAGCCCCCACACTTTGTCGAACATAAAAATGCCATCTTACGCCTCGCTACGCACAAGTAAATTATGTTTGTCAACTTCCAATTAAACACATCATACAAATCCCTCTTGTTCAGAATTCATTTTTCTCCTTATCGATTGTTGCTTGGGATTTTGTTATACGATTAAGCTGCTTTTATATGGGTCTAGTTAACATTAATTGCCGTTCTTCGCTGTCGTAGAGGACATGTAACATATTAATATTATTTTTATGACACGCAAATCGAAAATAGACCAAGTACCACGTGCAGGAAGATCTATTGATATTACAACTTGTTGGTTTATGAAATACGCGGCGTGATTAAAATGGTAAGGATTGATAACCCAGTCAAGGAAAAGGCCAAACACTCGCTAAAGAACGCTCAGAAAAACGGCATCCCCTCTTATTAAACGTAAACATCCCAAAAATGTACAGTTAGCAATTTTACATTCGCTCACGAAATCGTCACGCACATGTCACGAATGCCTTCGAAATTTGGAAAAAAACACTTGTCAGTCATGAACAGGCATAAATACACGGAACGACACACGCGTGTGAATGGGTTAATTGATATGATACGAGTGCCAGCGCGGAAGGATAAAACGAGAGGCCGCAGGCCTCGAGTTTTATCCTTCTGCGATGACACAAGTGCCATATGGATTAACCCATTCACACGCGCGTGTCGTTCTGTGTTTATTACACGCCTTCACGTCTTTTAAAAACAATTGTTAGGGCACTAAGCAATTCATTTGACAACTATCAACAAAAACAACACATTTTATCGCCAACCAAATTTCCGAGAGGAACCCGAGTTACTGTTTCGTCCCCTGAGTTCCAATGTGTTCTATGTGCCTGGTGGCACATAGAACACATTGGAACTCAGGGGACGATTTTCAGCTATCGCTAGCGATTCAAATTGTAATTGCGTTGCACTATTTGCAGAAAATTCAAATGAAAGTTCGCTTCTATTTAAAAAAAAGTCCGTCAACGATTTCCGTTCCATACATATGTGCGGAACAGATTTTCATTTTCCGCATGGTTTCGTGTTGCTGTAGATGGGTATTTCATAGAAGAGGCGTGTTATAAAATGCATCATGCATGTGTTTTGCTACCAGAGGGTTCAATGTGAAAAATGGTTTATATTTTTCTGCCACGATGGGTGCTTTGGGCCCGAATCAGTTTCTGGATAATCTTCCTATCTGAGCTTTTCGAACTCTTGGAACGGCCACAGACGTCTCCCAATCTAAGGTTAGCCATCCATGTACAAAATGATAAACAACTGACAAGAGTGAATCTTGGAGCGCTGTCAGAGAGGGACGAAAAATAGACCGAGAAATGGGCGGGGCTATCAAAAAATATCCATATGAGGCGTTGGTATGATCAGGATGAGAGAAGAAATATTTTGCGGATTACACCACTTAATATAAAACTGACACCGTGTGACATTTTATAATTATTTAAATATCGTTTTTTTTGTTAAAGTTCAGCTATTGTTTTGTAGAAATCAAAAATAAAATGCAATTTTGTTTGTCAAACAGAGAACATAATGGAATATTATATGTGTGAATTACGAATGTCTTTTGAGAGCTACTACAAAACGGCATGTCGCCATGAGGGTGTTCAATTCCCGAGAAAGAAGTAAAAGAAAAAATATTAAAATAGTGTGTTCTATAAAAGTGACTGGTGTTTAAAGTTTGCACTTTAACCTGTTAATCACTGAGTGGTGTTAACCTCCATAATATTAATTACAATAATAGGACCTAGTCTGTTTTGTCGTTTGGACATTATTTGTTCGTACAGCCCGATTGCGGTTCAGGAATAAATTATTACTGATCCTCCCCACGATTTTGCTTTTGCTGTGTTGAACTGCAGATTTGGTTTTGAGCCCCAAATCATGCATATCAGGATGAAAGGGTTTAATCCTTTGATACTTTTGTACATCTTATGACACAGGAAATCAAACAGCGCGTTGATACTTTGTGGTCATTTGTTTTATTATTATTTTTCGAATTTTTAAAGTTTTGACCTCAAATCCTATTTTCTCCCGAATAGTGCTCAGTGAGCCAAATGTAATCGCAGCTTAAAATACTAATATAATCCTGCTGTCAAGACTTCTTAACTGGTTGAGTGCTAGAAGCCACTATCAGGGCTTTTACAGAATGAGGATACCAGAGCAAACACTTCCCTTGCTTATATTTCATATTCAGTCAAACACAAATAATATTTTGTTTAGATAAATTTGTTTTATTACAAATTATTGGAGAGTGCCTATAGGCACTCTCCAATAATTTGTAATAAAACAAGATTTGAATAATTTTGATAAACGTTGAAGAAACTGAATTCCCAGTGGCGTCATGATAATTAAAGTATAAAAAGGTTAAAGGTGAATTGCATATCGGTCTTTTGTCTAACGTGAATCTGGATACAAACTGTGTAGTTGGCAAAGTACATGTAGCATGACATTGTGAATGTTTTGATGCTGAGCAATTAAAAATTAAAAAATAAATTTCTTGTCCATATATTCTGACATTAATATAGAAGTAATCGATATGTTTTATTAAAGTACCTCGCGATACGAATGACAAGGCACGTTGAAGGAGATTGCAACCAAACACTCAAAAACCGATTTCAGGTTTTTGTGAATGAAACAAACTAAACCTGTCAGTCATACAATAACACTTTTTTATCTCCTGAGAGCATCGAGTCGCCTTCAGCATTGCAGATGATGTCTTGGTGCACTCAAGAGACAATTTTATCTGATGTGCTGAATCAAAAACTTCCATAATATGAGGGGTGCTTGATTTGTCATATCAAGCCCAATATACAAATATATAATGCAGATTTTGGAAATCTCCTGTTCTTTCAAGATGGAAAATCATATTGATGACAAGTATATTCATGTCAACCTTTTCATTGTGTCTCTGCAGGCAGTCTTAAAAGCTGAGCGTTGACAGCTATTTATATGGTCGTAAACATTTGAGGTCCTTTTAGGATATTGCATACAAAACAAGCTTGTGTATTGGATGACAACCTTTTCATTCTGGCTTTTCAAGCAGTTCTAAAAGCTATTTGTTGACAGCTGCTAATATAATCGTAAACAATTGATGTTGTTTTGGACGCTGGTTGATATACAGATATTGCACACAGTCAATATATCCAAAGCACATAAAATTCTTTTTTTTGTCATTTTTGTCATTCTATTCACATTTTCACCCGTTTATATACTACTCAAAGTTTGCTAAGCACCACATATTTGACACATCATTGTGAAATTTTCTTGTGACACATTTGCAATATTTTTGGTGGATATGATTGAGGAATGTATTGAGATGGTCCCAGTGTTTACATTAGCTCTCTTGACGGGCAGACTTTTCTTGACAGTCATGGAAAGCATGCACCCCTTGATTTCCATGATGTTTTCGTGTACTGTCTACATGTACATGAGATGAGTAGGGTATTCAGTCTTCAGTTCAACACAAACCCTTGTGATTTAATGATTGAATATGGCGAATGCAAATGTATGAAGACATCTGTCTGAAGCAGAAATGTGGTGGGCTGTAGGGATGGTGGAACAAGGGGCTACCCATCGTCAGGTTGGTGAAGCCCTTGGTGTGCACCATACGGTGATCGCCAGAGCCTGGGCACGATTTCATCAGTATGGCACACCAGTCAGACGACATGGTGGTGGCAGAGACAGGGCAACATCTGCAGCTGGAGACAGGTTTTTGATCATTCAGGCCCGTAGGAACCGCTTTGACACAGCAACCCAGCTTCGCAATGACCTTCAGAATGCATCCGGGGTAAATGTTTCGACGCAGACTATCCGGGCAAGGTAGCACGAAGGTAGTCTACGATCAAGAACACCATGTATTCGCATTCAGCTGTCCCAGAACCACCGCCAGGCACGATATGAATGGGCCATGGATCAGGTTGGATTGACGGCCTGTCCCTTTTACAGATGAGTCAAGATACTGCCTAAACAACACGGATAGGCGTTCTAAGGTATGGAGAAGACCAGGGGAGTGATTCCATGCAGCCAACATTGCTGAGCATGGCCACTATGGTGGAGGGTCAAAAATGGTTTGTGGTGGCATCAGCTGGGATGGATGTATAGAGCTCTGTGTCCTTGACCGTGGTACATTGACTGCACAGCTGCATATATTGATGAGATCCTGGATGCCCACGTCAGATTGTATGCAGGTGCAGTGAGTGATAGATTCATTCTGATGGACGATAATGCCCGTCCTCATGTTGCCCATGCTGTCCGGGAGTACCGACAGAGGGAGAAGATTGAGCGTATGGACTGACCAGCAAGATCCCTTGGCCTCAATCCAATTGAACATGTCTGGAATGAGTTGCAGCTTGCAATTTCAGTCCGTCCAGTCCAACCAAGAAGTGTCCAGGAGCTTGGTGCCATGCTGGTTCAAGAATGGAACAACATTCCCCAAAGGACCATCTGGAACCTGATTGGGAGCACGAGAAGGCGTTATCAAGCTGTAATTAACAATAATGGGTTTCATACTCGATATTGAACCCATATCAGTTCGCTCCGCCAACTTTTTGGTAAATTTGAAAAATTTCCTCTTTTACCAATAATATCCATTTTCCATGGTTATCGTATTCAAAAGCTAAAAAAATAATGTCAAACACAAATAAAATCTTAATATCTGTACTTAAATCATTAAAGATATAACTAAATATAAAATTTGTATACTTTTCATAACAATATTTCAACTAAAACGTAAGACAGGTAGTTGGATATACTTGGTGCCTAGCAGACTTTGAGTAGTATATATGCACGACTCAAATAGTATTTTGAACCACGCCAAACATATCGGTATAAACGAAAGAATAAAACTGCAACAAACAGAATAATGTACTACGTGAAAACAAATTCATTTATTTAAGAATTGAATGCAATTTTTATAATCTTTACTGGAGTATGAACGTGTGGGAATGGGTACAAATTATGTATGAATCCCGAAGGATTCATACATAATTTGTACCCATTCCCACACGTTCATACTCCAATAAAGATAATAAAAATTGCATTCATTTCTTATAATTACATTCCGTAACTGTTTAAACTACTTTTTACTAAACATCAAAGCAGAAAGACGAAATAAAACATGTACGAACGAACGAGGCGAAAAACCACCCTCACACAAAAGACAAAGCGCGCAACTCTGAGTTGAGCGCCGGTTTTCGGCATTGACCCAAATTTGTCAAATTGCCGTCTTTCGCAACGAAACTTGGAATGTTCAAAACAATTTATTTAACATATCAGTAAACTATAATCACTGATCACTGCGATAGGCGCTAAAAGTTATAAACCCGCCCAAACACTGCCCGAATTACATTCTGTCAACTGCGCTCTACCGTAAATGCGGGACAAAGTTCGACCAAATGTATTCATTGGAAAATGAATTACATTTGGTCATGACGTTTCCATCCAGCGGGCCAATGGGAATTGAGTATTTGGACCCAAAACGTATAACTACATTAACAGTGTAAGTATTGACTAATGGTAGATCGTTTTTGATAAATTCATTGAAGCGTGTCTGTGGTGTCGTCCGTAATGTGCACGAATGGTCGTATCCAAACAGTAATTGCTTTACCAGTCAGTATTTAATGTGTATCCCTCAGACCAACAGTCGTAACACACCTCTGTCTCATACTGTGAATGCTAGTACGAATACTATAAAACGTTTACAATTGTATTTTCTAGAATTGTATTTTCTAGTTATGACTTTAAAAATGGTTAGAATGAACCATAGCACTTTCAAAGATCTGGCAAGTTGCTTGATGGCAAATTACAATACCTTTTAAAATGCTAATGATTCATTTTAGTCAGTTATATTAATAAGTAGAAAATATTCTTTTAGAAAATACAATTGTAAAAGTTTTCTAGTATTGGCTCAGGCTGATCAATTTGATTCTGGACAAGAATGCTACACCAAACAGTCGCCATTCTAGCATACATACCCGCTTGATATTGCCAGAGGACACGGGGCGTGTCAGTGTTTATCCTAACTTTCGGCTGTAGACGAACTGTTCATGGGGAAAGTAACGCCCAGTGGAGAGACAAAATCCATGTAGTAAATACAATTGAAATATTGTGTCATTTCCCGTCCACATCGCAATTAAAATGCGTTGCACTACATTTTGAAATGACAGCTTTAGATGCCATCCTTGACGAAAAAGCTGTTTTCACTGTCCAAAATATGTCTTGAGGCACGCCCCATTTATCCCTCACCCCACATATCAAATTACTATGGCAGTGTTCCGCGTAACTGATACGGTTTCACACAAGAAGCCTTGGAGAATATGTCTTCCATAAAAAGTGCAATCGTTTATCTGATCAGTTATTTGTTTAAATCTGATAATTCTTCTCTCCGGATCACTTCTTGTCTTCTCCAATGATCTATGAGTTGTGAACGAGGAAATTAGCTGTCTAAAGTTATAACGAAGTTTTGATGTGAAGAATAACCTGAGGGTGTGTTTGTATGACTGCCAGCATGCAGATAATGAAAGGAAAACTCTGCATTGCATCTCCGGACGAAATAAAAGAACACTTCCTGGTAGTGAAGGATATACTACAGTTGGGAGCCAATGAACTATGAGTTGTAAACGAGTTAATTAGATGTCTAAAGCTACAACGAAATCTTGATGTCAAGAATAAATAGAGGGGTGTATTTATATGTCTGTCAGCATGCAGATTATGAAATGTACACTATCCGTTTCATTTCCTCCCGAAATAAAAGAACACTTCCGTGTAGTAAAGGATATACTACATTAGAAAATCTCCACGCTGGAGGCGGGGACCTTCCAAACTATTCGACAAGTTGAGCTTTGTTTCACCTTGAAGAGCAATGTTTAGTTTATATTCCTTCGTAAATATATAATATTACCACCAGGTGGGTTTCCAAGAAGGTGCAAACCTCGTCTCTGGGCATATATTGATGTACCCGTTAGCACGAGTCAATACAGTTAAAACTAGAAGTCCTGTCATGAAATGCGCACAAATAGCACGTCGATCTTCGCGTTAATCTACGCGTTATGACTATAGTAAGGCAATCAAATTCTGTGCATATGGCCTGTGCACAAGCAATGTTTCAGACAATGGACCTCCGGGTAACCCGGAGGTCCATTGGCAGAAACATTGCCTGTATTTGCTATGAATAACCAGGAGAACCTGGCGTGCTTTGGATGCCATTCGATATGGCAATTGCGCGCAATTCCTACGCTCAATTGAGCCAAGATAAGCACACATTTCATGACAGGACTTCTAGTTTTAACTGTCTATGAACCAGAGGCGAGGTCGAGACATCATTACACCATCTCGGAAATCCACTAGGTGGTAATAACCGTACGACCCCCCCACCCCTCTTTATTGACTTGTTCGCATATACTTTGATAATCAGTTGTTTTTTTTATGAATGAAGATCATGACGTCATGGTAATGTATTATTGCGAGTACATGTCATTCAGAAAAAAGAAAACTCGAGAGGAAAAGAGACTAAAGAATCCTTCAACACAAATGTTATTGAAGGATTTGTAGGCCTATTTAAAATATCATCATGGCAAAAATGACCTGGACTAATATATTTCGTTGAGTTAGTGATCTATGTTATGTTATGTTATGTTATGTTATGTTATGGTTATGTTATGTTATTGGAAATACCTCCGTTAATTTTTCGGAGCACCCTGTGAGAACCCCACATCACCAGAATCATCTCAGGTATATTTCGTTGGACTGAAGCTGCAGCTCGCGTCTTACACCCGTTTTATTCCGGTAGTTGCACGATTCAATGCGCTTCTACAGTCACTTCTCCGTTTGGTCTTTCGGAGGACCCTGATTCATTCATTGCGGGGGTTCTTTATACAGGTAATGAACGATTTACACTATACACAAGGGGGGAATCGGGTGAATTTTGCCGAGCTGCAGCTCTTTTGCCACAGTAGGGTTCTTTAACGTGCACAGTAATTACTGCACACGGGACAACCATTTACGTCCTCACCCGTTAGGACGAGCATAGCACCATCCCCGAACATGGCACTACGGAGGAGCAATGTGGTTTTGAATCCACGTCGGTATTGCCTTACGTTGCAATCTATGTATCTATTTATCATTTAATTTCTGTTATAAAAAACCGTGGCGTGCACTTGTGTGATTGGTTTTCGATGAGTGCAAGTAAAAACACGTTCTCTTTTTGAATCAAATGATCGTACGTGCAGTTGCCGCATTCAATACAGATTTTTATTACACATCCATTAAACCCTTGTATTCAACGGAATCGCCGCTATGATGTAAATGATTCTGTATTCAACAGGTGATATACAAGCCGGAACTTTTTTATTACCGCACCGTTTAGTTACGCTTCGAAAAGTTTCCAAATTTCGTTATAAAATCATCGACCGTCTGTCGCATAGTGTGAAAATGAAAACGTCCAAAGCAAAATAAAGTCGGTTCACGAAAAATTAGTTAGCCAAAAAATGAGATAATATTTTTAAAAAACCCAATCATTTCCAACCAGAACATTAAACCAGTCCCGTTGCCGTCTCGTTTTGTGGATCCCATTATATCTAAATTGGTCAACTTTATTTCGGTAAATCTTCGTACACCTTGACATGCTTCGAACTTCTTTTAAAAACGTTTCTTCCAGCTGTTTTGCAAATCTGCACATATTTGTACTTATATTTTAACTAACAGTAATAGCCACCAAATGGTTAGGCGTGAATGGGCTAGTGCACTTTCACGCCTAACCATTTGGTGGCTATTACTGTTAGCAAACAGCGATAGGAATGTCAACAAACACTGGTTCCGAAAAAGGTTGTTTTGATTTTTTATCGATCCATATGATCAGTACAGCTTCAGTCAAAACAAACTCTTCACCTTTGGGTTTAATTATCGGAATTAAAATTTGTTTATTTAAATGCATTTTAATGCATGGGTTCAGAACGCGATGTGTGTTTGAATCGGTACGGCTCTCGCGAAATATGACTACGCCATTCCAACTCGTTATGTAAAATATCCACCGATTCAAACACACATCGCGCTCTGTCTATGTATTTTGTCTAGACGTTTTATTGGAGGAGAATTCGTTCTTGTTGTAAGGTGATAGATCTGCCTTGTATATCAGGGGGTACTGAGTATAGGATATCTGTACTGGGATATTACGTACCGTCACGCGTTGGCTTCGTATGGAAATGTTACAGTACGCCATAGCCGCGCACGCATATCCCACCCCCAGTACCACTTGGGGTGCATGGAAATAATTGTCTACACCCAATACCATTACCAGGGACACAACCATTAAAAATGCGATTGGATTGAACATTTGGTTCCATGTGACATGTTTTGTTTGACTGGACACGAGAGTCGATTTGAACAAACTTTCTCTTTATTTTTATTGTCTGGGGGATGACAGGAAGACAGTCATAAGGCTATGTCATTCCCCACAATATACATTTGTGAATCTACCTTTGTTTTTTGTAACCTTGTTTCTTTCCTTTGTATATGTATGCTGTGAAATAAATATTGAATTGAAACTTACAAACAGGCCGCTTTACCACATAAGTTATCGTTTTTCCCTCTGTAACTGGAAGATCACCCGTGAGGAAATATGCCCCCTTCCTGCTTATAAAGATATTCATAATCTGCTCGCTAGCTCAGTGATATGTCAGTGCTGCCCTCCAGACAAACCTGTTAACCAAAGTACTTCAACAATGGCGATATGGTGGTTAATATAATACACTGCAAGCTGCGAAATTCCTGTAGCGACCTAAATTTTGATCAATACTCTAACTATATTCAAAATACACCAAACTGTTCATGTGGTTATTAGACCGAAGACGCGAACCATTACTTCTTTAACTGCAGTAAGTACTCAGACGAAAGACTTGTCCTACAGAGACATCTTGTGCATCTGCCAATAAGAACGGCCAATGATCTTCTTTATGGTATTCCAAACTTACCGGATTCCGTCAATATTCACCTTTTCGCAGTGTACAAAATTTCATAAAAGCCACGAAGCCGTTTTAAGACAGACCGCTAGAGGAGCACAGGAGTCTAAAATCATCCTTTTCCTATTCTTTTGATCTTTAAAGTCAGTGGTCATCTCTGTTTACCTCACACATGGCACACTTCTATTCACTTGTTTGTCCTGTCTGTCCTGGCAACAGTAGTGGTGTGGACTCCGTTGGAGTCGCGGTAGTGCCGAAATGTGGCCCATAGGCCTGTTGACCCAAGCCAGCAGTGTTGTAGTGTGCCATTTCTTTTTTCTTCTCCCCCCCCCACCCCCACCCCCACACACTTCTTTGTTCTGTATCTTGCAAAGTTGAGTTCCCATCAGCTTTCTTCTCTAACTTTGTACATACACAAAAGTATTTCAATATATAGATACGTTTTGTTTCGCCATTACATATAAATTCATGTAACTACTTATAAACAGGTCATAATTTGTAATTGTAAACGTATTTCAAGGAAAGGATATAATCTAAGTGCTAGTCACTTGTTATCCAATCCTTTTTGTTGATTATAAACAAATAAAATATGTTTAATCTAACCTGTTTATGTTTAGTGATAATCTTCTTTTTCCGACTCTTTCTCTCTTCATCTCGCATTTATAGAGAACTTAGTTTGACGTGTATTTTTCCATATCATTCCTGTAATCAGTGTGTGACGTCATCACATCCGTATGTTACATGTAGAAGAGAATGTGAACATACCTGATACCTCTGTCATCATTCAACTATTTTTGTAATTTTATTCTACCTGAAAACGACCTAGAAAAAGCTTAAAGCTTACTGTCGGATCCAATTTATTGTACCGATGTGCATACTATACAAGTTTAATGGAAATAAATATTGTTTAAACTAAATGAGAATGACGTGCGAAGCAAGTGGCATTAGCATTGCATCTTTCGGCTCTACGTACAGACTGATGAGAACCTTACGTATTGTCAAAAAGAAGAACTGCTGTACTCTAAAAGCAGTTGGATCGAAAATTAACCCAAATCAACTGGGTTGAGTGAATATGAACCCAATTGGGTTCATATTCACTCAGCCCAGTTGATTTTTAACCCAACTGATTTTAGAATCTATCTTCACTAGGGCTGTCACGATTTTTTAATTTGGGAATCGATTAATCGTCGCAAATAATCGATAGTAATCGATTAATCGTACCTAGATGACCCTCCCTCTCCCTTTCTTTAAAGTCGTTAAAAATGAAGTTGAAGTCAGTTGACCTACCTCAAGTAAACAACGAAGACGATCCTCTTTTAGATACATTCAAAGCTTTGATGTTCTGAACTTTTGAACCGTCAGTGTAATAATCAAGACCGGTCGGCAGTTGCGAACTTTGCAACTGCCGACCGGTCTTGATTATTACACTGACGGTTCAAAAGTTCAGAACATCAAAGCTTTGAACGTACCTAAAAGACAAATGCTTCTAATGGCTTCTTGAGGTTTAACGTCGACGTTCGTGACCTTTTACCTTCAGATACAATAGTTTTTTTTATCCATTTTTTTAATTATTAAACGTCTAAAACGGGGTAAAATTTACCGATTCTTCGACAACGAAAAATACTAATCGATTTCGGCGTGAACGATCGACAATCGATTATTTGCTTAGTCGCAACAGCCCTAATCTTCACACATATGTGTGTTGTGATTATTCGCAATAACTAGCACTTCCATTTTTTTCAGTATATTTTGTTTTATTATTCATACCATCTTAAAACAACTTTTCAACGGGGGAAATGGGCGTGTTCCTCTGTATTTACTGGCAGATTAAGTAATACTTTAGTCCCACGACGTTATAGGGCTGTATGATTGAGTTATTATTGATCACCTTTGCCATTTGGACTTTGATTTGTTGCCTGGTCAAGGACTGGCATTTTTATTCTTTACGCAAAAATATAATTACAATGGCATGGCGGGAGTTCGAACCCACGCCGAGAGAGTTTCCTTCAGCACCAATCGCCTAGCGAAACTATACTAATAATTTGGGATCTGTCTGTCGCCGAGTGGTGTGTGTAGTTCAGTGTAGTTTCGCTAGGCGGTTGGTGCCGACGAAAACTTTCTCCACGTGAGTTCGAACCCCCGCCATACTATTGTAAATAAAGCCAGCGTGCTTTTTTGATGCCATGGCACACGGGGAATTTGAAAAAAAGATGTTCTCGCGTGAGGTGAAGTATGTAGAATTGAGTGATGCAATTATATACGAAATTATGTATGATGGGTTGAAGAATTAAATGCTCTTTGTAACGATACCGTTGAGGAATAGGGAGTAAATGGTTAAATAATAATCGCACGCGAGATGTCTACGCTAGTAATGTTTTGGCCGATTACTACAGTCGTCATTTTTTCTGTTGTGAACCCCCGCTAGTAATGGAATGTGAGACTTTAATCAAATTGATACCGAGCAACCGGATCTACATTACAGCCCGAGGCTTTATAGATTCTACAATCTAGAATATCGTTGGTGTTTAGTTCGGGGGAGTATGCTCTATGAAAGGTCACAATAATCACATCTGTGCTAAGATTGGCATACGCCTAATACCCTGTTACGTCCAGTTGTAGGCCTGTTGTTCTAGACGTTTCATATCACATGCAAGGAAAACTGTACATCCCGAGAATTACACTACATGCTAAGTATGAAATTAACTGGTTCCATATCTACCAGGTTAGGGTTACATCCAGTAAGTGATGAAACTAAAATTCGAACGAGTGTTTGGTCGGAAAGCGATCAAAACGACATCTGCTGCTTAAAGAAGTAATTTAGTCCTGGTGTAGGTCTTTGAAGAAAATAGACTGAGGTACAGAGAATCACGAACCACCTGTTGCAATTTTTAAAAGTAATTGCCAGAGGATCTGTAGATGACTGCACGAATGATTTTATTGAAGTTGAAAAATATATGTGACACCCTTGGTGATATGACCAACCAAACATGGAGGCTACTTCGGTGACAATGCAAGAATAGTATATGCCACGACAATTAAAGTTTTCTTTGTGTGAATCTATAATGCATTGGAATTTGGATAAGAGTATCATAAGAAAGATCGAGGTTGCTTACTCTGGAAACAGTTGGGATCAAAACCAACTGGGTTCATATCCACTCATTCCAGTTGATTTGGGTTGATTTTTAACCCAACTGATTTTAGAGTGCTTGCTCCGACTTTCTCCTGCTTACATCATTTTTACAATGCTGTGAAGCTCGTGTTGCGTGAAAGGCTAAATCATCGGAACAGAGAGTCACGTGGTCAACCTCTTAGTTTGTTTATTAGCCTTGATTCAGAACATCAAACACCGTCATAGTACCCTTTTCTAAAAATTCATTACAAGATGCTGAATGAGACATTGATAGAAAGATAGCTTACACTATTTGCCAAGTGAGTTATCTTGCAATGTACCAGGTGAAGAAGAGGGGTTTTATTTTCAGTAATTAGGTTAATTTTCTCTTTATACCTATATTTGTTGGTGTTAAAGGTTACTTTTAGCAGCTATAACTATAACGTGACAGTGACATAAACATAATGTCCGCATTGTAGATCTTGCGCCGGAGCGTTAGTAACTGGTCCATATTGTACAAGTATACTTAACTTTGTTGCCAAAGTGATCCACAACTGTTCAGAGCCAAAGCTAGACGGGCGGCCTGTGGAACGGTGGTTTGTCACTCCGCCTCACCGTTACCATGTCTTCCGTAAAGTTTTGTTGTTTGTTGGGACACTTGTCGGCTACTCTAACGCCGACATTTTCTCTGAAGCCGCTAATTTGGAAAACAAAGTTGATAATTTGAAGAAACCAAAATTTTCATTATATGAAAATATCCCCGTGTTTCATAATATCCTTTGTATGAAACATTTCGTTGGGAGTAAATAAATTAACTTGAAAGCAAGAATTTATAGATTTTTTCGAAAACGAAACACTTTCGTGTATTATTATTTTTACTTTGAAAAAATACATTCGTTTAGGCCTAAAAAGGTTGAAAATCTGTCTCTCAGGCCCTCTCGCATGGTACTTTTGGCTGCCGATTGCTCTCTTTTTATAACCAATGCAAATTTAGAAAAATTTAAATTAAATGTTTTTTTTTACCCAAGTTAATAAAACTGATAAATTTGTCCCTTGAGTGCAACAAGTCTTTTCAATGCTTTGCAAACTTGGAAAAAATTAAATTAAATGTTTTTTTACCCAAATTAATAAAACTGATAAATTTGTCCCTTTAGTGCAACAAGTCTTTGCAATGCTTTAGCAATGCAAAGCCTTCTTGCACTCAAGGGACGAAATACACCACCACACATGCTATTCTGTAGATTATGAGGCTTAAAAGATAAAACAAACCAAGAACATGAATTTTTGATGGCCAAGAAATGATTACACAAATAAAAAAAATAAGATGAAAAACCGCCCGCCACAAACAATTTTACAAAAAAATGGGCCGAGAAACAAATCTATTTTGTGGGGTCTTAATGAAAGTAATTTGTCAAAATAACAATAATAAATTAACATTTGGGGCCTGTTTCGTTTATTATTTTTGAAAAGAAATATTTTGAGTTAGTTTTCAAATTCGTACCGACGGTCAGCGATCCAGGAACACTGGCAGAAATTTGAACTCTTGCCATCAAGTCGTAAAAGTTTGAGATCCTAGCTTTGGGCATGTACATGCTCCTTGACCAGGGGTTTCAACTGGGTGATCATTCTCAACTATTCCAGCTTTTTTGATGAGGTTGTGTCTTTTTTCCTGGAGTTTATATCATCAGGTTGATGGTATGTTGTAACATCATACTGGTGAAACAGTGTGCGATACGGGTGCTTTCGTCGACAAATTCATAAAAAAGATGCAGAAAGATGAGGTTTCCACTCTTGATTCATTCACATCAGGCCACAACAATAACACTAAACTAGAATTGCTATGTCCTAGATGAACCTTTTTGTTTCTATTTAAATCATAAATATCGATTGAGTAGACGTTTATTCTCTTTATGTACGCCTGTTTGTTTGGGCTGTTTGCGCTTTTTGAGATGTTGGCGTTTGCTGACATCAATTGATTGTTCAAGAATTATAACAATATGATATTCGTCTTACTTTGTCAGAAATGCGGTCTGTTTTTTCGCAATATCGACAAAATGATTTTAAACGAGCACTCGGGGGAAATGAGTATGACAGATATTTTTTTTCTTATCTTGGAATCGTAAGTTGAGACCAACAGTGTGTTTTCAAAATAAATTCAAAATTGTAACCCGAGTAATATTCATTTACATTTCAATAGCGCAATCCTCCACCCACTCATCTCTCTCACGTACACTACAGTAACATGCCCTCGGAGATTAGATGCAGAACAGGGAGAGTGGGGTGGAGCTGATTTATTCCCGCTTACAATTTTGTGATAGGTAGTCTGTAGAGTCACCCCCCCCCCCCCCAAAAAAAAAAAAAAAAAAAAAAAAAAACCTATGTTGGAGAGGGTGACAAACGTCATATCGCATATTGCAATGAATAGGTCACAGTACTATGATCACAACAGTGGCGATCAGATCTCGATCATTTGCTTTTCAAAGGTGAGATTCTAAAATGTTATGAGGAGGAAAGCGGAGAGATAGTTTCTATCCTGTTGAATTTCTATAACCGTTTTGTGACTAGGGCTGTCACGACTAATCGAATAATCGATTGTCGATCGTTCACGGCGAAATCGATTAGTATTTTTCGTTGTCGAAGAATCGGTAAATTTTACCCCGTTTTAGACGTTTAATAATTAAAAAAAAATTGGATAAAAAACTATTGTTTCTGGAGGTAAAAGGTCACGAACATCGACGTTAAACCTCAAGAAGCCATTAGAAGCATTTGTCTTTTAGGTACGTTCAAATCGTGACAGCCCTATTTGTGAGCACTGAACTTTATAGATCGTGCTAGAAAAGATGTCATTTCTGGTATTTCCTAACTTCGTAGTTATATTTACTTATTTACTGAAGTTTAACGACACTTTCGACAGAAGGGTCTCCTCGTGTCGGACAGGTTTACGGGCCCGAGGAAGCCGAGTACCCGGAGTGAACCACCGAGCAACGGCGAGCAACTATCAGACTCCCCAAGGTACTAACTCCACACAAGCAGGGTTAGCATTGGTTGAAGACTGCTGCACCATCGACGTGCAGTACGTCAGAGCCACCGTGCCCCCACGTGGGCAATCGGGATTAAGTGCCCAGGGACACAGTGCAGTCACTTCTGGCGGGGATCGAACCGAGAACCTTCCGGTTTGAAGTCCAGTGCTATAACCACTGAGCCGCCGCCTCCCTTGCGATCAAATTACACAAATTCTGTTATTTGTTTTACGCATGTGAACTCCGCGTTGTGAAAGTTGTAGCTGCAATCCACTACCCACGTCATGCATTCGGAACATAGTATTTTTCCTTTATCGGAATTGCGTTATGTAATTGTTCCGTTGTCATGATACAAGAACGAAAGATCTGCAAAGCTCAAAACTTCCTCAAAAGTCCCATTCAACCTACACCTTCCTTAGGCCATGGCAAATTAGCGTAACTGCTACTGAGTTTATCATGGATTGTAATAAATAAAAAATGGAACCTATTCTTTCAAAATAGCTAACTTAATTATTGTAAAAAGATTTAACCAATTCTCTACCATGCCCACTTTAGCCATATATGGATGACCTTTGTGTCCGCCTGTATGCGAGGAATTTTAATAAAATTTATGACATACCTGAAACTCTATCATCTGATTAATTGTTGGAAAGGGCTCTGTGAGCTCTCTGAGCCCTTTCCAGCAATTAATCAGATGGTAGGTTTGATCTGCGCATACCAGAACGTACAGATAATCATCATGAATAGGTGACAATAGTCGCTTTCGGCAGCGAAAGTGTTAAAGGGAACAGAACGTCTCGTTTGTGAAGCAGATATGATGGGTTTTGCACATGGCAGATGAAGATGAAGGGCAGAATTGGTTGTCACTTATTCGACATGATTATTGATTGAATACCGGAACAAAATGTTTAATTACGTGGAGAATATGCTTTACACACAGTATAAAATTGTTCCAACGAGGAGACCTATGGGGTGTTTCAGAGGAGTCATAAGGGATTACAAACTATGTTTCAGAGGCGGGACTTGGCCCCCCAAAAATGAGTGGCGATCTTTGTATGTAACGCTGGCAAAATATGGCCATTGCATAGGTAAAGAGTAAAACATGGGTAAAGTGTTAATTCAAAACGAGAATACATGTGTAACTTAGGACGCCAGTGAAATTTGCCTCAGGAATATGGCGTTTATTTTAAGCACCCTTACGAGATAATGCAAAAATGCTTCAATTATTACTCGATATTCATCAACTCAATTGAGGTGGAGGAATATATGTGGCACCCTCACACCCAGACCTTCCACACTCGTATATTACTTTGGCAACAACCGTATGCTAGTTATATCATTTCTCTATCACTGTACCTCGCGCGATACTACGTGACGCCTTGGTTCTTCTCGTTCTCAAAGTGCAGATATAACCCTTAACACGCAATGCTACATACGGCCAGCGCTATCCAGTAAAACCAGCATTCAGACTTTATTATTTTTCGCTTTTCCCGAAAGCAGAACTTATGATCCCTCGTTGGAACAAGTAATAAGCTACGTTTTAGAGGCAAAAATTAAATTCGTTTAGGCATTAAATAAATGTTTCCACGCGACTTAGGCGTGTGGTAGTCGTGTTAAGGAAAAGAAAGCATTACGTAATGCATATAGCCTCTTGAGTGAAACAAGGTGCCATCTGCAATGCTTTTAGCATTGCAGATGGCTCTCTGTTGCACCCAAAAGACGATATAATAAAAAGAAAACCGACACCCTTTAAGTGGGCATAAGAATTATCTCATTCTTGTGCACACTGAATGTTAAAATCTACTCGCGACGAAATCTTTCGTAAAATAGTCCGTTTCTGGTACATTCTCGTGTACGGCGGCGTAGAAGCGACATGTGATGTTTACTTACTAAATTGAGTTACTAAATTGAATATTCAATTTACTAAATTGAATATTCAATTTACTAAATTGAATATTCAATTTATTGCAAGGCAGTTTATTCAATTTATTACGAGACTGTTTATTCAATTTATTACAAAACTGTTTTTTTAATTTAGTAAATTGAATATTTAATTTATTACAATACTGTTTATTCAATTTATTAGGAAACTGCTTATTCAATTTATTACAAGACTGTTTTTTCAATTTACTAAATTGAATATTCAATTTATTACAAGACTGTTGTTTCAATTTATTACGAGACTGTTTATTCAATTTATTACAAGACTGTTTATTCAATTTACTAAATTGTATATACAATTTAGTAAATCGAATATTCAATTTATTACGAGACTGTTTATTCAATTTATTACAAGACTGTTTTTTTCAATTTATTACAAGACTGTTTTTTCAATTTAGTAAAATGAATATTCAATTTATTACAAGACTGTTTTTTCAGTTTATTACGAGACTGTTTATTCAATTTATTACAAGACTGTTTTTTTTCAATTTAGTAAATTGAATATTCAATTTAGTAAAATGAATATTCAATTTAGTAACTAAACATCACATGTCGCTTCTACGCCGCCGTACTCATGAGACAATTGTGTTATCCATCCAAACCGATGCCACCCTCTACATTTCAACACATTTCTATCGGTACATATAACGCCTGAGATGTTTTCATCTGTCGATGTTTTGTTCCATACAATAGAAAAACATTGGATGAGCATATATTTGTAATACAACAGAGGTATTCACTCAAACTGGAGCATTTCAATACATCGCTGACAGTTAATATCGCTTCCGATGTGTTCTCTTCCGTCGATAGGTTGTGAGACAAGGAGTATATATATATGATTGTCAGTGTTCAAGGTTTATTATGTAAAATATTGTTGATTGAATTGATTTTCGGACTATTTAATCGTCACCCTTGCGCATTTAATTACCCTTCGCTTCATTTGTTACTGCGCTGAAATATGTTTGAATCATCTAGACAGTAAAGGCCATTTTATACTGAAGGCGAAAGCGACTCCGACCGCGGTGGTCGCATTTGTTTTATTAACACCAATTTTAATGGAGTCGTTCATACTGAGGGCAAACGCGAACGCGACCCATTTTTTGTTCGCGCGGAAAACCGCGGAGATTGCCCCCAGAGCACGAACAATTCTATTCAGCCAATCAGATGGTGAGGTCACAGGACGTACTATGTCCTATCTGGAGGATTGTTCATTAACATTACGAATTTCCGCGCGAATCACCGCTTTCAGTATGGACGATAATTCGCGCGGAAATTTGCAGTGGTCGCGTTCGCCTCCAGTATAAAATGGCCTTTAGTGTCTCTCTTTTCATAAATGTAGCACAACATCTGAATGCTATTCAGTGATTAGTTGTTACAATCTGCGCGCTTTTCAATAGATTGCTACAGAATATTTACCATCTGAAGTCTCTCGTGGTTGGGCGTATTTTTATCTCACGCACACCCCCATTGCCCACGTGGGGGCACGGTGACGCTGTGTACTAAGGCGTACTGTACGTCGATGGTGCACATGTCTTCAACCACTGCTAACCCTGCTTGTGTGGAGTTGGTATGTTGGGGAGCTGACAGTTGCTCACCGTTGCTCGGTGGTTCTCTCCGGGTACTCCGGCTTCCTCCACCCGTAAGACTGTCACGGCCATGGTTAGCCATTGTGCAGAAATATGTGACCTTAAAACACCAATAAATAAATATCTCACGCACAAGGAGGATGAAGCTATTGTGGTATTGTTTGACAATCTACTGGCCTAAAACGGTTTCTGGCTTTCGGACAACTACTTAGCTCACTCGGTATATTTTCTGTCACGTGTTGTTTATGCTTCCACATAAACACCCGGAAGTAGAAATAGTATCCGTGAGTAAATTGTAGGGCCCTGCGATTACTCGAATTCCGAGTCGACACTCGAGTCGGAACGCAAAATCGACTCGACTCATCTCCGATTCGCGGATGTCCTTTTTGACGAGTCGATTCAGTCCCGATAAACGACAGAGTTTTCATTGTGAGTTCATTCTTTAAACGATGCAATAATTCAGTTTACCTACGAAAGAAATAGGAAAATATGTTACAAAACCCTATTCGTATCACTGTTAAATGATACCAACACGATTTACTGACCCCCTCATCGCGGCCTTAGTAAAGTCGGCATTATACATAAGTCGTAACGGGATTCATCACCTGAAGATAAGGCTTTGCTCTCAAGGTGAAACGCCCAATGGATGGTAGATAACTCTATTTGTGAAGAATGAAGTGCACTCCGAGCACTCGAGTCCGTATACTTCCGTTTAACGGAAGTATACGGATTCGAGTGTTCGGAGTGCACTTAATCTGTTATTGGTGTTTTGACTGCATCAACAACCCAATATGCCGTGCCTAATTTGGAAAACGTGTTAAAACTTGTCAAACTTGTTACCTGGAGGTTCTAACAGGCAAGAAAGGTCGGTAGCTCATACCAAAATATGTACGCATGGAATAGATAGCCGATTTAAAGTCGCATTTACTCGATGAAAGAACGTTAAATACCTATCTGTTGAGAAGAAATCGGGCCGTCGGTTTTATAAGAATCGCGAGTTTTAACCCTCTACCTAACGTAAAGGCCAAAACCGGCCAGCGCTATTCTCAAAAATAGCCAATTAATTTTCATTATTTTTTTCATTTTTTGTCTCAAAAACATAGGTTACGACCCCTCGTTGGAACGAGCTCGTCGAGCTCGTTCCAACGAGGGGTCATAACCTATGTTTTTGAGACAAAAAATGAAGAAAAAAATAGTTATTCAAAAATTATTTTTGCAAGTGTCGTCTGCTTTTCAGGTTAGGTAAAGGGTTAAACTAGAATCGAATCGAGAATCCTCTCGAACTAAAATATCCGACTCACAGGGCCCTAGTGAATTGGTAGAGATTGACGGGGCAAGCATTCACTCCACTTCCGATAAATATTTTTGGTTTATTTCACAGTATCACAATCCGATACTAAAGCAGGTCAAGGTCAAATGAATGTCACAAAAATTCGTATAATTAATGACACTGAATGATATACATAAGTTACTGTGAAACACAAGGTATTGTTTTGAACAATATGGGGATTGTCCTACAGTTTCTAAATTTAAAGCCGATCCAGCAGTTATATTTGTCGACCTTAAAGGTAGGCCAAAAATAAACACATTCTTCAGCTATACGGGAACAGTGCTTCTGTATCTCAAATCTATTCTATTGTGTATTCGTAGCACATTCAACGAGCTATTGATCCTCTCTCAAATAATTTCCTGAGTAATAAGTATAATTAAGTGATGTTCTCTTTGCTAAAAGAACGTGTAAGATGTCGAAAGCAATTTATAGATGATGTTCGTACTAGAATGCCTTTGCACTTGACAGAATTGTACCGTGGGCTATAGTAGAGACGTCTATTTCCTTCTAGTATTGACATTCGATACTCGTTTATGGAATGCCAAATACTACGTAAATGGCCAAGGCACAAATATTTAGCACATTAAACACAACTTTTTTTGAAGTTTCGATCTCAAGTCACATTACTGATTCAGTTTTGCGTGTGTTGTAAAAAACCGCTGGCTCCAAATTTCCTTCTAACACCACATAGGTGAGAAACTGCTATCGTTAGTTCCCCAAACGATAATGTTTTATCAATCTAGATGATACACTAGGAAATTTAAACGCTTTTAAAGGAGATGTTTATTGCTGTTTTCCAATTCGATTTAAAAAGGTGGGGCGAAGTAGGAGAAAACACGAGTATTGCAATAATGACCATTCACGTGTGATTCTTTAGTTTAAACAGTATTTATTTCAAAAGAATTTCCATGGTAATACATAGCTTACATTATCATTGGGTGTGGATTCGACATTAAGCTGTTAGCTTATCTGTGGTCGTTTCCACTCATAGTAATTTTAACAGGTAGCAAACGAGAAGACAGTGAGACCTTTTCCTTCCATCAAGAACGTGTACAATAAGATACCTGTCGACACAAATCATTCGCGAATAAAGAAAGATAGAAAATACTATAAAAAGATACAAATTGGTTAGATTTCCCAAACTGATATAGAGTAAGAAGATAGAAGTACAGTTCTTAGGAAGAGAAAGAGTAAGGAGCGCCTAGTCCAAACCGAACCACCTCCATGTTTGTACCTTGATACTGTAACAAGCGAATTCTAAATTTTAACGTCGTTGGACTGTCATAAGAACATATACTCTAGTGAGGGAAACGACCGAGAGTTAGTTTATCGTGGTACAATAATTCTGAGCATATTTTGGTGAATTTTCACAGTTAAACAATAGTAGCATAAATAGATTTCGGCGCCCGGATACCAATGTGTGATTCTTTAGTGGGGGCAAATGGTGTATTGGAGCAGATTTGCCCTTTAATCGCCTGCACACTGATGTCGAAATATCTAAGATTCAGGGTGCAAATATTTCCCATAATACAACTAGAAATTTAACCAATTCAGTCTTGTTTGACAGCGCTCAATGAGCTCTGTCAAACAAGATTCAATTGGTTAAATTCCCAGTTTCATTATGGGAAAAATGGCTACGTCAAATCTGGATATTTTGACATCAGTGCGCAGGGGGTTAAAGAACTATGTTAGGTACCCCCACCTCCTTCAGCTTAGATGTCACTTTGATCACTCTGTTTGGGTTAGTTTGAGAAAGTTCGATAGGCCAATGACAGTATCTCTGAGAATGTCATGCACCACGTTTTAATAATAATAACTCTTCGGTCTTCCACTGATTTGTCGCGGTCCTCTAACGAGGAGCCCTACTTAACCCAGTGGCCTGCCGTGGTATTCCACCCTTACTTCCCCTTCTAAGCATTCAGTCAAACACCATTTCATAATTCTACCCCATTGGCGCCTCTCGATCTCGCCAGCTATAAAATTGACCCTTTTCATCATGCCTTTCCTTATCCAATTATCTTTTATGTTTCCAACACAGTTTCCATTAGTTCCCCAAGGAGTCTTGTTCTACTAGGCAAATATTTGGGGCATTCCAAAATTAAATGATCACGGGTCTCCGTTACACCTAAATCACACATTTGACACACTCTTTCCTCGTCTTTCACGATTCTCCGCCTCAACTCAAGTGATATGGATTTCATTTTGAACAACAATGACCCCCCCCACCCCTCCAAACGATCCATCCAGGCACCACTCCCCAAAAGCTGGCGCTTCCTTTTATATTACCCGTCTTGGTCCTAATTCCAGCTTGCAAATTTCTATTACAAATCCCCAAGGACCCTTACTCTTCCCCTGCTGAAGTCCAACTTCTAGATCTTCAGTCTTTATAGAGTAGTTCTCCATTAGCTCCCTCTCCCAGAATTCAGTCAAAAGTGTCGCATAATCCCTCATTGGCGATTTCTCGACCACCATAACTATAAAGGTGATCCTTTCCCTCATGTCATTCCCCATCCACTTATTCTTCATGTTTTCATGCCACTTTCCGTTGGTATTCTAAGAGGTCTTGTTCTACAAGGCAAATATATCAGGCATTCTAAAATGAAATGCCCCAGGATTTCCGTTACTCCTGAAATACACATTTCGCAGACTCTTTTCCCTCCTTTCCCGATTCTCCCCTCGACGTCAGTGACTCCGATCTCACTTTGAATAACAAAGACCCCCATAAGACCCATCTGGGAACTCCTCAAAAGCCGGAGCATCTTTTTTGTACAACCCACCTAAAGGGCTGTTGGTCCTATTCCAGCAGGCCAGTTTCTATTGCAGTTCTCGAGCACCCTTCCCCTAATAAGCAGGTCTGAAAATAAGCAGTCTGATATTTGCAGAATGAGGTCCCCAGGGGGTGAATTTGATGATACTATTCCATACAGTCGGCCAATTTATCCTCTTGGTACCTCTTTCTGTTTAGTTGTGAGACCTTGATTCAGAGTGAGGTTTACAGAGGGTAGCATCACTAAATTCACCCTCTGGGGACCTCATTTTGCAGATGACAGTCTGCTTATTTTCTGGCTTGCTAATAAGTCTGTCCCCTGCATCAGTCCTCCTTCTAGATCGCCAGTCTCTATAGAGAAATTCTCCATTCGCTCCCCCGCTTGCCTTAACCACGCTATCTGAATGTTACAGTTCCATAATGGTTAAACGTCGTTTTACACCATCTGCTGTTTGGAAGGTTTACCAGGTAATTTAGGTAGCATAATTTTCCAATATCTATTCTATCTTTAACCGGCATCCACTGGGGTTCACCTCTGACCTCGTTCAGTGCGGCTGCGTTACTTGAACCGGTTATCCCCCCCCGACACGCATCATTTTGTGGGATCTCATAGTTCCTCAGTACCATTTAGTTTAGAGGGATCACATCTGTTCTGTATGTTATACTTGGTAATTCCACCCTATCCTAAATAGATTTTCCAACGAACACCTTGTTAAAGCTATTTCTTCCCAGAAGTTTTAGCTGATTGAATATTATTTTCCCCTTTGTTTTAAGTTTGTATGTGTACTCTCGGTGTTTGCCTCTATCTGTAACACATAGACTCACCCACAAGCATTCATATTCGTCCGTTTCTATCCCTGTTATACCCTTGCCTTCCTCTTCAGCGATAAAGAATTTACCCACCATCCACCTTCGTGACTCATCTCCCTTATGGCCCACAGGTATTACCTTGCTTTTGTTTCCGTTAAGTTCAAGACGCCATTCATCCCCGTACTTTTCAGCTATGGTTAACCCTTTACGCGACGTAACGGCAAAAACCGGCCAGCGCTATTCTCATAAATTGCCAATTAATTTTCATTATTTTTCATTTTTGTCTCAAAAACATAGGTTATGACCCCTCGTTGGAACGAGCTCGTTCCAATGAGGGGTCATAGCCTATGTTTTTGAGACAAAAAATGAAAAAATGAGTTATTCAAGAATTTTTTTTGCAAGTGTCGTTTGTTTTCATGTTAGATAAAGGCTTAACAGTTTTTGTAGTCCTCTTCATTATCGGCTAATAAAACCATGTCATCGGCAAAGAAAAGCCCTGGAATTTTTGTCTCGCCGAATTTTACCCCATTCTGCGCTTGCAATCAACTCATCAAATAAATATTTTATGTACAATGATAACAGAATCGGTGACAAGATACAACCCTGCTGAACGCCTATCTCCAATGGGACATTCCTGGTTGTGGTGTTTCCCGGGTTAAGTACACTCTGCACATCTCTGTACGGTGCTTTCCTGATTCCAACAAAACTTCCTCCGAATCCAAGGCCTTCAAGTTTCTACAACTCCACTGTTTATTTGATCAAATTTACTATGAGGCTGAGGAGAAAAGGAAATGGTTCCGCTTTCCCGACCGACCCTAATTTTCATGCCCGATCCTAATCTTTTTTATAAGCATTAAACAAAAAAGTTATTTCCATATAAAATGATGTCGGAAGATACGTATATACGAACTTCAAATACATGCGCACCGCGAAATGTTTTTTGAGGGAACAAATGAAAAAGTATTAACATTTGAATGGAGATTTTTGTAAATGACACTGACCAGTTTTGGTTGTAACGTTGGGTTAAGGCAACTCTCCTTTATTGAATTTTAGACATTTCCTTCTGACTTGTAGCCACCTCTCTCTTACAAAGGGAATTCTTATATTGACCTTTTGACATTTCCTTCCGACTTGTAGCCACCTCTCTCTTACGAAGGTGGCTCCCTTATATTGACTTTTATACATTTCCTTCTGCTTGTAGCCACCTCTCTCTTACAAATGGGACTCTCTTATATTGACCTTTTGACATTTCCTTCTGCTTGTAGCCACCTCACTCTTACGAAGGGGGCCCTCTTATATTGACTTTTATAATTTCTTTCTGATTTGCAGCCACCTCTCTCTTACAAATGGGACTCTCTTATATTGACCTTTTGACATTTCCTTCTGGTTGTAGCCACCTCTCTCTTACAAAGCGGGCTCTCTTATATTGACTTTTATACATTTCCTTCTGCTTGTAGCCACCTCTCTCTTACAAAGGGGACTCCTTTATATTGACTTTTATGCATTTCCTTCTGCTTGTAGCCACCTCTCTCTTACAAATGGGACTCTCTTATATTGAGTTTTTGACATTTCCTTCTGCTTGTAGCCACCTCTCTCTTACAAAGGGGGCTCCCTTATATTGACTTTTATACATTTCCTTCTGACTTGTAGCCACCCCACTCTTCCAAAAATCGGTCTTATGTTGATATTTCTATTGTTGGTTAAGTACATATTTTTGTGTAACACTAACACTTCTAAATGGCTGAAATTCTGCCAGGCATAATCAATTACATGGCCAATAGTGCGTGTCAGGAACAAATCCAACCAGGTTTTGACACCTCGTGCAGTATGCAAACAGTGTTTTGTGTTTTTTTCCATTACTCCTGTTAATTGACAGAAAATCTTGTAATTTGTTAAAACATTACATCAAACTCATTTGTTTATAGATCTATTTGACCTCAGAGAATCCACTACAGGCATTTAATTTATTATATTTTGTTTGACAGAGCTCCGTGTGCTCTGCCAAATAAGGTATAATATGATACATATTGAATTCATCTGTAGAACACAGGAAAGTGACTAAATCACTGTTAATTGTGTTCACTGCCAAAGTGGCAATTGCAATTGACGGGATTTCGTTGCATTTCAGGTATATTGTAAGTAAATAAATTGAATTAAATAAGTTTTGTTAACCCTTTACCTAACATGAAAAGTAGACGCCACTTGCAAAAAAAAAAAATAGTGTTTGGAATCTAACATTTTTGAGCCCGTGGAAATATTGTCCACCCGTGGAAAGTGACCAGTCCACGGCGACTGTACTATGGTAGTCGTAACACAAGTTCTATTTAATTAGCACGAGCCATACTCAGGGGCGTAGGAAGCTTATAATATTGGGGGGGGGGGGGTATTGTAGACGGGAGCTTGTAGGGGACAGCACGACCGCCTTTGGCGGCCCGATCTGCGTAGCCAAACCCGGGGAGAGTGCGGGAGGGGGATACCAGGAAAATTTGTGAAATATGAACTACTGAGAGCTAATTTCCTCGCTTCTCAAGTAAAAAAATCAAGGTATCGTTGCTGTTAATTTTTGGTGTTTATCCCTTTACCTGACATGAAAAGCAGACGACACTTGCAAAAAAAATTCTTGAATAACTAATTTTTTTCATTTTTTGTCTCAAAAACATAGGTTATGACCCCTCATTGGAACGACCTCGACGAGCTCGTTCCAAAGAGGGGTCATAACCTATGTTTTTGAGACAAAAAATGAAAAAATAATGAAAATTTATTGGCGATTTTTGAGAAAAGCGCTGGCCGGTTTTGGCCGTTACGTCGGATAAATGGTTAAATTGTTTCTTCAATCTTTTCTTTGTATGTATAGCTTTGTGGAATTGTTTCTCTGCCCTATCTGTTTATCTAAAGTTCATTGAAAATTCTTACCCAACTTGTCTGTCCAGTTACAGTTTTGTTGAATTCTGTTTTTATGTCCTCGTCTCCTTATCAATATTTTGTTCAATATTCGTTTCCGACTTTCCAATCCGTATATAGGTTTGTTAAGTTTCTCGTCTTAATATTGTTTCATTGTTTGTTGTTATTGTTATAAGATTCCATTATCTGTCTACAGTTGTTGAGGTGAATTGTGCTGTTATGTATATGTATACTAGCGGGTGTTACCCGGCGTTACACTGGAGAAGATGGTTATATCAATATACCCTCAGATATGATCGGCCCAGCCATTTTCGAAATAGAAGGTCAAGGTCACCAATTTCAAGGTCAAGGCCACCCCGCAACCCGATAAAGTCAAAATGATCGATGGGTCAATATACCCGCACATATGAAATTTTATCCCGATCGGCCCAACCGTTTTCGAAATAAAAGGTCAAGGTCATCAATTTCAAGGTCAAGGTCACACCGCAGGGGCACCCCGATAAAATTAAAATGATCGATGGGTCAATATACCCGCACATATGAAATTTTAGCCCGATCGGCCCAGCCGTTTTCGAAATAAAAGGTCAAGGTCATCAATTTCAAGGTCAAGGTCACCCCGCACGGGTACGGCACCCATCCCATATTACTCGCAGGGACGAATTACCCCCGTGAACAAAATTTGAGATCGATCGGTCGAGAAACGGAGGAGTTCACCCGGAACAAAGAGAGATAGAGAGAGATATAGATACAACATTCGCGTTTATATATTAGATATACACAAAGGAGAAATTACGCACCCCCAAATATAGTGAATGATAATATGCCACAGTTCATTGAAAGTCTGTTGCTGGTTGTGTGTATGATTGTATTGATGGTCCAACAAATGGTTGTGAGCGTGTATGATTGAATGTGTCCCACAAATAGGTCCCGGGAATCACGTGCACAATGTAACCCGAGAATTTTCTAAAATACGGTTTGTGCATGACTCAGAATTGAGTATTTTAGTGACTATTTTTCAATGTTCGATCGCTAACTGTCACCATGGCAGGAAAAAGGGTGACATTTGCACAAATATGGCAAATTACTGGTATGCATTCCACCGGTATGTCGATTTAAAGTAATCGGTCATCAAGTCAACATCCATTACATAGTCACCAGTCGTTTGGTGAGAAAACACATGCACTCCAATGAGAAGAAGGACCGTCTACGGCCAACACGACCACCTGTGACATCATAAAGTGAAAACAGGGTACTTCTTAGGCTGGTGCGACGACAACTATTCACCTAAAGTACTGTTCTGAATCAGAAGAGCCTGTGGCTACCAAATCAACGAATCTCCACGAGAAGGTTCCGGAACGCCCTGAGAAAAGCCCTATTGAGGTCCAAAAGGGCCATTAAATGTTCTCTACTACGATATCATCTCCAAGGATTACGTTTGGCTTAGTGTTTATAGCATTTTTCATTCAGAGTATTGCATTGACTACCATTCCTTGGTCTACCAAGAGTCATGATCTGATCCACTGGAGCACATTTGGGACATTTTAGGGCATCGAACTCAAGCACACTAACTTCCAGTACAAACTCTTCGAGAATTAGAAGTAGCTTTGCATCAAGGGTGGCGACAGATTGGAGGATACGACGCTGGATAGAATCTATTATCGTATGGACGATACGGCAGATATTCAACTGTAACACTGGCTCATGTTCTCTAGAGGTTATAAATGCCATTTTTATCGATTGATAGCCAAATAATGTTGCCTTGTTGACTTTTCAACTACTTACTAAAACGGGTGTCGTATTGGGCTCTAGCAGTTATTTTTTTGTTCGTCAGTGTTGTCATTGAACTGATGATGAAAGCTATGATTTTTGTGCGTTCGTCTAGCCTGAATATGTTCTTTCAAGATAGCATTCAGCTGTTGAAGCTTACTTTGTGAGTACTTTACTGATATGGATGTTTCGTCGGCTGAGTGCTAGAATGTTCTATGTCCCATAGGGGACATAGAACATTCTAGCACTCAGGCGACGATTTTATGATTGTAAATATATTGTTTGATATCAGTAAACTACTCTATATCTTTATATATATTCGCACTGTTCCTCTTCCCATCCCACACAATTAGGTCCGCCCCCAGCACGCCACTAAAATACCAGTCTTCGGAGTTGCAACATGGTGTCAAATCAATAGAAGTTAGAACACTGGCACGTGAAAAAGAAAAATAAATTTATATTACGAATTTATCACCATGAAATTATTTATAAAATATTTAAATGACCGTGGTGGGTCAATTTTTCTTTTTCTTCACAACTGTATTTATTTGACATTTCAATTTTTACGCACACTGGGTGATCGTCTGCGTTCATCGTTTTACCTAAATCGATTGTAAACAATGGCTGGTCACGACGTATACGGCAATTTTGACATTGCAAATTTGAATACGGCAATATCATCTGGCTTTATATCTAACTCCATTTTTACAAACTGTGTTTTTTCAGTTCTCGGGAAACGGTCAAAACCAAAATACAATGTAATACTGATGGCCTACTTCCACCTACCACGGAACGTAACTTTTACGTGAAGTGAACAGTTGAAAGAAATTTGAGAGAGGCGCGGCTTAATACGTTTTCTTTGCATTACTTAATTCATTGGTCAATAAAACATTTAATGACATAAGTGCATTTGACTTGGACAGTGTGTCAATTGCTACCTGAATTTCAATAATATGCGCCCGCTTTTATGCCAGAAAAATAATATGTCTACCAGTTTTAGTTTTTAAGTCTTTGTTCACTGAAGTAGAGGACGACTAACACTATTTATTTATTTGGGTCGCGAACGTTTAATTATAAGGAATGATCGTTTCTTTTTGTCTATTTCTTGAGTTACGAACCCCAAAAAACAAAGTCCAAACTGTGTAAATGGGCGTCTGTCCATCTACACTTATGTCAAACTGGACTACTTGTACGACCATATGCAGATTGTTTCCGAAGAAGAAATAATTAGCTTTGTAACAATTTTCACCAGCTGACCAGTGTAATGACCGCCGCAATTCGTTTGAACCAAACTAGTCTTTGTTGTGCAGACAAATAAGTTGTTCAGAGTGACAAACTAATACACACTAGGGAATGATACAAATAAATGTACAACCGCTCTTGCGGTACTTACATGTCATAATAATAACTGCTTTAATTCAGTTATCGGACAAGAACCAATTGAGGGGACGTGAAATTGGTTGCAGATCCATTCCTTTTCCGTTACGAGGAATTCTGTTGGGAAAGATAACAGTGTCGAATGTACAGATAAAGGAGGCATAAAATATATTATTGATCGAGACTGATTTCCCAGTTTCAACTCCATCGAAATCTTCAAGAGGAAGTTCCATAACCACTGGCATTCATATAAGTCACCCTCTGCCATATCTTGCTGCACTTGTTATCAATTACTTTGTTCCCAACAGATTTATATCACATGAAACGTCGTTAATTTCGACGTTACAACCCATGTCTTATTTCCGGATTATCAACTAGTGTCTAATCCGCGCGTGCTCCCATAGCCGCAGCATTGTATTCTTGTGCGAAGTTCACATGACGTCAATTACGACAACAGGTGCAAGTAAAGCGCATTCATGGCGTCATGGCGTGAAGCGTCTGAGTCAACGGCCTTAATGTCGGTTGTTTTGGGAGAATTTAGAGACAATGAGTTAAATAAAAAGTGTAAAGAACATTCGAAAATTCATGTGATATACAGAATCTTTACCTCGTGATGTTTGGATATAAGATTTTTTGAAACTCGTTTGATGAATTCGATTCACAACTCGCCTAAAGGCTCGTTGTGAATCAAATTCATCAAACTCGTTTCAAAAAATCTTATATTCAAACATCACTCGTTTGAGATCCTCTATATTCGAAATTTAAAATATTATCTTCAGATGTTGAAGTTGATTGTATTTCTCATTGTAAGCAGTCATTATCCTAACCATCAATAAATAGTCTTTTCCTGAATGGTTTCACCGTTCGCTACCAATAGAAATGAGGGAAACCACGTTCGGTTTGATGGAAAAATTCAGAATGTTATCACACATCTATTAATGTAAAACATGGGATTTCCAATGTTCTGCCTGTACAATAAAAATACAGTTGTATCGCACATGTGGTGATACAATACACGTTCGATTTCGTTTCCAACGTAAACAGAGAAGGCATCTGTCTAAATCAATCACATCAATCATTGGTCGAATGCACCGGTGTCGAGATCGTTTGGAAATTCCAAGTTCTGCATTTAGATTTGTTTACCGGGGGCATTTAAACAATCAGATTCGAGTCAAAAATTTATAAAATAAAAAATATCATTCTGACTGATTGTTCCTTGACAAACACTTTCCACAACTGGCCATGTAATGATGGAGTATGCTAAACTTATTAGCTATTTAAAAACGTTTGTGTTGTGTTATTCCCTGAAAAGGCTGCCTTTCGGTTCAATTTCAAAACATATGTTCTGGTAGTATTTGGACGTCCTTTTCAAGGACGGTCAAAGGGAACCAGAAAACCTCTTTTGAGACCATACTCTACGATTTTTACTGGAAAGTTCACATCCTTGAACTCAACAAATTGTATTACATGCCCATGCAGTCTCTCTTACGCAATACGGCGTGCAATACGGCTGTGCAATACGGAATTCCGTATTGCACACCAACCTGTTCCAACCGGGACTTTTTTTATGCAATGCGACTGCATAAAGTGCATGGTGTTTACCACCGTTGATAGAAAAGAAAATTAGGTCAGTAGGTGCTTGGGTCATGTAATAAATACAAAACCACATGTATGTTTCAATGAGTCGTTTTGTATTCAATTCGTCAGATGTGCGTAGAAAGAAAACGTCTCGACCTTCGGTCTCGACGTTTTCTTCATACGCACATCTGACTCATTGAATACAAAACGACTCATTGAAACATACATGTAGTTTTGTCTATGGATGAGACGTCCGGCCTATTTCTTTCCCATATTTGCGCACTTAGAATGCAGTCCTTGGTCGCAAATGAATACGTCCCCTCCTCTGGAGATATCTTTAAAAAGAGACGTAATCTAACATGACAGTGAAACTGACTGTTACATAATTTATATTGATATGTTTGTCTGTCTTTCCGATGTTTGGTGATATATCAGAGAAAAACGATACGCTTGTGATTCTCATAGGAGAACAACCTTAGTAAGAGTTAGACTACTAAACTATAATTCATGGACACAATGATTGATCTTCCAATGATCTTCTTTCTATTAGAAAATTACGTTTAGCAATTTGTCAGTTCAACTGTTTTCTTGCGCTATTAATTACGTCAGATGACTTGTATATATCTGCAAAAGCCTATTAAACACTGTCAAGGAACAGAGAGCTGCGTGCATCATTCTTAACGATATTATCCATTCGTTTCGTATTTGATAATCTCCTGTGTATTTTATATTCACACAATGAACACTTCCAATTCCAGGTCCATAACTTACTCCAATGTTAAATGTTATTTCTTGTTAATCAGGAATATTTGAAACTTCACGTCGTTTCGTAACTGCTGTCAAATTCAATTTGCGTATGGTTACAGTAGCCTAATTATTTTTCCATTGCTTACTGTACTAACTTATTTCTGTCTACCCATCTCATCTAGTAATCATGAAAGAAATAGCCCAATATCTATTTCGTTCACTACCTCATTGGATAGTTTACACTCTCCCATCAAAACAGTTTTGCTGGGTGGTTTCTGCCTCCAGAGCTTGGGATTTTTTAACTACAATTCTTCAGAACATTGTTTTTTTTACTAGTAAATGCCATGAAAGTTCAGTGTAAATGCTGGCTGTAGGAGACAGCTTATATAAGCTTTGGCTTGCTGCTGAATGCCTTTTCATAAATTTGTAATTGTTTTAAACTTTATGTAAATGAGTATGCTTTTCTGAAATAAAATACTGATTAAATAACTACAGTCAAGTTTCGAAATGCATAAGTACCTACAGTTTTACTTGTCACTAACGTTGTCTTTGTTTATGGGACTCTCACAGTTTCGGAGAGGAGGTGGGGTGTAGCCATAACCAATAGTCGGATCTTCATCTTTATACAGACATTTAAACAATTTTATTGATGGCTCCAAATGCCTTATATACCAAAGCAATCAGCGAATCGGAACCATTTTGACAGCATTTAATGTTGAGTGTAAAACAGTTTGGGGAATTTTTACTGAATGAGTTTAGGATATTATAAACACGCATATATAAATAAACACACATCGGCACAGAGTCTTTCATCCTAAAAAATGCATAACAGAAGTGCCGAATTCTGTATTTTGTACCTTAGGCAGGAAATTTGAAAAAGAGATTGATTCTCACTGATTTCATCTGCATTACATGGTATAATTCATTGTAAACAACTAATTCTGGGGGATACCGAGTAATTTCATGTGGACTGTGCCATTTCCATGGACGCTCGACCTGTTAGCATGCCTTTTGGGGGGCTTGTCGGTAGTCGAGTGGTCTATGGCGCTGGTCCAGTTTCGCTAGGCGATTGGTGCCGCAGAAATGTACTCTCATCAAGGCAGTGGTTCGATCCCCATCGGCGTCAGAGTCTTTCATCCTATATATATATATATATATATATATATAAACTATAAAATATAAAAAACGATATTCTCTATTTATAGTCTAAATGGATTGCAAATATTTAATTCATACTAGAACAAGGAGGTTTTTTCCAGTCGGTTACGGTTTTTGCGGCAACCCGGAAAGCCTTTTGCGGCAAACCGGAAAGCCGAATCGTATGACCCCCAGCAAAAACCGGCCGAATTGTTTGCTGTATTTGAGCATAAACTAGTCATACTGTCTTACTGGGAGAGAACTGGTGTAGTAATCACTATGGACTCTCGTAACTTAGTCTACCTGACTAAAAGGGCAAATACGTCATGGTGTCATTTTCCATCAGACGCGAGTCAATAAGGGAGAAAATGTGACAATGAGAACACAACACAGATCAGATGAACTTTAACCCTTTACCCAACATAACGGCCGAAACTGGTCAGCGCTGTTCTCAAAAATCAGCAATTAATTTTCATCATTTTTTCATTTTTTTGTCTCAAAAACATAGGTTATGACCCCTCGTTGAAACGAGCTCGTTCCAACGAGGGGTCATAACCTATGTTTTTGAGACAAAGAATTCAAAGCATTAGTTATTCAAGAATTTTATTTGCAAGTGTCGTCTGCTTTTCACGTTAAGTAAAGGGTTAATCATTTGGACCGAAACATCGGTCTTACGGGTTCAAAGGGTTAACAGGAATTAAAAAAAACCTAGAGTATTAATTTTGTTTCCAGAACTGAGATGAACGTCCAAGGTTCATTAATGAGTGATCAAAGTGAATTTTTCGTTGCTTTTTCGTAACTTGTTCGAGTTGGATAAAACACGTTCCTCTTTCTTGTTTGTCGCCTATTTCGAAATCAGTCGATTGAGATAAGCAATTAATAATAATTATCATTGTAGATGTAATGGCACAAACAACCAGAAACATTCAGGTTCTGCATAGGTATTCTGGGATCGCCCGACTTTTGGATTACCCATAACATTACTTTTGAATAGCCTCCCCTTCCAATTTGTGCACCGAGTCCCAAAGTGCCTGTTTATCATTAAACTGAGAGGGTAGCAGTTCCTGATTAGAGCGCCATCTGAAAATGTCGTCTGCAACAGCATGGTTGCCGACTGGCTCCAAAGGAGCGGTTGGATGAATTGTGGTTGCCGACTGGCTCCAAAGGAGCGGTTGGATGAATTGATAGGTGTTTTTAAAGGCGAAGCAAGAAGAGTGTAAGACCAGAGAAAATGTTTAACGGCACACTGACGTAATATTGACAAAACTTGGTGATCTAACTTCGAAGATTTTTGGCTGGGGAAATTCGCTGTCGACAGTCGATCAACAATCTGACTGATATTACCAAAGGCCGCGGGATTCTAATCTAGTCTGTATTCAGACAAAAGACTGTATATTAGACGAATTCTCTTAATTTACAGTCACACATTAATACATTACAGAAACTTACGTTTTGTTTTTCCCAATAAACATTGGTTTGATATTCTGGTGTCCCTCTGTTTTAGCATTTGTACGCAAGGGAACCTTTATATTTGGTATTCTAGAGTACCCAAGAACCCAACCAGTGTATTTGGTATTCTGGCAACCAGCATTGTTTGGTATTTTGGAGGACACAAAATGTTTTGGTGTCTTATAGTACCAATCTTGGTACTCTGGAGAATCAATACATTTGGTATTCAGGAATACCAAATACCGTTTGATATTCTATAGTACCTTGTATTTTGGTACCGCGATACTCTATGGCGACAAATGGAGTACCAAATTTGGTACTCTGGAACACCTGGATATTTTAGGGTGTAATACGACTACCAGCACATATACGGCGATGCTTTTTGCACTTTGGAAAGAGCAGGGACACGATATATATAAACTATGAGTAAAAATGCTGGGATTGAAAGCCACGAGTGAAACTGCCGAGATGATCACGTGTAAATTGTTTCTACATATGACCATAACGTGGCCTTCGTCACGTAATGATCATCTGTAGAAATATTTTAAAATCGTTTGTTGACATACATTTTAACTATGAACTTCTTCCAAAATATCACAGAATGGGAATTGTCTTTGGAATATCTTTTCTACGTATTTTTTTCTCTTTTTTGTGACTGTGATTAGTTTTTTCTTGACGATCCCTTCAGCGATTTAATATTTCGAGATTTGAATAAATATGTTCATCTGTGTGCAACCTGTGGATTTTCAAAATGGAGTGTCGCACCTGGCCTAAAAATATGACAATGAAAATAAATATGGCGTTTTCCTTGAACAAGATACAAACAATATGGATCCTCAGTTCAAACGTAAAAGCTGGTTGTCCGAGGCATCTTTAACCATAAAGAGTTTTGTTATAATTCGCCTCTGTTTATTGCACTGATCGAAATGTGGTAGCAGACTTTCAGAAATAACTCGTACCAATTTAGTTGTAGATATACATTCGATCGGGTTCTATGCAACACAGCCTCTATTTTATGTATACACGTGTTATTCAGAAACGAGTTGAATTTCAGAATCAATAAGTATCACCAATGATATGTTATCGTTACCTGGATATAACCTTGAGGTCGCCAACAACCAGATTGTAGGGTATAAAATAAATAACTTCCACAGATGCCGTCGTTCAACAAAGATTACACATCTCAAAAACATTCCCTAAATCTATAAATGTAGTTTGGAGTTTATAAATGTAGTAGTCGAAAGACAATATTGAAAACATTACAGCACGAAAAGCCAAAGGGACAATGGCGAAGACACAGGTTGGGTCAGAGGAGAGGTCTCTCCCCAACCACGACTGTTGACGGAAATTTTAACTTTCGCTGTTTTCCTTGTACTTTCTCATCCACGTTACGAATAATTGCCCGTTCCCAGTTCCAGTCACTGAAATTTACTGAATAAAGAGAGATATCCATGAACTTTCCGACAGATATTGGCAATGCGAAGTATTGCAGCGTAACGTTTGTGGCACGCCACGATGATTTGCTTCGCTTGTAGTTGCCAGAAATCTCATGCCCCTGCCCCCTCCCATACTCCTACAATGAAAGGCTGTATATAAGCCAAGGAACAAGAACAATATACGTGAACTGATATTGCTTCCTTAGGGACAGAGTGTAAAGTTTATTAACCCTTCACCCAACACGAAAGTCAGACGACTCTTGCAAACAAAATTCTTGAATAATTAATTTTTTCAATTTTTTGCGTCAGAAACATAGGTTATGATCCCTCATTGGAACGAGCTCAACGAGCTCGTTCCAAAGAGGGGTCATCAGCTATGTTTTGAGACCCCCCAAAAAGGAAATTAAATGGTTAGCAATATACATGAAGTGATTATGCTTCCTTGGAGGACAACGATTGAAGACTCTTAAATATTCTTCGATGTTACGATGGACAAATAGAGCTTATTATGACAGTAAATTGATCTGGGTTGTCGTATTCCGTCGCGTTGACGAGGTCAGATCGCCAGATCAGACGATCACACGTCAACTCGACGGATTGCGACAAATCAGGTAACTTTACCGTCATAATGATCTGTTTATTAAAAGCCATTACGGAAATTCACGTTTCAAACGAGAAATCAAAATCAATATGAGGGGAAATAACGTGCAATTGTAACAAGAACTACATTTATTTTCAAACACAAAACACTTTAAAAAATATGGGGGACTTCCCAAAGTAGCATTTCAAAGTTTCCAAATTTGACAGCATTCAGCATTTCATTCTTCCACACCAGAGTCAGATTCACGCATTAACCCATTAACCAACGTAACGGCCAAAACCGGCCAGGGCTACTCACAAAAATCGCCAATTAATTTTCATTATTTTTTTCATTTTTGTGTCTCAAAACATAGGTTATTACCCCTCTTTGGAACGAGCTCGTCGAGCTCGTTCCAATGAGGGGTCATAACCTATGTTTTTGAAACACAAAATGAAAAAAATAGTTATTCAAGAATTTTATTTGCAAGTGTCGTCTGCTTTTCGTGTTAGGTAAAGAGTTAAAGTAACTTTAAAGAAAGAAACCTACGATTTTATTTATTGATGTTTAAGGTCATATATTTATGTACAATGGCTAACCATGACCATGACAGTTTTACGGGTGGAGGAAGCCGGAGTACCCGGAGAGAACCACCGAGCAACGACGAGCAGCTGCCAGCTCCCCAACATCGTAACTCCGCACTGCAGCACATGCAGGGTTAGGTTGGTTGAAGACATGCGTACCATCGACGTGCAGTACGCCTTAGTGCACGGCGTCATCGTGCCCCCACGCGGGCAATGGAGATGAAGTGTCTTGCCCAAGGACACAACGCGGTTGCCGCAGGTGGGATTCGAACCGAGGACCTCTCGGCTTGTAGCCTGCACCTCTATCTACTGAGCCACCGCGCTCCCAAGAAACCTAAGATATTTTATTGTAATTAATAAGAGTTAGTACATATAAAATTGGTTAAGAACAATATTAGAAATTCACGTTGTTCGATAGTGTTTATTTACAGCAACGAAGTGATTGGTAACCTAGGCGGACTCGATTGACGTTCTCCACTGCCGTCCTCGTTCTGAGATCAACCATCTGAATCGGAAAACAACTCAGTGTGATATGGCGATCAGGAGTCGATGCGTGAAAACACGGCGTATCATTGATAGGTATCTAATAAAAAAAAGAGTATCTCTCCGGAAGGGAAGCCCAATACGCATGAGTTAAGACAGATCGCGATCAGCGTTTTCAACGTATGTGGTCTTTTAACTGTAAACGCGTACTTTACACGCTAAAAACTAAAGTGTTAAAAACTACACTTGAAGTGCAGTATTTAACACTTACTAAGAGCTGAACTAGCACTTTGTTCAAGTGTAGATATCCCAGAACTTGACAGGTGTTACAATAATACCACTTGACAAGTGTAATGTCGCGACACTTAAAAGGAAACAACGCAGATGACGCGGATCAGGCTCGAACTCTCGAGTCTGATCCGTGTCATCTGCGCTGTGTCCTTTTAATTATGTACCCACCAAGCGCAAATCAAATTATGGACGATTCTGGAAGAACCACCAATGCTAGTCACATGGTAAGTGCCATCCATTCAAGTTTCAAATGTCTGACGATTGTAATGTCTAAGTGCTTAAAGCATTGCACTTTGAGTGTTAAAATCAAACCCTAAGAGTTAGAATGGGTTTAACACCTTGAAAGTGTCAGTTTTAATACTTTAGTTTTTAGTGTGTAATTGCAATTAAAACCCGATGTGGAGCAGTGCTTGCTTACGGCGGTAAGAAAGTTTTGCTTTTCTGGTAAAATAGGACTGGGAACCAACGCCTGAAGTGGAAGAACTCTAAAGTGGGCAACACACGTAGAAACGATCGGACAAACCTGATTTGACATCTTCGTTGTGGTCATGATATAGCCGTAGATGCCGAAAACGATATTAAACGCCAATAAATAAAAAGTAAATTAAATGAATAAATCACAATACATATTTTTATTGGGGTTTAACGACTCTGTTTTCAGCCAGGGTCAGCTGGTGTCGGACAGTTTTACGGGTGAAGGAAGCAAGAGATCCCGGAGAGAACTAACGAGCAGCGGGCGAGCAACTGTTAGACTCCTCAACTCCGCACAAAAGGGGTCAACATGGGTTGAAGATAATTGCAGCATTGATGTGCAGTATGCCTCGGTACACAACGCCACCGTGCCTCCACACGGGCAATCGAAATTAAGTGCCTTTCCCAAGGATACAACGCTGTTAGTCCTGGCGGGAATCGAGATGTGGACATTTTGGTTTGCAGTTCAGTGCCGTAACCACAAAGCCACAGCGTTCCCACCATAATGTATATAATACAAATAATATCTACTGTTTTTCAGTAAGTACTCTTTTGACACCAGAATTATCTCATTCGTGCCAGGTGAAAATCTAAGTTTTCACGAGAGGCTTCTAGCCGCTTGTGAAAACTTAGGTTTTTTGACGTCACGAATGATTTAATATTGGTACTTACTCAAAAACAGCAGGTATCTTCTGTATGAGCCATGGAAAAAGAAAAACAACATACATGAAAGCATTTATATATATTTAGGGAGCGTGGTGGCTCGTTGGTTGGAGCATTGAACTTTAAACCGAAAGGTCGACCATTCGATCATGACCCGCGCCATCAGTGTTGTGTCCTTGTGCAAGGCACTTAATCCCGATTGCCCACGTGCAGACACGGTGGCGCTGTGTACTGAGGCTTATTTACGCCAATGGTGGACTTGTCTTAAACTATAATTCGTCCCCTGAGTTCCAATGTGTTCTATGTGCCAGTTGGTACATAGAACACATTGGAACTCAGGGGACGTATTGATAACTCTGCCTGTGCCAGGTTTGTAAGTTGGAGAGTCTGGCAGTTGTTCGCCGCTCCTCAGTGGTTCCCTCCGAGTGCTTCGGGTCCTCAACCCGTAAGACTGTACGACACGATGCAACCTAGGTTGTTGAAAGTGTCGTTAAATGCAAATAAACAAACCAATAAACAACCGATTCGTTTATATTTACAGGTACTCGTGCTGAGAGGTATGCAAACGTGGACATATGTCAGTTTTGTTGGCGTTTTGTTAATGAAATGGATTTACGGGCAGGTAGCAGCTGATGATTTAGAGACACTATGCTCGTCGGCAGATACTCCGTATTTACATGCACTATGTGCAGAAGGTGAGCTTACAACGACTGTTATCTATTGACGATACGCAGAACTCCTCCAGGGGAAGATATGTCTCTCCTCACGTTAGCTTTAATCTGTCAGTTAATTTAACTTGTTGAGGACTATTTTTGGTGGTCTGAATTTGTTTTGAAAAATTTGTTTATTACAAATTAATTTAAACAATATTTATTTGAATAGAAATGCTATGTTACATGCTAACAATAAATAACACACATATTTAAAGAACAGAGTTAATAAATAGCACAGAACACAACAGAACATAACTTGGCAACAGTATGAAGGGGGATTTGACAGAAAGCTTTGAGCTTATATGAGTCGGCTCCCCACATTCAAAAACCTACGCTGTTTTCTGTGTGGCAATGGTTGACTATGTGTATCGTCACCTAGTAACCCAGTATTCGGTGCCTATAATGTGTAATTCCACCATATCCCATGGACCGACTGCCTTGACCATGTCATTCGAAACAACATGGTAGCCAGCTAGAGGCCGACGAAGGATACTGGCGTTGGGAAATTAATACTCGGTCCCGAGATGACGACAACTATGCTTAGTTTAATTTAATGTTTTTGGGGTCCAAGAAAAAGAATGCAGAAAAGTAAGAAATAGTAGGGAACGAAGTGTATATACACAGGGGGACAAGAAGTGGTTGATAAGCCGACCTGAACACGTGTACATGTAGCTCGAAAAAGTATGCATGTTGAAGCACTATCGGCAGCAATCAGTCATACCTGGATTATGACCGCGATTTACTCGTGGGCTACCCATAAGGAAACTCATGTGTTGCTCATTAATTAAAACGTTTACTCGTTATAATGAAGTCGTAAACAGAATAAAACATAAGGCGATTTTCGCTGCTACTCAATGATTCTGAGCGATACAGCAGGGATGACGCATCTGTTTATGTGACGGAATTAGGGTTAATGTCTCTATCGATCTACGATAGAACCGCGAAGCCCACCAGCCCGTGGCTTTTTTTGGTTTTCCCTTACTGACGATATTGGACGCAGGTTCCAGATAGTTTTCAGCTTCCAGTAACTTCACGAATCTTGTCGTGCACCAATTAAAATATCTTAACGAACTCTTGAGTCAAATTATCTAATATTTAATTCTACGACTGTTCCGAATAATATGCCATTCTCTCTGTCTATTTACGTAAAGTAGTAAAATTAACAAAGTTCATACCTTAGATCTACACAGCAGTGGAGGCATCCATCTGAAGTCTTGTAAGTAGTTTTTTTTTTTTGTTTTTTTTTTTTTATTTGGGTTTAACGACACATTAATAGCCAGGATCATATCATGTCGGTGACAGTTTTACGGGTGGAGGAAGCCGGAGTACCCGGAGAGAACCACCGAGCAACGACGAGCAGCTGTCAGCTCCCCAACATCGTAACTCTGAACTCTGCACCGCGGCACAGGCAGGGTTAGATTGGTTGAAGACATGTGCATCATCGACGTGCAGTACGCCTTAGTACACAGCGTCATCGTGCCCACATGTAGGCAAGCGGGGTGAAGTGTCTTGCCCAAGGACACAACGCGGTTGCCGCAGGTGGGATTCGAACCGAGGACCTCTCGGCTTGCAGCCTGCACCTCTACCTACTGAGCCACCGCGCCCCACTTGTACGTAGGTACAGTTAAAACTAGAAGTCCTGTCATGAACTGTGTTATCTAGGCTTAATTGCACGTAGGAATTGCGCGCAATTGCCATATCAAATGGCATCCAAAGCACGGCAGGTTCTCCTGGTTACTCATAGCAAACACAGGCAATGTTTCTGCCAATGGACCTCCGGGTTACCCGGAGGTCCATTGGCTGAAACATTGCTTGTACACAGGCCATATGTACAGAATTTGATGGCCTTACTATGGTCATAACGTGTAGATTAACGCGCAGATCGACGTGCTTTTTGTGCGCATTTCATGACAAGACTTCTAGTTTTAACTGTATATTGCGCGTGATGAGCCAGGAGACAACATGGCCCAAACACCCAGAAAACGGTGCTTATATTTACCAATTTTCTGATGCAATACCTAATCACGTGACTACCAGTCAGCGGAACATTTCGGGAAAGTCTCTTGGAGTGGCAGTCGCCATTTTTGGAATCTTGTACTGCCATGCAGACTGCCGGTCAGTGCATGCAGTCCATCGAAATTCTACAACAAAATAATATTCTGCCGGGTGCCTGTTAACCAGCAGAATGTCCTGGTAGAATTCATAATTTTGCAACCCAGCATCACCTGATATCTGGTGATGTTCCACTAGCTGCATTTTATGATTTCGTGATAGATCGAACAATAACATCCCAGAAACTACTGCATAATGTTATTATACTTTCCACCAACAAATCCTGCAATTTTGTTGTTAGTTGACAATACTGGTCTACAATATTATGCCTGATATTGTCAACAGAACATCTGGCGTCAACTCCTATGTTGGAACTCAAAGTATGTCTGCACTCTGATCGCCAGCTAGTACAATTCCATGTTATTTATTTATTTATTGATGGTTGAGGCCACATATTTATGCACAATTGCTAATCATGACCGTGACAGTTTTACGGGTGGAGGAAGCCGGAGTACCCGGAGAGAACCACCGAGCAACGACGAGCAGCTGCCAGCTCCCCAGCATCGTAACTCCGCACTGCAGCACAGGCAGGGTTAGATTGGTTGAAGACATGCGTACCATCGACGTGCAGTACGCCTTAGAACACGGCGTCATCGTGCCCCCACGTGGGCAATGGGGGTGAAGTGTCTTGCCCCAAGGACACAACGCGGTTGCCGCAGGTGGGATTCGAACCGAGGACCTCTCGGCTTGCAGCCTGCACCTCTACCTACTGAGCCACCGCGCCCCCACAATTCCATGTAATTTCAATTTTAATAAAACAGTTCAGAGCATATGAGTCCAATTTACCGAATAGAAATTGTCTATTAATTCTTTTATTACCCCATAATAACTCCTAACGTAAAGAGCTATAGCTCTTCTCTCGAGCTTGCTTAACTCCTGTGGGCTAACTTCGCAACAATTATTGGAGAGTGCCTACAGGAATTCTCCGGTAATTTATAATAAAACACATTTATATAAACAAAATATTATTTGCGCTTGACTGAATGTGAAACATGAGCAAGAAAAATATTGGATTTTTCTTTGATATCCCCATTTCATTGAAAGCCCCGATAGTGGTTTCTAGTACCCACCCAGTTAACATTACGTGTATGGAGTTTTTATAGATTATTTAACCCTTTGAACTCTAGTGGTATCTTCCATGTCAGTTCAATGGCAGCAGTTAGAAGAGTCCATATTCATTGTTTGGGGTAGACCAATCAATATTTTCAACGTGCAGCCTCGGGGCTGCACGTTCAAAATATTGAGTGATCTACCCCACACATTTACTGAACAGCCATCCTATTTAATGACGTCATGACGTATCATGTTGCTGGCTGGAAATGGTGCCTCTCGCGTTCAAAGGGTTAAAATTTCGAAATAGAAAACTATAATAAACAATGCGGGCATCAACTGACATACTGTGGGCGTTGTTCTCTTATGTGCTTATCAATATCACTCACAAAGTGGATGTTTTCAAACTTGTTTGCTATTTATTTATTTATTTATTTATTTATTTATTTATTTATTTATATTTATTTATTTATTTATTGGTGTTTTAAGGTCACATATTTCTGCACACTGGCTAACCATGACCGTGACAGTTTACGGGTGGAGGAAGCCGGATAACCCGGAGAGAACCACCGAGCAACGGCGAGCAACTGTCAGCGCCCCAACATACCAACTCCACACAAGCAGGGTTAGCATTGGTTGAAGACAGGTGCACCATCGACGTGCAGTAGGCCTTAGTACACAACGTCACCGTGCCCCCACGTGGGCAATGGGGGTGACGTGTCTTGCCCAAGGACACAACGCGGTTGCCGCAGGTGGGATTCGAACCGAGGACCTCTCGGCTTGCCGCCTGCGTGCACCTCTACCAACTGAGCCACCGCGCCCTCCCCCACCCCCACCCCCCCCCCCCGCCCCTTGCTATTGAGTTAAAACATTGACTATTTTCGTCTGTAAATCCATTTAGAACTGGTTTTCACACTGATCTGTTTTTTATTCTTTTTTAATTTTTCTTCTATTTAGGATCGTCTTCATCCTGTGATAATATACAGAGATTGTCATCTCAAATGAAATAGATTAGATTAACACAACATCATATCTAAGCTGAAAATAGGCAAATTGTTGCAAAAACAGCATCTAGATTAAACAGTTCAGAGATGTCTGTAGTATTAGTTTTTGGTGTGGTAATTTTCCAAAAGAGATTATCAGGCATATTAATGCTTTCCGATTAAAATCACTGAATATATTAACTTCAAAACCGACGCCCAACTAGATCAACAGTGAGGCAGAATATCTATACTGATTTATTTATTTATTTATTTATTTATTTATTTATTTATTTATTTATTTATTGGCTAAAATCCAACTAGATCAACAGTGAGGCAGAATATCTATATTTATTTATTTATTTATTTATTTATTTATTTATTTATTTATTTATTTATTTATTTATTTATTTATTTATTTATTGGCTAAAATCCTCTCTAAAATGGTGAGATTTTAGATTCCGTTTAAAGTGTTTGAGATGTTCCGATTGTAAATCATTTCATATGCCAACGAATGAAAAATCTAAATGTAATATATAGCACGGTCGCCGTGGACTGGTAGTAATCCACGCGTGGGCAGTGATGTCCACGCATGCATTTACCACGTAATAAAAATGAACACCGTGGAAATTTTAATTAATGAAGCACCGGGTTGTACCCGGTGCTTCATTAATTAAATTTTTAATGATTATTTCTATAATTAATGTTTGGAGTCTAATATTATTGCGCCCGTGGAAATATTGCCTATCCGTGGAAAGTGGCCAGTCCCCGGCGGCCGTACTGTAATATTTATTTATTTATTTATTTATTTATTTATTTATTTATTTATTTATTTATTTATTTATTTATTTATTGGCTAAAATTCTCTCTAAAATGGTGAGATTTTAGATTTTGTTTAAAGTGTTTGAGGTGTTCCGATTGTAAATCATTCCATATGCCAACGAATGAAAAATCTAAATGTAATATTTAGCACAGTCGCCGTGGACTGGTAGTAATCCACGCGTGGGCAGTGATGTCCACGCATGCATTTACCAGGTAATAAAAATGAACACCGGGAAAATTTTAATTAATGAAGCACCGGGTTGTACCCGGTGCTTCATTAATTAAATTTTTAATGATTATTTCTATAATTAATGTTTGGAGTCTAATATTATTGCACCCGTGGAAATATTGCCCACCCGTGGAAAGTGGCCAGTCCCCGGCGGCCGTACTGTAATAATTATTTATTTATTTATTTATTTATTTATTTATTTATTTATTTATTTATTTATTTATTTATTTATTTATTGGCGTTTAAGGTCACATAGTTATGCACAATGGCAAATCGTGACCGTGACAGTTTTACGGGTCGAGGAAGCCGGAGTACCGGAGAGAACCACCGAGCATCGACGAGCAACTGTCAGCTCCTCAACATTCTAACTCTGTTCAAGCTCTGATCAAGCAGGGTTACAGCGGTTGAAGACATGTGCACCACCGTCGTTCTGTGTTTATTACACGCCTTCACGTCTATAAAAACAATCATTAGAAGTACACTCAGCAATTCATTTGATAACTATCAACAAAAAGAACACATTTTATCGCCAACCAAATTTGCGTGCTCACACTCTTCTTCTTCTGGATATTCATTATCCCCCCTTCATATATCGACTAGATTTCCTCTTCGCTATTTTCATACACATTAAACTCGCCATATCCTTCTATTTTAGACGTTTTATTTAGTTATTTCGCAAACGGTTCAGTTTCGGCTGATCAATCGTCTACTCAACGATTGGATAGCTAGGATACGGAATCAAGAAAATAGGCATTTCGTCATCCGCTTTCTCAAAAAATGTTGCAAATTAATGGTTGCGACCGCTTTTAATATCTTTTCCTGTAAGGGTCCATGCATGAGATTACGGTCATACAAAATAAACTGAAAAAATCGCGATATCGACGCCGTAGCTGCGACGGGTGGTGCAATCTCACAAAATTCTAAGTTCATCAAGGGCCATAACTCCAAGAAAAATATTTAGAACAACACATGCATTGAACAGTGGCTAGACATCAATAAGATACACTTACAAGCCAAATATAAAGTCATTCCATCAAGTATTTCAAAAGTCATTGAGTTTTGAAACTCGTTGGTCACAGACAGATCGACATGAAACTCGTTGGTCACAGACAGACCGACAGACCGACAGACAGACCGACAGACAGACATTGCGCATTGAACAGTGGCTAGACACAAATAAGATACACTTACATGCCAAATATAAAGTCATTCCATCAAGTATTTCAAAAGTTATTGAGTTTTGAAACTCGTTGGTCACAGACAGATCGACCGACAGACAGACAGACCGACAGAGAGACCGACATACCGACATTGCCACTTATAGAACTGCTAGTCGCAGCTAAAAACTGAAATCGTGTTTGGAGATAAACTGCAAAATACAGAGTAAAAACTTCAAATAATTGAAATGCTGGCAGAAAATGCGCCAATGAGCACTTCACTTCTTTGAATTCACATGAAAATGGTCTGAAAGCTAGATCTGCGCCACTAACAATTTATAATAAACCTAGAATTACACGTTAAAAACAAAATTTAGTGTAGCGAAAAATGTGCATAAGTTTGGAAGGACGACGGACAGACGAACATTCCGCATTTGTTTGTTCGACTTCGTCATATTTATAAGACGTTAAATAACCCTTCACCCAACGTAACGGCCAAAACCGGCTAGCGCTATTCTTAAAAGTCGCCAATTAATTTTCATTATTTTTTCATTTTTTGTCTCAAAAACATAGGTTATGACCCATCATTGGAACGAACTCGTCGTAATTAGTTATTCGAGAATTTTTTTTGCAGGTGCCGTCTGCTTTTCATCTTAGGTAAAGGGTTAAAAATGTTTAAATGGTTTAAGAAAGAAATTTTTCTTAGACTTTTTTTTTTTTTTTTTTTTTTTTGAACGATTCTGCGTCGTCTCCAGGGAGATCAGTCAATTATTCTCGCGTTAAGTTATTCATAGTACCTGTCCAGCATTGGAATTTATTCAATTATACAATGTTTATGCTACACACGATGCTGTAAGCTGAATCCATTAGGGAACCGTGGTTGTTGAAGTGATTTGTCAGAGACAAAACCATCATGACATCCACTAAGTTGCCAGCACTAATATGGAAGAAGAATGTTATTTGAGAGATTAAGTCGCAATCGAGCTTAATTAGACTGAAAATGATGTTGTTAACTACTTTGGAGCCGCGGGGACCAATGCTGGACGGCATTACGATGTACCTACTGTAACCGGTATTAAACCGATATTCCTGCTATAATGCGGTTCTCTTGTATTTTCAACACGTCCGTATTTTTTACCCTTTCAAAACGGTATGCATTATGCGTTAACCGATCCGCCCAGCTTGTTTCAAACGTCGAGGAATGTTTGTCATCGGTGAAGTCTTGGATGTTGGCAAACCAACTCAAACTCAACGATGACAAAACCGAAGCGATGTGGTGCGCAAAACAATCCGTCGCAAATTCCATCACAATTCAGTACATTTCCGTAGGCGAGAACTTGATCCATTTCACCGATAGTGCGAAAAATCTCGGAGTTCATTTGGGCACCACTCTTTCAATGTCCTATCAAATATCAAACATATGTAAGTCAGTATATTTTGAAATTAGAAGGCTAGCTCATATCCGAAAATATTTAAGTTTTGACGCCACAAAAAAGCTGATTTCATCATTCATCTTGAGTCGAATAGATTACTGTAATGCACTGCTTTTCGACGTCCCGGACAACCAGCCCCAACGTTTACAGAGGCTGATCAACGTTGCTCTAGGATTGCTCTACGGACGAAGAAAAGGGAACACATCTCACCCGCCCTTGCCAAGCTGCACTACATCCCAGTTAAAGACCGCATAATATATAAACTAGCAATACACACCTACCAGAGAAATTCGGCTGACTTCCCAGGCTACCTTAGCGAACTCCTCATACCATACAAGCCGCAGCGATCATTGCGATCCACCGACGAAGGGCTTTTAACTCAGTTCGCGGGGAATTTGAAGACTGTAGGTGACAGGGCTTTTAGGATCAGCGTGCCTCGTGTGTGGAACTCGTTACCCAAAACCTTACGAAATGCACCATCTCTTGAAAGTTTTAAAAAGGGACTAAAAACCTACTTATACCAGAGGAACTTCCCAGGCTATCCCTTCGCTGACACACAAACCGGGTGACTTTATTGGTTTTTATCTATCTTATTCGTGATTTCTTTTGTAAAGCGCTTAGGGCTTTTATTAGGATAGGCGCTATATAAGTGATATATTATTATTATTATTACACACTTTTGCCCAAGAAACATTTGGCAGTGGACAAGCAAGTTCCAGTACAGCAGCCGCGACAATGATAACTAATTAGAACCCACAGCTCTACAGAGCTGTTGGATTAAATTATTACTGAATATATCCTCAAATACTGAATGGATTCACCCATTTAGCTGTACACTGTATTGTATGAGGCGCTGCCATCAAGTGTCTGAGGTGAAGAGGATAAAAATCCACAATATCACCCACTCGAAAGACATCGTCGCGGTACGGTATCAAAAGCTTGCAGCTGGTAATAACATTGTCTCTGAAAGATGTTGCCAAAGATAGACCTGGTTGAGGCCGAGTCTCTAAGAAGACTGATAAAAACAATGTAATTTGTTGAGGATGTGCATCAGAGTTAAGTCCTAGAAACTGTTATTTTAAAGTTTCTTCCAATGACGGTACCCAAAAACGAAGACAGAAAAATTTCTGGCTAGTGGTATAAACATATTTCTGACATAAATGAAATCCCCAAGATACACGTGATCAGAAATGAACAAATTGTACTCAGGGCCTCTAGCATAGAAATCCAACAGTCTACCACAGAACTACCGCGCTCCCTCACGTATTGTACTCGTGCAGACACGGAAAAGAACACACATGCAGCGTAATTGTTCAGAAGAGCGTGCACTCCTTTCTGGTTTCCTAATCGCCAAGAAGTCTTGTAAATACACAGGTGCCGATCCTTGAATGCATTTTAAAAGGACAAGATGTTCTCAAAATCCTACCAAGTGTCTCCTCTAGAACTCTTCTATCATAGGATCTCCTATACATGAGAACTGTTCGTAGTAGAAGAGTTCAAGGTCGTTCCGGGTCCGACACTACTTTGAATCAAGCCAGAAAATAAGCAGACTCTCGTCTGCAAAATAAGGTCCCCAGAGGGTGAATTTAGTGATGCTACCCTGCAAAAGCAGGGTAGCATCACTAAATTTACCCTCCGTGAACCTAAATCTGAATCAGGGTTTCAAAACTAAACAGAAAGAGGTACCAGAGGATAAATTGGCCAACTGTATGGGATAGCATCGTCAAATTCCCCCTCTGGGGACCTCATTCTGCAAATGTTTTGAATTCGTCCTGGAATATTACCCTTTTTCACTGACTTACCCAAACAGACGAGAAAAGGCGAAGACAGACCGAACGCGTGCGTGCGATTTTTTTATCAAGCGAATTAGCCCGACGGCTGAATTAATTGCCGCAGATAATTAAAACAATGTCACGTAGAGTGAGTGACCACACCGAGTGCGATTTTTTCGTGCGGTGAAGTTGATAACCGAGGTGCAAAGATTCGAATATCTGTATGCACCGTTAAGAATATCAAGAATAAAATCAAACCCAATGGTATCCATCCAAAAATACTGTCGGAATCTCTCGAGATCTTCTCTCAACTCTTTGGATAAGTCGATGGTATATGTCTAGGCTGATCGTCTTTTCACAAATTGGGTGTACCCAATATTGACGTTCATGTTGGTTTCTCGCGAGCATTGGGAGCCATATAGCAAAGAATCTCCAATTTGTTTTTATTGAAGCTGTGGCACGTCTGTCTTTGTCCATGCCGACAAACTATCTGCCGTACGACAAAAATGCCCACGTGGTATGAATTTATTCGCCCGGATTCGACGTGGCTCCAAAAATCGCACGCGTTAGAAATATTAGCACTTCCGAAAATATTCGCCCGGTGGGAAATTTGCACGCACGCGTTCGGTCCCTTTTTCGTCTTAACAGTTGAATACAATACTCGAGTGGAGATTGGCATTGTTTATTCGTATGGCCCTAATGCTCACTGGGTTAATGATATCAATATGATAAATTTTGGGCGATGTAAGGTGATGTGAGAATATAAAATTTACCGACTATCGTTGAAGTTGTTCCTTGGTTTCTATTTGATAGTGGAATTACTCGCCCTTTTGTTGTGTTCTATATTTACGGCTGTAAGAAGGTGCAAAGTTAACAATTCGAAGAGCCTTGAAATTCGATTTGAGATTAGATTCGATCCGAAATCCTCTGCTTGCTTCGATTTTGAATTCGATTCGATCCGAAATTTGAGATTCCCAGGACCCCTCCTACCGTGCATTATACACTTTCTAACAACAGCCGTGGAATATTGTAAGATGTTTGAACATCGGAACAGAAAGCGCCCTTTTAACCCTTTGAACCATCGTTTCCTGGAATGGTATCGCCTTTGTGTACACTTACAGTGAGATGGGTCAGTCCAATATCAATATACAGGGAGGATAAAATAATAACTGCAGTCTTCAGCCGTCTGGCTGCAGACTGCAGTTATTATTTTATCATCAATGTTCCGTGTATAGACCTCTTATAATAAGACAAAAATGGGACGAAATTATGCCTTGGAATAACAATCGGTCTCGCCTTTTTAAAGGGTTAAGAATTTTTTTTTTCGAAATTTTGTTTCGTAATTTCAAAAATTGTTTGTCCCGGGCAACATCCTTGACAATATGCAATGTACTTTGGATTGGAAGTTCTATTCTTCCTCGAGGACTACTATTTGGCATAGTCAACCCCTGGACCATGCAATATTTATAATATAACAAAGTCAGCTGGTGGCCCAATATGGCATGTGCTGTGTCAGTCAATTCTATGGGACTAACTGACACCTAGCTTTGATTTCAAATTCTCCTCAAAGTGCTCCCACTCTTCTCCTCAAAGTGCTGCCAGACTGCTTGTGTTACCAGTTTCCATATGCCCTTACAGACCACCCTTTGTTTTTGTATTATATTGCCCTTAACCCTTTCTGTTATCAAGTTGTGGTCACAATTTACCTCAGAATTTTCCTTGTTGTCTATTTCCATGTCTATGACCTCCATCTATAGCTATGGGTCAGTGAGTATATCGTCGATTATTTCTTTCCGTCGTTCCTTTCCCATGTCTACTTGCCCTTACACTTTGCACCCCCTATTCAAAATCTTCATGCCTAGTTCATTCGCGAACTTTTAAGAATTTCCTTCCATTAACCCTTTACCGAATACGAAAGACAAGCGACGCTTTCAAACAAAATTCTTGAATAACTATTTTTTTTTATTTTTTTGTCTCCAAAACCTAGGCTATGATCCCTCATTGGAACGAGTTCGACGAGTTCGTTCCATCGAAGGGTCATAACCTATGTTTTTGAGATAAAAATGAAAAAATAATGAAAATGAATTGGCGATTTTTGAAAATTGCGTTCGTCACTTTTGGCCGTTTCGTTGGGTAAAGGGTTAAAATCAATGAAAAATTTTCAGAAGCTTGCGGGGAGCAAAATATAGAGGGAAATATGATTTACACATTATCAAAAGTTAAAGAAAAACATGTAACCGCAACACGTACACTGCAACAAATAAACACTACTTAACTGGTAGAGTGCTGAATTATTTTTGATCATCGAAATTTGTCCACGTCTCTTTGCCTTGTTACAATTTATGGGAGAGTGCCTAGTGGCACTCTCCCATAAATTGTAACAAGGCAAATCCTCACAGACAAAATAATTTCAATTTAAAAATTATATGATGCACATCCATAGAATATGAAGCCATTAAGTTGCAGCACCTCCACTTCAGAATAAAGCCCAAATATGGGCTTCCAGCACTCTACCAGTTAAATCGCACAAAAATATTCCGGAAGTAAGTTGCACATTACCGTGAACACAGCGCAGCAATCGGAAATCATCACTCAGTCTTTATAACAGCATTTTTGTGTTGAGTGGAAGGCCGTCAACGCAAGAGCAATATAACTTATTCTTATTTTTTAAAATGCCAGGGCTGAAAACGAATAAGTATTCGGTTCAATATTTCTATTGTGCTATAAAATTAAATAGGTAGTGATGAAGCCTTTAACCTTCACTGACATTTGAGACCTTCAACACATATAAATAACAATGCAGATATACTTTTAATCTCTTTGAATGGCAATTAACTGACAGCAAGAGTTTGCGTATAATGACATGATCCTATTTTTGAGATGACATTCTGCTTACTGCAGAGTCTACAGAATCAACTGGGGGCGCGGTGGCATTGCGGTAACCGGTTCTCGTCAGATCACCGAAGTTAAGCAGCATCAAGCCCGGTTAGTCCTTGGATAGGTGACCATCTGAGCGATCGATTCGGACTCCCCCGTTGTGTCCTTGGGCAAGGCACTTAACCCCGATTGTCCACATGGGGGCACGATGACGCCGTGTAGTAAGGCGTACTGCACGTCGATGGTGCACATGTCTTCAACCAATCTAACCCTGCCTGTGCTGCAGAGCGGAGTTACGATGTTGGGGAGCTGGCAGCTGCTCGTCGTTGCTCGGTGGTTCTCACCGGGTACTCCGGCTTCCTCCACAGGTAAAACTGTCACCGACACGATATGACCTTGGCTGTTAATGTGTCGTTAAACCCTAATAAATAAATAAATAAATAAATATCAACTCATTTTTTTGATGAATCGGACAATTATATATTTATTATTTATTAAGGTTTAACGACACTTTAACAGCCAAGGTCATATCGCGTCGGTGACAGTTTTATGGGTGGAGGAAGCCGGAATACCCGGGGAGAACCACCGAGCAACGACGAGCAGCTGCCAGCTCCCCAACATCGTAACTCCGCACTGCACCACAGGCAAGGTTAGATTGGTTGAAGACATGACCACCATCGACGTGCAGTACACCTTAGTACACGGGGTCATCGTACCCCTATGTGGACAGTCGGGGTTAAGTGCCTTGCCCAAGGACACAACGCGGGAGTCGGAATCGATCGCTCAGACGGTCACCATCCAAGGACTAACCGGGCTCGACGTTGCTTAACTTCGGTGATCTGACGAGAACCGGTTACAGCAACGCCACCGCGACCCCAATCGGACAATTGATTTCACACTGACTCGCATCCCGAATAGAATTATATTTCGGATGGTTGCTTCTAGGGTAGTGTTTATCGGGGAATGTTTCCCCATATACCAGCAGAATAGTACACTCTAAAATCAGTTGTGTTAAAAATTAACCCAAATCAACTGGGTTGAGTGAATATGAACCCAAATGGGTTCATATTCACTCAACCCAGCTGATTTGGGTTGATGTTTAAATCAAATGATTTTTGGCGTGTAGATTTCTAATTTTTCAAAATCGTGAGAGGATAGACATCAAGACTCCACTTCCACTCACACCTTTGACCTTTGCACTGCATGATTTCGACACATCCAAGAACTGACAAGAAGGACTTCTTCAGCCCGGGAGTAATTTGACGTGAACATGTTATAAAGAAGGTCAGAATGAAATTCGATTATATCAGCTATTGCAAAAATAGACAAATCTTACTAACATTGCATGCCAATTCGATGTCCAGTCACAGACTATTCGCATAGTAGGATAGATGGAATCTTATCCCATTGGTATACAAAGTTACGGAGAAGATTAGGCAAAGGTCATTTCCGTAAACACACATTAAGCTACAATCGAACCGTAAAGATGTCGCCAGACATTGATCGCAACTTGGAATTCTTCAAACTGAAGGTTTGTAATTGATTATTGATAGGTACGTTAGATTTAGCTTCCAGAGATAGATAACCAGATTTACTGCGATCTTTAAGGTAAACTTTCAAAGAATACTTGTCGATAAAATGAAAATCTCCAATACAGTGATACATTTTCCAGTACGAACGTCGCGTAGAGGACAGAATCCTTCAAAACTGCCTTCCGAATGGACTTGCGACAGATCTGTTGTAATTTTGAAAAGAATTGATAAACGCTTATTTTCAACCCAACTGATTTTTGAGTGTGTATTATTATTTAAATAGTTAGATCCCCCCTTGGGACGACACACGTTGTGTCCTTGGGCAAGGCACTTTATCCCGCTTGCCTACATGGGGGCGCGGTGTTGCCGTGTCCTAAGGCGTACCTCACGTCGAGGATGCACTTGTCTTCAACCATTGTAACCCTGCTTGAGTGGAGCTTGAACAGAGTTAGAATGTTGAGGAGCTGACAGTTGCTCGTCGATGCTTGGTGGTTGTCTCCGGGTACTCTGGCTTCCCCCGCATGTAAAACTGCCACGGTCACGGTTAGCCATTGTGCATAAGTATGTGACCTCAGACACCAATAAATAAATATAAATAGATAGTTCAACAAACGGCAAGAGATGCGCCGCTGCGATTGAGAAAATTATCGCGAGTACAGCTCAAAACTTGAGTTGGTTGCCTCGGCTTTATTTTGTGTCATCGCATTTTATAATCACCGTTTTGTTTTCTGTGTTTATATTTTCTTGTTCGCAATGTTGTAATATTTAAACGAGCAGCACCCCTTCCGTGGGAACTCTGGGAAGTGGAATTGTGGTTGTGGTGAACAAGTTCTGCTTTACTGGTATAAGAGGGCACGGTAACCAACGATTGGCTTGCATCATCCACTTGCAGTACGCCATAGTAGTTATTGTTAATTTTCGACAGGCCAGAAGCAAAAATCTCCAAATTTTCTGACCTGGTGGGCGTAGAGTTAAAGATTTTTGACAGTGTTCCCGGGATGTTGACTGTCGATTCGGACCTGAAACCTAACTCAGTATAATTCTTCGAAACAATAATAAACGAGACAGATTGTAAATGTTCGTTTATTATTATTATTATAAAAAATTATTTTCGTTAAACGAAAGTAATCCTTAAAAATAATAATAAGGCCTCACAAAGTAGATTTTCTGTTTCTCATGCCATTTTTGTTGTAAAAATGCATGTGGGCGAGTGTTTTTTTTATTTTAATTATTGCGATTATTTCTTTGCCATCAAATGTTCATGTTGGTTTCTTCTATGATATGGGCCTCATAATCTACAGAATAGCATGGGTTGTGGTGTATTTCGTCCCTTGAGTGCAAGAAGGCTTTGCAATGCTAAAACATTGCAAAGCCTTGTTGCACTCCAGGGACAAATTTATCAATTTTATTAACTTGGGCACAATATCAGACATAAACCATTTAATTTTTTTAAAGTTTGCATTGGTTATAAAAAAGAGCATGCGGCAGCCAAAAGGACCATGAGGGAGGGCTTGAGAAACAGATTTTAACTTTTTAAGGCCTAATACACGATTTTTTGTTTACCTGTCTACTCGATTGCCATATACTTGTAAATACCCGTGTGTTTTAAATATCGTTTGTATGAAAGTGCTTGCACAATTTGAAAACTGTGGTTTCGCCAGATTGTCAACTTTGTTTTTTAATTAGCTGCGTTCAGAGAAAATTTTGACATTCGAGCAACCAATAATTTCTCCGTTGAACAGCAAAAATTCCGACATGTCGGTGGTAAGATTTGAGCGCGATAGTAAAAGTATTATCTATAGTAGTAGCAGTAATGATGATGGTAGTGGTATAAATAGTAGTGCAGGCCTGTCGATTTGAGGCGAACGGCCGTTTGGATCGCGCAAAAGTTACCTAAAATGCAAAACACCCAAACGAAAAACGGGTTGCGCGAAATTGTTACCGGGTCACGCAAAAATTTTGCCAAGCTGAATGATCTAGTACGAATGAATGGTGGAATGACGTTGATCATCAACCAATCATCAGCTGCACAGGTGTTTGTATCTGCCTGAAGTATAGCTGCTCTGTTGGCCAATTATTGGCCAACAGAGCAGCTATACTTCAGACAGATGGAAACACCTATGCTGATGATTGGTTGACGCTCAACATCATTGCAAATTGTTGATCATCTTAAGATGTAGCATGGGTACAAAATCAGGAAAATGGCAATAATTTGATGTCTCTGCCACAAATAGTGGTTAAGGATGCCATACTCTTCTGCAGCATACTAGCACATGCCAAGATTAGGCTATAATTGCAACTAATTTGTATCTGAATTGCTGCAACACAGCATCATTGTTGTTCCTAAGGGCTCATCTCTATTCATCAGGATATTGCCCATAGGAGCAAGAACTTGGCTTTGGGGCATCAGTTCACGTATCACCATAGCTGTGATTCATATATATTTAGGTTACCTAATGGGTTACCTGAATCGAGTACAGAGGAACGAATGATAAAGTTACCAAAGCTCAGACCAGATGAACGACAAATGGGTTACGCACAATTCTGAAAATAGCAGGCCTTTTGTGGCAGCTATAGCAGAAACGGAAATTTAGTGTTATGGGAAGTGCAACCACTCGGCTTGGAAAATCAAATCGACAGAGACAGACTCAAGGTGCAAATGGGACATCAATCAATCAGTAACATTTCTCTCTCTCTCTCTCTCTCTCTCTCTCTCTCTCTCTCTCTCTCTCTCTCATTTCGAAGTTAGATTTTCTTGTATATATTTTTTTACATTTCTCCTATTTGTTTGTTTCGCCATTATATTGATTTTTTGTATCATATTAAGGAAGCGGAGGTTACACTAAGGGGAAAGCACTTGTCCTCCTATCCCTATTTGCAAACTATTTTTGGCAAATAAAACTATTGTTTAACCGAAAAAATCTGACAGACATGTGAGGGGGCGTTCGGTACCTCACTAACTTCCTGCTTGCTGTTGGATACATCTCGGTTGGGGAAATGTTGTCCAGGGAGAGAGGGGTGGAGCCGTGGAGGAGACTGTCTTCCTCTCTTGCGGAAAGCCTGATTATGCGCTGTATGAAAGACCATGGAAACCAAGTTTTTCTCCCCCACTTTCTATTCAAGATATGCGCGTGTCATGTGAGAAAACCACGTGAGATAGATATCAATCATATATGACCCACGTGACCGGCTTATTAGCATATTTAATGAGCGCAGGACTATTCAATCATCGATCGTTCTTCTGTAAACAACCAACATGGTGTCACGCTTCGCAAATATTAGCAGACGAACGTTTGTCGAAGAAAAAAGAAATAAAAAACACATACCACAAATCCAAAGGACTCTTATATGATTTTTTGTGTGAACGCCCTATGAGTGGAGAGAGCTGAACGAAATTCCCGTTGAAAAGTTATGCGAATACATTGCAGAATTCATAAGATGACGTCATTGGAATGTGTCAGTGTTCATTTCGCTACAAATAATTAACTCCTGTTTTGCCGGCGTTGGGATTTAAATTTGTGGTATATACCTGTGGTATATACATAACTTTTGTATGCTCTTTTCGATAAGTAAATCATTTTTTTTTTAGAAATGGACAACATTGTTCGATATAGCTGCATGTGCCCCTGAATTACTTTTGATGACGTCAGACTGTTTTTGGCGAGGAGAGAAAAATTATCCCTGATGGGGGCGGGTGTGAGATGGGGATATCTCACCCTCAGGACAGGATATTTGGTCCAGACACGAGGCAAGCCTCCTGTCTGCCCCAAATATCTTGCCCTCGGGTGAGATTTCCTACATCTCACACCCTCACTCACCAGGAATAATAATAGACTCCACCCTCAGTTCCTTTGCATTTTGTCATAACAGTGGGATTATAGTGTGTTCTATTTTACCAGAAGGATAAATTCGATTCGTATTTAATTCCAATAAAAAGTAATTGTCGTTGTCCTCGCATTTGCAAGGCTTTCGGTGAGCAATTTGCTAGAACGCAAAATTCGCTCAGCGATCCACAAATGATAATCGAATTTAATGCTCCGAGGCAATTAAAATGGAATTGACAAACAGTAAAATTGATACATTTCTCGTAAAAATTCTATAGCCTTGGGAACTGTGCATCACTCTGAAAAACAGCACTCCGGAATGTGTATTTATTTTGTTCCGTAAAAGTTGACAACTGATGAAGAAATACGCATCTTTTACCAGTGTATCTCTGAATGTCACGCTGCACCTCATGTGTTTGTTGTTCCGATAGTCCCTATGTAACCCATGGGTTTCTAGAGCGTAGGAATCAGTCCGTTAAAACCGGCAGATGCTGGACCAATATTCTTGACATTTGTATTTTATAGATAGCTTTTATTCGTAATTCCTCTATTTGAGTTTGGTGAAGGGTTGAAACGATGGCCTATTTTCGCGGGGCGCGTGTATTTGAAGTCCAGTCCATAGGTATCTTCCGGTATCATTTTAAAATGGGATAAACTTTTTGTTAAGTAATCGTAAAATGTTTAGGGTCGGGCATGAAAATTATGAGACTCCAGCATTCAGCAACATGTGGGATTCCAACTCCACCATTGTACTATTTAAGTAGTGTAGACCAATGCTTAAAATGTGCACAAGATACTCAATTTCTGGAGGAGGTTTACAATGTTTTATTTGTTTCTGGTTTGCTTAAGATATAGTTGGCCACTTCAGCTATACTCTAATAAACATAATCTCCAACTTTTCAACAGTGAAATTTTATCCAACTTGTTTAAACCAAAATTTAGTAACAGGGCTCAAAATAAGCGGTGTCGCGTCGCTTTTTGCTATGCAAAACTTGCAAAAAGCTACACAATGTTCAATTATGTATAGCATTTTGCGATACAAGATAATCAACTGCAGCCTATTAGGCTGCAGTTGATTATCTTGTATCGCAAAATGTAAATGAAAATTTGCAAACAAATTTGAAAACTAGTTCACTGATTCTTTACTTCTGATTGTGTAACATTCCAGGCATAACTCAGATTAACTCTCCATCAAGCAGCATTAGCAACTTCATATGTAAGATGAATTCTATTGGTTTAAATTCTTCCTGTTTTTATAACATTTTGCATAAAATGTCCATTAAAAATAACTTCAAGCCCATCAAATTAAAAATCCCAACTTCCATTTTGAGAACTCTGTTAAACAACCAAGACGTCATTTGAAAATATCCAAGTCCATGCAACCCTTAAAGGCAGTTCAGTTAAAAAAAAACATAGTAAATGTTTCATGTGTTACAGATCATTTGGAAATGCCCAGAAATGGATGGAAACTATTCTATCTACTTAGAAGTATTCAATACAAAACAGCATAACATAACTCCGGTATACAAAAATAGCTATGCAATTTTTACAAAATGCTATTCATTTTTGGAAATGTGTAGCATTTTGCTACGCATAGAAAAAAGGTATTTTGAGCACTGTTTAGTAAACACGTTTTGTAATTGCACGACGTACCTGCGATTCGTTGAAAAAAAAACCCTCCGCCACACACAACTGTAAATGTGTATTGGCCTTCAGGGAACTGGTCGCATTGATTCAGAAAATATTCTCATAGCCCGATCAATTTTTTTTTATCACAAGAGCTGATCTTTCCAACCATTAAACTCAATTATATAATAAAAAGCGGTAAAACACGGCCGTCCAATAACATTGCGGAAGAACCAATGCCGAGGGGTTAGGCAGTTGTGTTCTTGCGTGAAACTTAAACACTTTGGTTGTTTGTTCACATTTCATACGTTACGTATCGAAAAAATATGCTTTCAGTTGTATTTTCCAATGGCAATTGTAGTAGAAACTGACCAGGAATTAAAGGTGTTGGGGTGTGGTTGGTGTGAGGGGGCTTAAGGACTGAAGGAAGTGGAGATTATCTAGAAACAGCCCCTCTAGCTTTAATCAGCATAATTACAGGCCTCATATAGGAAGCGTTGTTTGTCCATTTAGGAACGTTTTTTATGGATTTTTGATCAAGTGATGAACATAATCTTAATCAACAGTTTTTAATGAAATTCAGGAGACAAGACCAGATTTACTTAACTCGTATCGTAAATTTCACTATAGGCTAGGCAGATTACTCTGTTTAACTGGTAAAGTGCTGGAAGCCCATATTTGGGCTCTATTCTGAAGTGCAGGTACTGCAACTTAAAGGCTTTAAATTCATTGGCTGTGCTTCATATTGTCTTTGAAGTGATATTATTTTGTCTGTTAAGATTTGCCTTGTTACAATTTATAGGAGAGTGCCCACAGGCACTCTCCTATAAATTGTAACAAGGCAAAGACATGTGAACAAATTTTGTTGGCCAAATAAAATTTAGCACTCTACCAGTTAAGGCTCTATGGCCAACTTGGAAGTTTGTGACTGTTGGTGAAATATTATATATTTCATTGATGATACTGCATTTCTAATAATATGTAAACTGCCCATTAAAAAGACTTGTGAGAGACTATTATACCGCACCGTCAAGTGCTAAAGCATTGCAGATGGTGCTTTGTTGCACTAAAGGGACGACGTATGGAAGCTATTCAAAAAGGACTTCCAGTGAACAATAAAAATGCTGTGGGAAATTGATTAAGTCAGTTTCTTGAGTGGAGAGACAAACAGATTTTGTTCCGAAGTTTGTAACCATATTCATTCTTTAATTTTTTTTCTTCATGTCCTGTGAGTTTGTGGTGAGAGTGTCCAGGTGTGAGGATGTATACTGATGGACACAATAATATTTTCGAGGAATGTTAATTTTTAATCCCCTGCTGGGAATCGAAGCATCAGCAACACCGCCAAACAATCGGGAGTTCAACCCCAAAATCACTGGACCATTGCACATGGTCAATAAATAATGGCTGGAATATAGCTTATTGGGTGATGTTCTCGTGATTACTTGGTTCAATTCCTTTACGGCAGCGACGTGGGAGTGTAGCCGCGCTGGCTACAGTATGACGAATGTGCTGTGGTTGACCTCAGAAGAAGACTGACACGGCTTGTGTGTGTTTTTTGAAGAACATAATCACGTTTTCGAAAAAGTTGGACTGTAGCGGGGGAGGAATTCGCTAGAATTGTGCACTTGGTGATACCTTCCTGAAATTTGGCATGATGTAAGGGTAGGCATCAGAGATTTCAAAATCGATCGGCTACAAGTTGGCACCATCCTCTAGCCACCACTAGCAGCGAAATCCAAAATGGCCGCCAAGCGGATCGAAAAAAAGCTATTTTCGCCGATCGCACAACTGAAGCTCCAAACCTAACACCATACATGTGCTGTAATTGATGTGAATGATGGAGTGAAGCCCTTGGAACAAGTTGGGGGGAAGATTAATGGATAATGGGATCAGAATTTCCGTCGATGTGTGCGTCTGTGTGTCTGACTGTCAGTATGATCGTCCGTCCGTAGATAAATTAGTGTTGAATGTTTCTCGGGAATGCAATGGTCAAATGAACATGGTATGAGAGATTCCTGTCAACACATGAACAAGGGTACTCGATAGTATGCAGCAGTGGGGATACTTGGACATTTGATAATCCAATTAAAGTGACAGTCTATTCTCAACTTCCGGCATTTTCGATAGATTTATTTTCTAAGAAAATAAAACTATCAAATTTCTAGAGGAGTTCTGGTTCAATCTCAACACCATAGCGACACGTCTGCCAGCAAGGGCAGTGCTGGAATGAACTCGGGATGCATTAGTTCCCGTTGTTAATTATACAATGTTATCTTGCCAGTATAGAACATTGGCAAAATGGGACTAGAAGGGGTGAGTGTATGTTTGCAGTCATTCGAGGTACAGGAATATTTTTTGACTACAAGTAGTATTCTTCATTTTCGGCCAGTTAAGATGTGGTGTGTTCCAAGTCAGGATTAATGTTGCCGACACTTAATGCCCATCCCTCATGGTATGCTACTTTACCAGGGATATAGAGATATAGCCACCACTGGGAGCCAAAACATGACCTTTGATGTCGATGAGTGGTCGAAATGTTTTAGCGAATAACTTATCGAAATATGATCCGGTATGGCAATTTGATACCTTACGTTAGATTTATTAGATCAACTCAGGTATGGATTCATTGAGACATGAGTGCGCTACAAGATGAAGGATTTCCAAGTTGATTTGCTATGGAGTAGGAACTGACTAGTCACATGTGGCCTATGGCCAGAGAAAGACAAGGATACCATAGATGAACACACGGGTGAACGAAGGTATCAACTGTTGTACAGAGGCAAAATAGTTGGGGATATTGTATCATGCTATGCATGAATTAACACCGTCTTGTGCAGTAAATAACAGACTATTTTCCGAAATCTAAAACTGTATTCCTATACCCCGGATAATGTAGCAAGCCACATGGGATGAACATTTGTTAGCAAAATCAACTCAACTAGAAACATGACATGTGTTAACTGGCCGAAAATGGAAAAAAAAATACCAGAATAGGAGATGACTGGTCCTAACATGACAGTATACTACTCAATATTGTTACAACAGCCACCTTCACACTTACACAAAGGTGTGCACCTTAATCCAGCTTTCAAGCATTTGCAATTGCCCTTGCAGGCCTTGGCACAACTACAGTGGAGCATCAGTGCACATGCAGCACTTGCGTCTCCTAGGTGAGTCCAAAATGGGACCAGAATATTGAGACGTGGATTCCACTCCCATCCGTACTGTGATGGGTCTGGCACACATAAGTGTTTCTGCAGAGCACGATGCCAAATGAAAGATGACACAAGAATTACCCTTTTTACATGTTGATACAGAGCTGCTTTGGTGGGCGGGATGTTTTCCATAGACTTAAGGCCATGTGTGAACATATGCCGTCTCGCATCATTGACACGTGTACTGACACAACTGTTACTGTACATCTGTATGGTGAGTTTTTCGATATGCTGCATATGAGGGGAATCCTCTGAAAAGACTTGCGGATTCTCAGTCAATTCTATCATCATTTCAGTTGATGCGGGAAAATTCATCCATGCATTCCATCCTGTCTTCTTCCCAATGCCGAGCATGCTGGATGTTACATCACAACCTGTGAAGGCGTGGAAGAAAGTCAGGGCCTTACAGTAATCAGGTCCAAGTTGTGAAGCTATCTCATGAATTGGCATATCTTTATATGCCTTTCCAATTCCAAACCCAATCCACAGCTCACTGAGTCCAAGGTCACGGAATGTTGCGAAATGGTGCAAAGACAGAATGACGACATCAGAATCAACCGTGCGAAGAAAAGCTATTTTGTGACCTTGTGAGACTGCATGGTTGAGATGAAGCATCATGCGCGTGTCTGCTTCCTCGTGGTTCGATGGAGATATGTCACATAAGCTAACATCCTTATTGCATAGTACATATTCTCCTGATGTCGTTAACAACTGGTACTCGGATGTTGATGTTAATTTCAGCAGTTCAGCAGACAGGAACTTGAAAAATTGGTCTTTATTCTCACTAACTTTCAAGAATGCCTGCCAATTCTTCCCTTTAGGTAAAGGGACGTTCTCGGACACCCGTATCAACCTAACTGCTGTCTCACCGAGGCGTTTTGCTCGCGTCTGATTCTTCAAACTGCCTTCGGGGTAACAGTCATAGATCGCATCAACCCTTGTGGTGTTCGTGTTAATCAGAGATTCGATGTATGGCAATAATTGCAATCGAGCATATTCTCCAAACAGATCCGCTTTCTGTGGTTTGATTACATGGACTACAGCAGGCATATCCAAGATGACAACTGAAGCTTGTCTAGCTGCTGAATTCTTCCCTTGTGCAGGAATAGCTGGTAAACAATTGAGAATTTGAGATTTTGTCCCACTCCGTAGCTTACCTCTATCGGATAATGCTGGCGGATCACGTGCATTCTCGTGCATGAAAAACTCATCCATGTTTGAATCAGGCCGGGCTTGCAGTGAAACGAACATCTGGGTAACTATTGCGGCAGTTGCTTTACTTGACATGAGTTTGTCTCGGCCTTTGTCCAGGTTGGCTGGGGGTGGGTTAAGGAAGGTATATATATTTGCCTTGGGAATAACATCATTCAGGGGTACGGTGCATTCCACAAGCCTTTCCTTCAAGAAAGTGGAATATAAATGCTTGCCCCTTTCGGGTAATGACCGTAAACTCTTACTAACTTCGGGGTCCATATATTCACCAGTATCTAATGTCACCAGCTGACCACTAGTTTCATCATAAGGGTTGATAATGAGTCCCTGATTCACCAGATCGAGGAGAGATTTCAATTGATTCAGAAATTTTTTCTGCTCTGATACCGAACTTTCCGGGTGTTCCGTGTTATCTGATGATGTTGTGTGGAAACTTGCATATTCATACTCATCTATAACACGCAGAACTTCTGACCTTGAAAGCTCAATAACGACTTTCTCTTCAGCCTGGCCATAGAGACCTTTTGGACCACTGTCTTCTTTGAGTAGTTGGATACTATGTTCTTGGCTCTGATCTAAACCCATCATACTGAACTTCCTCTCACTACGCTGGACCACAAAATGGCCTTCCATGAATTTGTTGTGGATTGAAGGATGCCGCCTGGGTAGCTGAGACATGTCTCTCAGAAATACGGGGACCCACCGACAATAATTTGTATGTCCTAGGGCAAAAAAGTAACTGCACAACTCATCGATAGAACACAGTGTACCAGGCCAGTTACCGATTCGTTGGTTCCGAACGAATTGACAGCTTGTCAAGAGAAAGTTCCGAACGATTTCACCCCAATAGCGCGCAGTTGGAGATTGTGAAAGAATCCTCTGTTCCCACATTTCAAATGACTCATGGGGCCCAGTCTGCTGACAGTAAATCTCATAAGCATTCTTTCTGAGGATCTCAAGCCAAGCTAGAGTGAGAAGATATGCCTGTCGCGTCCTCTTGACATGTTTCCCACCAAGTAGGGATGATGCTACACCGGGTGTGAATATCTTTGCGAGGTGAAACATTCGCTCCCAACCAGAACCACCCATAAGCTTACCACCAGCTTCTTGGGTGCACATTTCAAGATGCAGGAATCCAATCATACACACCATTCGATCCTCACCTATCTCCTCTGGGAACAGCCATTGACATTTTTTCTGCCTGGCATACAACGGACAGTCACCTTCAATGACAGGTATCTGGCCGGGGTTTACGAAAGCAGTAGCTTCCCTGACCACATACATAGCATGCTTCTGCATACTGAGTGAGTCCGCTTTCTGCTCACTGAAAACAGGGAATACCCCAATAACTGCACGAGGTTTGACATTGTCTTGATCTTCATGTTTTGAAAAGAAGCCTGAAAAGGTCACAGGGACTTCATCAAGCTGCCAGCTGCCATCAACCTTCCCTTTATTGCTGATCTGTGACACATGAGACAACCAGTCATTCTCTCCCACGTTCAAATCTGCATATTCATTGGGCCGTACATTACATTCATCTGGAGATTCAAGCCTGATCTCCCCACCAAAGTCTTCAACGAAAGGAACAAATGCATAGTCGTCTGGGAGTTCAATTTGTGTGTCTTCTGGAACATCTAAACTCAGTGGTGGGGGATCAGTACCCACATTGTCCCTGCTCAGTTGACCAATGAGTGTGATGGACGTACCATGCATATCAGATCTACCAGATACATCAATGTTATCAGTGGTTCCTATCGAGAAAACATTACGTTTGCAGTTAGCTGGGACTACAACACCTTCGTTCTTGAACCGCAGTGAAACAGCTCTCGCGAAACTCCTGCGAACATCCATTACGCGATCATAAGAGACAGAGAGTCCCATTTGATGAAAATCTCTGATAAGATTTTTCATACGATCATGGGCATGCAACTTCAAACCCACATAAAGAGGCATTGGAGTTTCTCTGTCACGTCTCTGGTGAACATTTTGTGCATGTTCGGAGCGTTTCGCTGAATTGCTGATCAACATCTGTGAAATAGTACAAGCCACTCGAGTCTTGGCATTAACAGTCTCATCATCGCCTAAGTTCTGTATACTACATGTGCCCTCAAGTAGAACTCTAAGAAGAGTCAGGAGTGAGTTGGGTACAGGCTCGCTCAAGCAATAAGATGAAAATGATCCCGTGAAAGGAGCTTGAGATATGAGTATGTGTTTACGCAGAAGAAGACCCACATCAACTATCTTTTTTGCCTCTTCCTCAGACACTATACGAGTTAAAGATTCGGACAACAAGGAGCCAACTCGAAACCTACTTGAAATAAACACATCTCTACCCTGTGTGAAGGCGTCCCAGCCATCGCCCAATTTCTGCAACAAATGTTCTTTGAATCGAGTGGAATGTATTTCTTCACTAAGCCAATCAGAACCGACTTGCTTCAACCTCCGACTGTACAGATTCTTGAGATCGACAAGCTTCATCGCGGAATCGTTGTGTTCAACAAATGTTATGAGCTCTGCCATAACGAGAGGGTCATAGGGCAGGCCTGACGCGGAATGTTCGGCGTTCTTCGACTTTTTAGATTTAGCCGCTCGTGCTTCATTGGCAAGCTTACAATAACAGGTTTTGTGATAGTAAAGATCACTAGCAGCGGAATCAAATGCTGCATTGACCCGAGAAAAAACAACCCAGTTCTCGGCTTCCTTTGCCATAATTTTGAGTTTATTGTTATCAGACATTGATCTGCAAATAGGCTCACTGCTGTCACCTTCGCGTTTGTGACAATAAACACACTGGGGCAGTTTCCTGTCACAGCCAGATTCAAAACTTGTCCGTGTTCTTTTAGGACTCAGCGTGGAGCAGGATGCCACTGCCTCATTTCGCTCTCGCTTGTGTAGCACGCGCTGTACGATGTGAGTCCGAATACTGTCACGGCATGTCTTATGATATATTGCCTTATTCGTCAACAGTGACATCGACATACACTCATCACTCTCTCTCATCAAACAATCAATGGTCAAATTATATGGAAGCTCAACGCCATTATCTAGGAAGCGCGTTATGTCTTCCTCAATAGCTTTATAGGCGTCATGAAAACGAGATTCTCTATACGGACGCATCAATTTCTTGGAACTGTCTTGCTGGCAAAAGCAACAACGTTCCCAGTCAGTACTAGTCCGTACACGAAGAGGATTCTCACTCATTCTGTGAATGATTTTTGTGAACAATCGCGTTCTCGAATTAATTTCGACAGACAAATCAGAATTGCTTGCGGAATTACGCCAAACAAGAGATTGTATGGCAAAGAGACTGCTTCATAAAGAGCGTTGTTTCTCCGGGATCAGCGTCATTCAGGTTTGCCTGAATGACGCTGATCCCGGAGAAACAACGCTCTTTTCAAGTTCCAAGAAATTGATGCGTCCGTATAGAGAATCTCGTTTTATTCTACATCATCTCCCACGTCTGTTTCCAACACGTGCGTGGATCAGAGTTCACTTTCGCGCCCTTACAATCGGATGTATAGTCGGTAGACCGTCGAAAAGGAGGTTCCCTTCAGCCGCTGGCGGCCATTTTGGATTGTGCCGCTACTGGTCGCCACCGGTCGGTGTCAACTTGTAGCCGATCGTTTTTGAGAACCTCATAGCCTACACTAACAGTGTGCCAAATTTCAAGAAGGTATCACCAAGTGCACAATTCACCTGTATGTGACGAATTCCTCCCCCGCTAACTGGTAAATTTTGATCCATGGTCGGGGATCTGACCATCGATAACCTGGCACTCAGGAGTCCAAAACTACTGGACCATTGCACACCGTCAGGAAACGATGTCTGGCATCTAGTGAATTAGATGATGGTTTGTGTGGGGTGGGGTGGGGAGGGGGTGTAGTTGTATGTGCTATAATGAAGCAAATGTAACTCTTTACAAAATACGTTTGCAATGTGAGATAATTTTACGCACTATTAAACAGTTTTTCGCTTTTTAGTTACAGCAATACTGGTCATCGACATTTTAAGTGAACAATATATCAACCTCTGTGTTTGTCTGTTGTCTTCCATTATCTTTCACAACAAAGGAACAAAAGTTGTTTTTCTCTCTGTCAAGCAACGGACTACATTCATTTTTCACATAATTTGCAAATCAAAATGGACACTCTCTGAACATCATCCCATCCATCTTTGGTCATCTCTAACATTTTCCTCATGGCTCTTAACCCTTTACCTAACATGAAAAGCAGACGACAATTTCAAAAAAAAATTGAATAACTAATTTTTTCATTTTTTGTCTCAAAAACATGGGTTATGACCCCTCATTGGAACGAGCTAGACGAAAAATGAAAAAATAATGAAAACGATTTTTGAGAATAGCGCTGGCCGGTTTTGGTCGTTATGTTGGGTAAAGGGTTAACATTGTTTTTCTGTGACTTCCGGGTGGTAATAATTCATTTTGTTGCCGTGTTGATCACTAGTGGGATGTTCTTCTTCCGTCTACCAACAATTAGTGGACGAGCAGATACATTCGATTGTCTCTCACCGAGGTTCGGTCTTCGTTTGAAAAAGTTTCCGTAAAAGCCAGATAATCTCTTGTTCCGTCAGACTATCGGGTTACTATAGTCACGGCGTCTCTCCCAGACCCTACCAGAGGGTGAGCCAATTAGACTGGGCCTCAAACACGAACGGAGCCAGAAAGTTGGCCAGGCCTATTTACATCTATGTATTGTTTTATTATACTTTATATGGTAGGCCTAGGTCTACTCAGTGCTAAATACCATAGATCTACCAGATAGCCCTTTGTAGTTTGCATTCCGTATGTTACGTTTGGATCTCCTTGCATATTTTAAAAACTTTCTTTTCAAACCTAAAAAGTTACGTTCTATGCTGATTGCATGTAGAATATACCCCTAGTAGCCTGGTGTACCAAATGTTCACCACGAGTGGTGAAGTAGTGTTAACCGCGAGCCTTTGGCGCGCGGTTAACACCACTTCACCAAGAGTGGTGAACATTTGGTACACCAAGCTACTTTGGGTATATTTTATTTATACCATGATCGTCAGATTAATAAAAGCTTAAATGTTAAATAAATCAATATTTACACGTGCGAATCTGTTTTTGTTTACATGAGCACCGGTGGGCGGTACTTCCGCTGGCAATTTTATCGCCGAAACGAAATAGAAAACGAAACCGCAAATTACGGGACCTTTTTCATTTTAATAACATAATAACATACTATTTCGAGTTGTGGATGCTTTATTAACAGGGGACAACGTGTGTTTGTTACTTGTTGGTACCTAATGAGGTAAACTTATTTAAAAACGTAATAAATAATTGTGGGTTTCATCTCATTCTTCACGAGGCGACGAGTGATAAATTTAGACAAGTTTGCATTCAAGGCGAGGTCAGCAAAGGTCAACTTGGATGTAGTTCCACTGTAGGTGTAAATTTTAACTACTGAAATTCCATCGCTGGCGTGCTCACCACGGTTGGTGTGTAAAGTTAAAATTGATGTCATAGACTTTTTATATATAGTAGAATAGGTAATCATGGTATAATATTGTTTTAACGACGATTTCACCGCCTCAAATTACACCGTTCACCCAAACCACAGCCCTTCTGGAACACCTCGTTCCCATGTAAGCATAAGCTTGGGAAGGAGACATTTCATAGAAACACATCGACTCCCTATCATGCTTACCCAACCAGGGACCTCAAAGGTCAACTTGGACAATGCCTAAGTGCCTAATGCATTCTCTTGAGGGATACTGCACCATTCTCAACACGGTAACATCACATGTGAAAAAAAGAACTCACTCGGAATAAAATGATAAAAGTGGAGAGGGAGCGAATAAGATAAACTATCGAAAACTAACTTCACATAATAGTTAGTGACATTAATCTTCTGTCTTATAACCCTTTCTTTAACACGAGTGGGAGACGATAATAGCATAATTGTTCCTTGAATAAAAAAAAAATAAAAAAAAAATAAAAATGGGCCTCGAATAGATAGCTTATTACCCCCTGTCCCCTCATTGGAACGAGCTCTTTGTGTGGCCATAAGTTTATTTTAGGCGTAAAAACAAAAAAAAATAGATATTAAATTTTGAACAGCGATTTTTTTTAATACAGCTGGTTCGATATATGACAGTCACTTCAGGTAAATGATTAAAGCGAGTTTAAACATAGTTTATTGTGTATCGTGTGAAGGGAGAAGTATTCTCTGCAATCTAAATACCCCGTGTAGTATTTTAGATAACTGAGACCGGACAATTGCCGCTTTGGCGATCATGCATCGCTACATGACGTTGGAAAAGTTGTAGATATTTCTCAACAGGACCCATAAATCTACTAAGCCCAAATCTTTTAGTGCTAAACTATTTGGGAACAGCTTCCATAGCGAAAATATTCTCGTAAAACAAAAAATACTGATATTATATGTATATATATATATCAGATTTACAAAATTATTGCTTTATTTTTATTTATTTGTTTTTGCTCAGCTGCCTTAAAATAGGCGCGGTGGGTTAAAAACTCAATAAATGATGTCACAAGGTGTGTTTGTACTTCATTCCTCGTATCCCTAGTCATTGCCAACTAGTATCACTTCGTCCACTGAGTCATTGCCAACTATCATTATTTTCGGCGGATGAGAAAGTCAACAAGAATGGAAGGAGACTGTTGGACTTCACATGTGAGCTCGGTCTGAAGATTCTGAACAGGGATGCGAAGTGTGAGGGAAAACGGTCCTGGGTGAGGAACGACAGGAGAACAATAATCGACTACATTCTCACAGATATCGATTTATGGAGGGAGTGATATAGGCAGAAGTGGAGGATGAGGGTAAAAGAGAGTTGGATTGTGATCATAACTTGATAACATTTACGATCATCGACAAAAACCCAATAAGAAACAAGGAGGCTTTAACCTTTGAGCCCTAGTGGTATCTTCCATGTCTGTTCACCTACAGCAATTGGAAGAGTCCATATTTATTATTTGGGGGTAGATCCATTAATATTGTCAACGTGCAGCCCTTAGGCTGCACGTTGAAAATATTAATTAGTCTACCCCAAAAATTAATTTAGCTGCCATCCTACTTCATGATATTATGACGTATATTGTTCCTGGAGCGAAAAGCGGCCGCTCGTGTTCAAACGGTTAAGGGGTTCTGGAATACCGAAAGGATGCTGACTGAGCGTAGCTTGAAGAAAAATTGAAAGCAAAGCTTGTGAATGTGTTCTATTGGATACATTCACAAGCTTTGGTTTCAAAGCTTTTCCTTTCTGGATATGAAAAAGCCATATGATAGAGTATGGAGGGCGGGTATGTGGCGAAAGCTTGAGGTCTTGGGACCGGGGGGTGGGGGGGGGGGGTGATTTTGTTGGAATTCTAAAAGCATTACGTAAAGTGAGGAGAATGACGTAAACTATAGGAGGCCAAAGTCCAGGAAATGCCAGATACCATAGTTGTGAGTCTAGTGGAGGCAGGGCAGGGACGTGTAGGAAAGATTAGGGTGCCAACACGGGGACTTGAGTACAGAGACAAAGACGAATTGAAAAATGCCATAAATGGCAGAAATGTCAAATGTGCTGCGTTCAGGAGGAGTAGAAAACTCGAGGTGGTGGAAAAGAGCAAGGAGGCTAGGAAACCAAAAGAAGAATACCAACAAGTACGAAGTAAAATAAAATAAGATTAAAGTCGATAATCGGAGAGTGCGAAACTGTAATTTTATTATGGCCGTTAGAATGACAGAGGGGTCGAGTTCAAGCATATGTTGGAAATGGGTGATTAAAAGAAACAAAGAAAGTATTAAAGTAGATGGCAGAAATACAGTCGATCAAGACCATACGCGTCAGAAGTATTCAAGCACTGGGAGAAGGTGAACGATAAGCGACGGGGCACAGGGAACCCACCGGAGTGTCACAACGAGGTCGAGGAAAATTTATCTCACGTCGAACTTCGTGTGCAGCGAAATAAAAATCAAGGAGGTACGAAAAGTGGTCTCAAAATTAGGGAAAGGAAAAGCGGATGGGATGGATGAAATTCCTATCGAGTTTCTAAAAAATAGGGATGAAGAAATCTGTAAAATATCGGTTCTATTCAATTTAGCCAAAGAAAAACAAGAGGTTCCAAAAGAGTGGCGACAAGGCAAGGTTACATGAAACAAAAAGTGAGGAAAATGACGTATTGGATAATTAACGGGTGATCTCTGTCAATAGCAAGAATGGAAGAGTTTTCTGTAAAGTCCCGTATGATATATTAGAGGATGTGATCGAAGAGAAAGGGTTTCTGTGAGAGATCCAGAATGGCATCAGGAAGGGAAGGAGAGTAACTGGCCATCTTTTCACGCTGCCCCAACTGATAGAATCTCCAAACGCCAAAAAGAAAAAAAGATGTTTATGGCCTTTCTGGATGTGAAAAAGCCATATGGCAGAGTATGGAGGGCGGGAATGTGGCGAAAGCTTGAGGTCTTGGGCCCGGGGGGGGGGGGGGGTTGTTGGAATTCTAAAAGCATTATGTAAATATGTAAAAAGTGAACTTAGCCCGCGTAACATAACAGAACAAAACGCGTGCCAATTAAGAGGGCCCTGAACAAGGGGTGCATGCTTGCGCCAACTCTTTTTGCATTGTACATCAGAGATTTAGGAGATGAACTTTTGCATAGCGACGAAGGGGTAGCATTCGGGGACCCGAAGATTCCAGGGCTATTTTCGCAGATGATATGGTACCTGGATCAGAAAGTAAAGAGCGGAGGAGGGGGAGGGGGCTTGAAAAAAATTCTGGCAATTGTTGGGAGATGTGGGAACAAATGGAGACTTGAAGTGAATGAGAACAGAAGCAAAGTTTTACCCGTGGGCGTAAATAGAACCTACTCGAAGGTGGAGAGTGGGAGAGTTCTGTATTCCGGAAGGTAGCAACACACTTCTTAATGTGGGAGGAAAATGTGACTACGGGTATTTATAAATATAAACATTACGGGAAGAGTCATCTACCGGAACCACAGGAATAAACTAACTGTGAATGGGAAGCGAATCCTCATTCAAAATGAAACTACCCAACTAGCAGACGACACTTGAAAAACAACTCAGTTTGTTTCAATTTTTGCTTCGGAAACATAGCTTATGACCCCTCATTAGAACGAGCTCAACGAGCTCGTTCCAATGAGATTTCATGAGCGATGTTTTTGAAAAAAATGAGAAAATAAATAAATACAATTTGAACGGCGAATTTTGTGAATAGCACTGCCCGATCATGGAACGCAAAAGGTAAATGGTATTCAAGTTACTAGCATGGGAATCATGTTCCACAATCTGGCGCAAATTTTGTGGGTGAACCTGAGAAAGGCTTTTTCCTGGCCTCGCTCTTCTCGAATACAGCTTAGAGATGCATAGTCTATGCGGAATGTGTCTCTCTCCACTAGAGACTACAAACTAAAAACTAAAGTGTTAAAACTGACACTTTCAAGGTGTTAAACCCATTCTAACTCTTAGGGTTTGATTTTAACACTCAGAGTGCAATGCTTTAAACACTTAGACATTACAATCGTCAGACATCTGAAACTTGAATGGATGGCACTTCCCATGTGTCTAGCATTGGTGGTTCTTCCAGAATCGTCCATAATTTGATTTGCGTTTGGTGGGTACACAATTAAAAGGACACAACGCAGATGACGCGGATCAGGCTCGAGAGTTCGAGCCTGATCCGCGTCATCTGCGTTGTTTCCTTTTAAGTGTCGCGACATTACACTTGTCAAGAGGTATTATTGTAACACCTGTCAAGTTCTGGGATATCTACACTTGAACAAAGTGCTAGTTCAGCACTTAGTAAGTGTTAAATACAGCACTTCAAGTGTAGTTTTTAGCACTTTAGTTTTTAGCGTGTAGCTATGCCCCCCCCCCCCCTCCCCCACACTCGCTCTTCTCGAATACAGCTTAGAGATGCATAGTCTATGCGGAATGTGTCTCTCTCCACTAGAGACTAGCTGTGTCCCCCCACTCGCATCACGATATGTCAGCTATGCATTATTTGATGCTGCGAGTGAGCGTGGGCTCACTACAAAAACATCCCAACTGAAAATCAGTGTCTGCATATCAATAACAATAAGAAAGGTTTGCCTTGAGACATTTCTTTTCGTTTGTGCAGCTACTAACAACAGACGTCGTTGGTCAAATGTTTTTAATTACTAACAACAGTCGTCTTTGGTTAAATACTTTTAATTGGCCAGCAAACTGTTCTGAACACTTCAGTCGCCGCAGACAGACTTTCTGACCACTTGTATTGGCTGCTGAATTCGTCAGTACAGCTTGGGGCCAACTTTAAATTATCGCACACAGCTGTTCTGTGGAGTCGTGAATGTTCCACCAGCCTGATCACTGAACTTAATGATCACCACGGGTTTTTTCATACAACAGTATCCTTTCTTTTAGTATTTCAACAGAATGAAGCCGTCTTATGTGAAGAATCTTTAGCGCCTTGCTACTGTCAAGCCTCATCCTATGAAGTCTCAGGAATAGCCCAAAGAGTTTATAGCTCAAATAATTGTCCCGCCAATATCCATATATTGAATCCAATTACTTTTCATAGCGTATTTTGTATTATTATTGTTATTCTGTATCATTATTTTTCTTGCGACTGGAAACATGTTCTTCTTTGTGTATCGTTATCTTTGTAAGTTGTCCTTGTTTTCTTGCTCCTGCCCTCAATTGTATATAGCATATTATACCATGATTAACTATTCTACTATATGTAAAAAAGCCTATGACATAAATGTTAGCATTACACATCATCCGTGGTGAACACGCCAGCAATGGGATTTCAGTAGTTAAAATTTACACCTACAGTGGGACTACATCCAAGTTAACCTTTGGTAACCTCGCCTTGTCTAAATTTATCACTCGTCGCCTCGTGAAGAATGAAATGAAACCGGCAATTATTTATTACGTTTTTAAATAAGTTTACCTCATAAGATACCACAAATTAACAAACATGCGTTGACTCATGTTAATAAAGCATACACAACTCGAAATAGTATGTTATTATGTTATTAAAATGAAAAAGGCTCCGCAATTTGCGCGTTTCGTTTTCTGTTTCGTTTCGGCTATAAAATTGCCAGCGGAAGTACCGTCCACCGGTGCTCATGTAAACAAAAACAGAATCGCACGTGTGAATATTTATTTATTCAACATTTAAAATCTTATTAATCTGACCATCATGATATAAATAAAATATACCCAAAGTAGCTTGGTGTACCAAATGTTCACCAGTCGTGGTGAAGTGGTGTTAACCGCGCGCCAAAGGCTCGCGGTTAACACCACTTCGCCACTCGTGGTGAACATTTAGTACACCAGGCTACTATGGGTATATTCTAGAAATAAATTGCCTGGATGTAGGTCCATGGCGGAAATAGGTGAGTGTTAACATCAAACCCTACCAATGATATTTTCCAGTAGGGACATTTTCGTCGGGGTTTACGTCTTTGGTATCTGTGGTTACGGTTCGATCTCCACTGGGGTAACTGCGTTGTGCCTTGGGCAAGCCACTTAACCCCGATTGCCCACGTGGGTGCACGGTACCGCTACGCACTAAAGCTTACTACGGGTCGATTGTACACTTGTCTTCAGCGCATGCTAACCCTGTTTTTACAGAGTTTGTACATTGGGGAGTATGACCGGTCATCGCCGCTGCTCGGTAGTTTTCTCCGGGTATTCTGCCTCCATCCACCCGTAAAACTGTCCGACACGAAGAGAACCTGACTGTCGAAAGTGTCGTTAAACCCGAATAATATAAAAATAATAGAAATAATAAGATATCGATTTAGTCTTGCAAGTAAACCTGTACTTTCCTACGAGGGTAGATTTGATACTAGAAGCAATGTAACACACACAGTTAGTCCTTTCCTACGAGGGTAGATTTTATACTTGAAACACTGCCACACACAGTTAGTCCTTTCCTACGAGGGTAGATTTTATACTTGAAGCAATGTAACACACACAGTTAGTCCTTTCCTACGAGGGTAGATTTTATACTTGAAGCAATGTAACACACACAGTCCTTACAAATAGACGGTTGTGGTACCCAATTCGGGCAGACTGCGGCAAAGTATCACCAATTTGGAGTATGGCCAGTGGCGGGAACAGGGGAGGGGGGGGGGATAAGGGGGTATTCCCCCCCCCCCCAAAAAAAAAATTCCAAATCTTTGTAAATCATATCTAGTATGAAAATACGAAAATAACCACATACATCTGCCTATTCTACATCATACAGGCGCACATAAAAAACTGTATGATCTACACCATTTGCAGTGCATAGAAAAGTTGGTAGCCGATGTCACTGACTGATTTGACGCTCAACAGGTTAACATCTTCTTCTCTGACATACATCCCTCTTTAACCCTTTACCCAACGTAACGGCCATAACCGCCCAGCGCTATTCTCAAAAATCGCCAATTAATTTTCATGATTTTTTTCATTTTTTGTCTCCAAAACATAGGTTATGACCCCTCATTCGAACGAGCTCGCCACCTATGTTTTGGAGACAAAAAAATGAAAAAAATTAGTTATTCAAGAATGATTTTGGCAAGTGTCGTTTGCTTTTCGTGTTAGGTAAAGGGATAAACACTAAAAATTTACAGCAACGATACCTTGATTTTTTCACTTGAGAAGCGAGGAAATGAGCTCTCAGTAGTTCATATTTCACAAATTTTCCTGGTATCCCCCTCCCGCACTCTCCCCGGGTTTGGCTACGCAAAGGCGGTCGTGCTGTCCCCTACAAGCTCCCGTTTACAATATCCCCCACCCCCCAATATTATAAGCGTTCTACGCCCCTGAGTATGGCTCGTGCTAATTAAATAGAACTTGCGTTACGACTACCATAGTACAGTCGCCGTGGACTGGTCACTTTCCACGGGTGGACGATATTTCCACGGGCTCAAAAATGTTAGATTCCAAACACTAATTATAGGAATAATCATCAAAAATTTAATTAATGAAGCGCGGGTACATCCTGGTGCTTCATTAATAAAAAAAATTTGCTGCTGCTGATTTTTATTACCTGGTAAACGCATGCGTGGACATCACTGCCCACGTGTGCTTTATGACCACGACACAGCGGTTTACACGGCACTACACGGTGACTTTACTGTAAGCGTACTCGTATATTTTATTCATCCACAAATAAATTCCTCAGAAGCTTTGAGTTTTTTAAATAATATTTCAACTTCGACGAAGATGTACATGGCATATTTTTTAACAGCCGGGACTGAATCATCACAGTCGAGATAAATCGGGTTTATACCCCCCCCCCCCCCCCCCCCCCCCCCACACACACACACACCAACCAGTTAGCTTCGTGACGCCCCTGGTTTTATCGATATAATAAGACTGGTAACCGACGTGAGATATATGAGTAATCTAAACGGCAAGTTAGAGGCGAGCACGAGAAGAGGTCCAAGGGATCTCCCCGGGAAAACTTTTAGAAAATGGAAGGTCAGTGTCGGACTCAGGTTTTTTTTCATGAGACCACCAAAATATTCCCACAGTTTTATACAGACCCATTCAAATTTTGAAAAAAGGAAGCAGTTTTATAACTGCGCCTATAACAGAAGATCAGCACATGGACATCCGCTACCACAGGTAGTCGGTGTCCACGTGTTGTCTCGGATAATAAGCTACAAAAATAGAGGTGCGCCCTTCCCTTCTCGTAGGATACACCCATGCTGCTGTGGGGTGTTAAGGGTAACAATGACAAACTACTTTTTTGATGCAGCACTAGTAAATTGCAGATCTAGAGAAATTGAGTTGCGAAAGGCGCAATGATCTTGTCGGGTAACATGAGACCTAAAACGCAGTGTGGTGAGTCATTGAAATGCAGGCAGCAACAACGAGTTCCACTCTGTCCTAGCCACAATGAACGATTTTATCAGAAATTTTGAATTCTGTAGGATATGTTTTTACTTACACGCACGCTAAAATATCATCCAGTTAACGTTTAGAATTAAGGTTATTGCATCTTTTAGACATCCGTTTTCTCCAAATGTTGGTTAAGAAAACACGCCCACTTAATTAGGGGTCAAAATTACCGATTGCAATTAGCGATGCAATGCGTCGTCGGCAACTTGTGACGCACCGCGATGCTCTTTGTGGTTAATTTTCTATCGTAAGTTACAGTACGTGGAGAGTGGATTGTAACTAAATCATCCGTGGAGTGGAGTAATCACCCAAAGTATCACTTTCAAATTCTGTACATATGGGCAAAAAACGTAAGCAATGTTTCAGCCAATGGACCTCCGGGTTTAACCCGGAGGTCCATTGGCTGGAACTTTGCTTTTGATTGTTATAATTTGCAATAAATTTGCAATTATTGCTCGGGTGGACTCTCCACTCTTCGTGTGATTTAGTGATAAAACACTCTCCGCGTACTGTATCTCGTCCACCGTCAAGAACAGTAATATTCACCACGAAACCATCTCACCGAAGTTTTATCGCACTGATAATTTTGTAGATGACTTGCATTACTGCAAATATCGTTTTGTAAAATGGGAGAGAAGAACGAACTTTTCGCAAGCGATGCCTTTGGCGAAAACAGTAATTTATTTTACTTTTCTTAAATGCCAGAAAACGGTGCACGATTTTTCGAATTTTGCATAAATTGCACGAAGGCGAGAAGTGAAAACAGTTTACACGTCATTTTGCGCCAAAGTAAATATTTGTAATTATATCTTCACTGTCGTATAATTATTACTCCCCTCATTTCCGGATTTAAAACCTGATTTTTGCAGATTGATCGAAAGTCACTAAGAAAAACTGCTGATCATGCGAAGATCCTTGGGCGATTTTTATTGAATTATATAATGCTGGTAATGAATGTTTAAATTCGGTACATAATGTTTATGAACGCCGAGCTGAAACTATGAGACATATCCTCAAAACCAGTTTAAATGATCAGATGCAGTTTTTAACAGAAATTGCAATTTTCAGGTTATGCTTCAAGGCTGTAACACAAATCGTGCACAAGATTTTTTAAATAAGAGACGAATGGTTACTCTCGTTCGCTCCGAAATGTATTTGAAGGGGAACTTTCTGTTACCCACCTGAAGATTTGCCATGGAGAACATCAAATTCCCCGAGGCGATGCTAGAATTGAGATTAATGAGTGGGAGTGAAAGTGCATCACAAATCACACTAGGTAGCTTATGTCCCTCTGATGCTGAAAAGTTCTATAAGCAGGGGCGGCGGAACCGGGGGTATGGGGGGGGGGGGGTTCAGCCCCTCCACTTATTTTGCCGGGCCATGTTTTTTTTGTATGCAGATATCTTAACACAACCAATGACTGGTGAAACAAAGGGCAGATCTAGAATCTCCCCCATATTTTCGCCAGCTATGTTTCTCTGGTACAGGTTCAGTTTCGATGGATTTCGGATCATTTTTTGCAGTAAGTGGCTGCAAACGCTAAAATGTATACAGTCGGTTAATAAATCGGTTAACTGAAGTAGATCGTAATCTTACGGACACACAAGTACCAAATCCACCCCCAGACAAGATAATCCACAGACAGTATAATTGCTGTAAACGTTTGGTAAAGCATACAGGTGAGGTCTATTTATCAGCTTTGGTCGTTACGACCAAAGCTGTTAAATAGACGTCACATGTATGCTTTACCGACTTTTTAACGGCTCTCAGAGTGTGAAATCTTTCAAATACACCTCCTGAAAAATCTCAAAATATCCACTCAGATGCATGGAAATGGAGGTTTTGGGACCCTGGAATTTAAAAATTTCCATACCGACGACCATCCATCGCCCGACCCCCCCCCCCCCCCCCCCCCACACACACACACACTTTGAAAATCGTTCCGCCGCCCCTGGAGAGGTCTTCGTAGACTAGTAGTGTGGTACACCAGATGCGTGTCACAAAATATACCAAATATTTTGGGACAATCCATACAGTAAATACTGTCCATATTCATTTTACATTTGAGGTCAGTTACACTTTAATCGTACAGCCTTATAAGCACAGTAAACATTGTGCTCTTTGCATTTCGACAACTTTGCGCAGAGGTTTGACATATCCGTAAAATGTTAGTAAAAATATATTTTCAGTGAAGTTAAGTTGTGGGCTGGCCATGCACAAGAACAGTTCTTTTACTTTTCTTTTACTGATAAATGCAGATTTTTGTAACACCCAAGTAATATGAGTCATCGTTTCCCATCGAGTTCAAGAGACCGGATTAGCCCAATCAACTCCAACGGTGTCTTGCTTGATTTGCTGATCTGGGCCCAGTGCTATAAAACTTTTACAATTGCCTATCGTAGAATTCTTGTCTAGTTACAACTTTAAATGGGTTGAAATGAGCCATTACCATTTTCAAAGATGTGGCAATTTGCCAGTTGGCAAATTGCCATATCTTTCAAAATGCTAATGATTCTTTTTAGAAAGTTACCTTAATAGGTAGAAAATACAATTCTAGAAAATACAGTTGTAAATGTTTAATAGTACTGGTTCCTGGTCTGGTCTTTGAGATGGAATATGACCATTCCTCGACTGTTCAGATAATTTGTTTATTACATGACAGTTAATTATTTAAACATTGAATTCGACACTTGCAGCTGAATCCGTTGTTTTCCATCAAGTTCGGGAGACCAGATCAGGCAGTTCAAACACGACTCCAACGGTGTCTTGTTTGATCTGGCTGCTCTGTACTCATCAACGACGTAATACGTCAACCCAAACTGATTGACTGTTGTAATAAACTGTTTATTATATGGCAGTGGGTAGGTAAAAATGAATACGACCCCTGATTTGTAATCAGCAAAGCAAACAAACTATATATATTAACCGTATAACACATTACACCTCATGAAATTCAAAATATTCATCCAAATTGGAATGTATGTGTCTGGGTGTGTGGGAAGGAGGGTGTAAGTCCAACCTTATTTCAAATTACTTTCAAGAACACATATTTTCTTGTTTTTTTTGGTGAATCATTCTATGAAAGTTGTCATTATAAGCAGATAAACTTCTAATGGAATGTTTGTTCAGCGCGTGCAACGCAAAGGCTTCGTTTTAATTTCGCATTTGTAAAATTGTCACCTGAAAAAATCTGCGGACGTCGCATGAGCACCGTTTGAGGCAGGCACAATATGAAATTGAAAAAAAGGTGACACTCTCATTCTCTTGTGAGCCAGAACTGATGGGAAAACTACAGTTTTATGAGGAGCTATTTATGTCGTATCATAATAATATCAATTTCCGATATTGAATTTATTTGGTAACGCGCTCAAGAAATCATTACAAGAAAACTGTCAAGGGTAGCTATTATCAATCATGGATAACCAAGCCTCAACAAGTAAATCTCAGTTAATTCTCACACAAGTTTTTTTTTTCAGCAGGAACTTAGCAGGCAAAGGGTCACCCGACTTGCAAAAACGAAGCTAACCCTTTAAAGAGCGTCCGAGTTCTCTCATCCAAGGCTGGGCTCCTGATTGGTCTCATCCAAAACCATATAATTAACATCACAATGGCTGAATCTGTTTTATATTTACAGGCGGGTTCGGAGTGCGCGGTGGCTCAGTAGACAGAGATGCAGGATGCAAGCCGAGAGGTCCTCGGTTCGAATCCCACCTGCGGCAACCCTGTTGTATACTTGGGCAAGACACTTCACCCCCATTGCCCACGTGGCGGTAAGGTGGCATTGTGTACTAAGGATTACAGCACGTCGATGGTGCAGTTGTCTTCAACCAATGCTAACCCTGCGTGTGTGGAGTTAGTACGTTGGGGAGCTGAGAGTTGCTCGCCGTTACTCGGTGGTTCTCTCCGGACACTCCGGCTTCCTGCACCTGCAAAACTGTCTGACACGAGGTGACTCTGCCTGTCGAAAGTGTCGTTAAACCTCAACAAATAAATAAATAAATAAATAAATAAATAAATAACAGGCAGGCAGGTTCAGTAATAATCAAATCCAGCAGTCCCTGTGGGGCTGTTTTATTAAATTATTGCTGATCCCTCTCACCTTTTTGTTGTGTATTTTGTCATCTTGTCAACGAATGCTCTGTTTTATTAACGCAGAAACTTATACCCGACAAGTCGAAAGGGTTAGGAGGTTGCTCTCAATAAAATCGAATGCGCCGCAGTAGAGAGGGATTGATTGCTAATTGATTAACTTAATTTTTTGTCCATTCGTACTAATTGTCAAAACTGCACAAATCTGTGTCAGGCTGGTTCCGGTATATAGTGGAAATAATATTGTTCGTAAATTAAGACGGTCTCGAAACAGCAGTCTTATTAAATATTCATCACAATTACATTTGTCATAATACATTCGTGAAAAACCATCCCGCTGACAGAGTGAGCGCAGGATGAAGGTTTGTATAAAATATTCATTTCAATGGCGCCTCCGGTTTTAGTGTTCTGACCATCGATCTTAACCCTTTACCCAACGAATCGGCCGCATCCGCCCGCGTAATATGCAAATTCAGCAGTTAAAAAAATATTATTTTTCAAAAAATTTCAACAAAACCTTATCATGTGACCCCTCGTTCCAACGAGGGGTCACATGATATGGTTTTGTTGAAACTTTTTGAAAAATTTTAAAAAATGATATTTAAAATAATAAATTTTCATATCGTCTGCGTTGGGTGAAGGGTTAAACAACAAAGAGTCTTTTAATCACCGGAACCGAAATAGTACCATCTGGAACTCTAAGGAATCAATACAGCGCAAACTAGTCTCATTAAACTTTTGTCATACGAATTGGTCAAATCCTGCTCGTTCAAATGAGGGGTCATAACCTATGTTTTTGAGACCAAAAATAAAAAAAGAGTTATTCAAGAATTTTGTTTGCAAGTGTCGTCTGCTTTTCATGTTAGGTAAAGGGTTAACAGACGTTGATAAATCGAAAAAACTGACAACATTTTGGAAGCTGTGCAACCTACGCCGCCCCTCCCCCCCCCCCCCCCGGGTTGGGTTTGGAATAGTAAAGTGTCAATCCGACAAAGTTAAAGGGAGTGTAGTTTTCAAGGTTACATCATAGATGTTACTGCAGATAATATTGTAACATTACATCTGCATTACTTACTTACTTATTGGTGTTTAGGGTCACATATTTCTGCACAATGGCTAATCATGACCACGACAGTTTTACAGGTGGACGAAGCTGGAGTACCCGAAGAAACCGCCGTGCAACGACCAGCGACTGTCAGCTCCCCAACATACTATTGGGGTTCGAAGAAATTATAAAAGAAAACAAAGAATTTAAACAATTAAATGATTCGGAGAAATACTATTATATATTGAAAACCTGTGATAGTAAACGGATTAATATTAGTTCTAACATGATCTGGTCATTCTTCTGTGAGCGAGATCACCTTGTTGAAAAAAAGTCATTAATACATAGAGATTATTACCATTATGTGGATGTACAAAATATGTATCCGAGTCTCGCTCTGGGTTCTAAGGGTAGATCACGACTCGTCGAATACTCGCCGTGATCTACCCTTAGAACCCGGAGAGAGACTCGGATACATATTTTGTACATCCACATAATGGTAGTAATCATTTTATCTTACAATATATTGGGGATAAATCAAGGATGTAGACGAATATATAACGAACTATTTATTCGTACGGATGAACAAAAAAGAAAAAATGGAACTCACGCAAAAGGAACCTGCTTGTATCCGACGCCCTGATAAAAACATCTGTATCAGGGGGTCGGACACACAACAGTTGCGGAGTTAATACAGACAACATACATGTTGATTGTAAGATAATTTATATTATTACACATCCATTCAACTTTAAATCCTTGTATTTAACGGAATAGCCGCTATGACATAAATGATTCTGTATTCAATGGGTGATGTACAAGCCGGAACTTTTTTCCCAGCACCGTTCATATTAGTTCCTTTCCCATCGAGTCATTAGTTACCCTTCGAAAAGTTTCCAAATTTCGTTATACAATTATCGACCATCTGTCGCATAGTGTGAAAATGAAAACGTCCAAAGCAAAATAAAGACGGTTCACAAAAAAGTAGTTAACCAAAAATGAGATAATATTTAAAAAAAAAAAACCCCAATCATTTCCAACTAGAACATTAACCCAGTTCCGTGGCCGACTCGTTTTGTGGATCCAGTTATATCTAAATTGGTCAACTTTATTTCGGTAAATCTTCGTACATGTTGACATGCTTCGAACTTCTTTTAAAAATGTTCCGCCCAGCTGTTTTGCAAATCTGCACAAATTTGCACTTATATGCTTACTAACATTAATAGCCACCAAGTGATTAGGCGTGAATGGCAGCAGCCGAAGAGAAACAGCAATACGAATTTTAACAAACACTGGTTCCCAAAAAGTTGTTTAGATTTTTTATCGATCCATTTGATCAGTACAGCTTCAGTCAAAACAAAGAAACTCTTTACCTTTGGGTTTAAACATCGGAATTAAAATTTGTTTATTTAAATGAATTTTAATGTATGGGATGTGTAATAAACACAGAACGCGATGTGTGTTTGAATCGGTGGGTGTTTTGTAAAACACCCATCGATTCAAACACACATCACGTTCTGTTTATTTATACATCATGTTTATTGTGTCTTCTTTTTGTTATGTTTGTATTCTGCAACTGCCATTGTGGTGTAATGCATTAAACTATTAAACTAAACAAAACTAAACCAAACTACTAACTCGACACAAACAGGGTTAGCATTGGTTGAAGACAAGTTCACCATCGACGCGCTGTACGCCTTAGTACACAACGCCACCGTGCCCCCACGTGGGCAATGGGGATGGAGTGTCTTACCCAAGGACACAACGCGGTTGCCGCAAGTGGGATTTGAACCAAGGACCTCTCGGCTTGCAACATGCACCTCTACCTACTGAGCCACCGCACCCCTACATCTACATTAAATATTCAATAATTTGTAATGAACACGGGAGGAGCATATAGTATATTTTTGTCGCAAAGTAAAATTATATTGGGATGGGGGTGTGGAGTGTGTAATAAAATAAATGTATGGCTTCGTAACGGCATGGCGTTCCTGGAATGTCTTGTGAAACTGAAGTAAAATACAGCCACCGTGGAATGGTCAAAATCCATGCGTGGGCAGTGTTGACCACGGGGTGGGGGTCTCAATCAAGAATCCGTACTTTTCAGCAAATATTCAATGAAAGAAGCACCGGGTTGTACCCGTGTCATACCCGGCTTGTACCCGTGTCATACCCGTGTCATACCCGGGTAGTACCCGGTGCTTCATTCATTGAAAATTTGATGGCGAATCCATTGTTTTATGTCGGAGATTCACTGTCACTGCATGTGTGGAAATATTGCCCACGCGTGGATATTATTAGTTACACAGTTTGTTCGTGGCCTAATATGGTATATATGGTGTATATGGTGTCAGTTTGTTGGTGGCCTAATATGGTATATTATGCCATAATATGGTATATTATACAATATATACACAGTTTATTGGTGGCCTAATATGGTATAATATGGTATATATGGTGTCAGTTAATGGAATTAACGGACACCATATATACCATATTAGGCCACCAACAAACTGTGTAACGAATATATCTTACCGACTGCTGCATCGATGCACAGAACTAATAACAACAGCGATCGAAATTAAAAGAGAGAATTCTCACAATGTGTTCACGTGTCTTTGCCTTGTTACAATTTATGGGCACTCTCCCATAAATGGTAACAAGGCAAATTCATACATATCAAACAGTTTCATTTCGAAGGTAACACGACACACATCCACAGCATATGAAGCCTTTTAAGTTGCCTAACCTGCACTTCAGACCAAATATGGGCTTCCGACACTCAATCTTTCAACTTGAAGCATTTATCGGCTGCCGCCATTTTGAATAATCAATGAACAAAGGGGAGATTACACAAAGCTTTCAGCGTATATTGATGTTGACAGGCAGTATATGGTTTTATATGCAGTCTGCATGTGACGTCTTTGAACCAATGAAATTTCCAGATACTTGTAGGAGGTAAGATAATTACCTTTACACCACGACCGCACTGTACATATATTTATTTATTTATTTATGTTTACGGTCACATATTTATGCACAATGGCTAATCATGACCGGGTGGAGGAAGCCGGAGTACCCAGAGAGAACCACCGAGCAACGACGAGCAGCTGCCAGCTCCCCAACATCGTAACTCCGCACTGCAGCACAGGCAGGGTAAGATTGGTTGAAGACATGCGTACCATCGGCGTGCAGTACGCCTTAGTACACGGCGTCATCGTGCCCCCACGCGGGCAATGGAGATGAAGTGTCTTGCCCAAGGACACAACGCGGTTGCCGCAGGTGGGATTCAAACCGAGGATCTCTCGGCTTGCAGCCTGAACCTCTACCTACTGAGCTACTGCGCTCCCCACTGTACATATAAGCACATCCAAAACTTGGGATACTAATTAAGTAAACATTCCGTGTAATGTTCTCTATAAACTGGGGACAAGTTTGAGATTCAATTTATCACTTGCTTCCAAAGAAAATATATCTAAATGGGCCGAGAAACAAGTATAGTACGACGCTAGGTTTAATCCAGGGAGATTGGGAAGGGGTCCTTTTCGGGCGTGAGGACCCCACTAGGATTACTACAACCTGTTATGTTCATGCAAACTACCTCGTCATTCTAGAGATCTTAATAAATCGGTGGTCAGGCACCACAGATCTCTTAAGGTTCCTGGTACTGAGGTAGTTCAAGCAGCTCTGCCAACTTTCCGTAAAACAATTTCTGTGAAAACAAAATCAATGGATGTTCAGTACCTTCATGCATGTTCAGAACTGTACTCAGTGCTGTTTGGATTGGATTTCTGGTGGTAGGACAGCTAGGTAAAGCCTGGTTAGTTCGAATGGGATTTTTTTCTGTTTTTTTTTCACATTGGAAATGGGGCAGAAATTCGGCTCTGAAAAGGCCTAGGCTTGAACCCTGGTACGGCCGCCGTAGACTAGTCACTATTCACGGGTGGGCAATGTTTTTAATATTAGATTCCAAACACTAATTATAGGAATAATCAGCAAAAATTTAATTAATGAAGCACCGGGTACAACCTGGTAAATGCATATGTGAACACCACTCCCCACTCGTGGATTACAACTAGTCCACGGCGACTCTACTGTGTATGCTCCACATTGGGCTTCAAGATGCCGTGTTTGTCAATTCGTCCCCTCCAAAAAATTGTCCCCAGTGACACAGCTATTCTGAAGCACCCGGTACTTTATTTTATTTTTTTTTTTTTGGAAGCAATTATTCCAAAGAGATTAATCCTTTACCCAACGAATCGCCCGCATCCGCCAGCGTAATATGCAAATTCAGCAGTTGAAAAAATATTATTTTTCAAAAAATTTCAACAAAACCATATCATGTGACCCCTCGTTGGAACGAGCTCGTTCCAACGAGGGCTTCACATGATATGGTTATGTTGAAATTTTTTGAAAAATATGAAAAAAAATGATATTTAAAATAATATATTTTGATATCATCTGCGTTGGGTAAAGGGTTAATTGACGAGTTAAACGGTGGAAAAATATCAAAACTACGTGACAAACCACAGCAAGATATCTCGTATATTGTATCACCCGTAGGAGGGTGTAAATTGAGAAAATGGTTTGAGGAACAGCTGCTGAAACCCAAAGAATGTTGTCAGAGATATACATTTGTGTTGATGTTATGCACTTCCGCGACGGTGGCTTTACGCAAAAATATAATTACCCCCTTGTTTATTGGAGTCAATGAGGATACGCCTGTTGGATATTGCAAATTCATTTTATTTTACTTTTTTTATTTTTGTTTGCTTGTTTGTTTGTTTTTGTTTTAGTATAGAGACCGATCCCTCTAAAAATGGGGTAAAAGATTAGACAACACAATTTTCGGTGGAAATTACGGATGCCTTGGATCGATAATTTCCGCCTGAAATTTTGTGGCTTCGATCCTTAATTGATCCTCCCCAACACCGCAACCACCTCTTCCACCACCAAAAAAACCCAGCATATGAGGATAACTTTATTGAACAATGTGGTATATACAAATAGAATATTTACCAGTGTGATATTTTAATTGTGTGCAAACTGTATCCATCCAAAGTAAACGGATGTGACGGCCGTTACTTATTCCCTGTTCTTTATTCGACATTCCTTATCAACCGATTATATCGGTTGATAGGGGGGGGGGGCGGTGGCTCAGTTGGTAGAGGTGCAGGCTGCAAACCGAGAGGTCCTCGGTTCGAATCCCACCTGCGGCAACCGCTTTGTGTCCTTGGGCAAGACACTTCACCCCCATTTCTCACGTGGGGGCACGGTGACGTTGTGTACTAAGGCGTACTGCACGTCGATGGTGCACCTGTCTTCAACCAATGCTAACCCTGCTTCTGTGGAGTTGGTATGTTGGGGAGTTGACAGTTGCTCGCCGTTGCTCGGTGGTTCTCTCCGGGTACTCCGGCTTCCTCCACCCGTAAAACTGTCACGGTCATGGTTAGCCATTGTGCAGAAATATGTGACCTTACACACCAATCAATAAATAAATAAATAATCGGTTGATAGCGGATGTCGATTGGGGAACTGGAAATAAGTAACTGCTTTCACGACCCTCAAAACTCAAATAGCTGAGTGGGCGCGTGATCATTTTGAACAGACATGCACGCACATCATTGAAACAACATTCTGTCTGTTGGTTTCTGTGGAAAATTGCTGGAGAGCGTTGTTCTGGTCTCTTGACACATTCATTAAAGGGAATAAACACAGCTTAGTCACGCCAGATTTCATTACATCCATTTCGTCTGTTCTTCGGGCGAATATCGTGTTCAGGTAAGGGATGGATCCGAATCCAATTACATTTCTGACACGCTGAACACCCCTGAGAAATAGAGGTATAGGTTTTGACACACGATTTCGCCAATTTCGAATTATCATTTAGTATTAAGTGAATCAAGCATGGAATCTTCAATGTATCGTCTGCTTTAGGTTTGACAACTGAATACTTGAATTAGAGTTATCCGCCTTGAAATGTTGCAATCTCCGAATCTGAGCAGTCTTGGGAAAATATATTGTTTCATTAAACGTTTGAAACATTGTACTTACATCTTACATAATTGTTGAATATTCCCGATAAATAGAGAGAGTGTTTTGATGACTTTTTGGACCTAGAACATACAATTGACTTTTGGTGTATTTTAATTGGGATTTCCCTGAAAAAAATATGAGCACGTGACCGATACTTCCCTTCCTGTCAGTTTTTCCCTCTTATTTGTTGCATGTTTTCGGGCCAGAAAAAATTTCTGAGGAGCTATACTTGACATTTGAATGCCAAAATTAAAGAGATGCGATCATATTTGTTTCGAATGAACGTTATAATGGTCACTTATCGGAAAATATTTAGTTCTGTGATATCTTTAGCTACAGTTGTTTTAAGTGATTCCGTTTAAACTTTTAGGAAGTTTATTTAAATCTGGGCAACACCCATTGGTGCAAATATTTTGTGATGGTTTCGTATCATGTAGTTTAAACTACTGTTGTCTGCCTTTAATAAAATGGATGTTGAAGGTTTTTTTGCGCACAGGGTGCACTCGGGGGGACTGTGTGGTTTCATACTCTTTGTGACCCCAACTGGCAATATTCGGCTCTAATTTGGTATGTTTTGCGGATGGATGGAGTTTGATCACAAGGGGAAAACACCGTGCACCGGTAAGCAACAGCTAGACTTGTCAACGTACGAATCGAACACGATCGTGGCAAGAGTTATTCAGTCTGGCCACGCCCCTGTAAACGGAACGCGATCACTTCTCATTGAAGTGATCGCGTTCCGTTTACAGGGGTGTAGCCAGACTAATTGAAGGGGAGTGGGACATAAGTTATTTTGTTGCTGCCAATGTCAGCGGAACAATGTGTGTCTGTTTACCTGGAGTAGTGTCGAGAGAGTTCATCCACCCATAGGTTAGGATCGGAGAACTGGACCGGGTTAAATTTTCTGAATTTCATGTCAATTGGACGCCCTGACCACTTATCGTGTAAGTATTCAGAATATGATCACGCATATAGCTATAAAAATGACCTAACAGATATCAGAACAAAAACACATGAATCGGTGTCAAGCATTTCGGATTAGACAACTTACAGAAATGTCTTCAGGTCTGCGTTTTTTTTCATCTGTGTGACGCAATACTATCTGATCTGTTAGAAATGACTTGCACTTTCTCCTAAATATCAAAACTACATTTTTTCGGAATAAGCCTTTTTTCGAAACTGCCATTTTGGCTTTTAATCTATGCAAGGTCGCGAGGTGTAAGAAAGAAAACACGTTGTAAGCAATGGGAGAAAAGAGCAGGTGGAGTGCTTCGGACCCCATTATGTTCATTAGTGCGAATTCAAAAAACATTTAGCAAAGGTTACCATTTGGTTAAGGCAGTAGCAATATTGTATAGAGAACTTTCATTATTTCGAATTGAGTTCCTTTCGACTTAAATGGTGTTTGAATGCACGCTGTGTCATGGCTCTGTGACCGTAGGCCCTGTTTCGAAAACTTTCGGGGATTCTCCAAGCCGAGAAACTGCGTGCAACGAGTGTTCCCTTGTTGCAATTCAAAACAAGTCCTCGCCTCCGTAAAAAAGTCTTTGAACCCACGGTATATCTCGTTTAAAGTCGTCTAAGAATTGATTGCCACTTCAGTTAATTCGAATGATGACATCGGTTCTACGAAATTAAACTTGATATTTCACAAAACTAGTTGTCTTGGCTGACAAAGAACTCAACGCGACGATCATGGAAATCGCTGTGTTTACACCCCGCGACCCGTGACCTTGCATAGATTAAAAGCCATAATGGCAGTTTCGAAAAAGGCTTATTGTGTGCTTTAATTGTTCTTTTGTTGAACGCTACATTACTCTATTTAACTTAATGTTGACAGTAATGAGTTGCACTAAATATCATTGAGAGGTATGACCATTAACATTTGTTTACCAATTGATTGAGACCATTAACATTTGTTTATCAATTGATTGAGATAAATAATTTAAGTCTCCACGCTAACTGCTGTTTCTAAATTTCGCATTATTCGCTACTTTTTCATGGTTTTTGTTTTGTAACAAGTAATAGAACTCATGAAATTTTATCGCAAGATATTTTCACAAATAAAGAAGTTCTGTCTTGACATCTCCCAACTCTCTGACAATTTGTGGATCAAAATTGGAAAGAATTGACAATGGTTTCTGTTTCTATGTAGCTTGTATTCTTATATATAGTATATACAGAAACCCCTTAACGCCGTTTTAATGCTGATAGACCTACATAATGTTTTGTTCCATTAAGCCTAAAATCCTCGCCCTCTGATTGGATGAGACTTCGCATAGTTTCTCCTACGCTGCAGTAGCATATCGTCGCCTGAGTGCGAGAATGTTCTATGCCCCACGTCACTCGAACGCCTAGACTATTGTCCTATCAGGTTCTTCAAGCTGATTGCATATTCCCGAAAAAGAGAATAGTCCCAGGCTGTAAAAGTGAGCTAAACGCTCAACATTAGTTTGCATAACGGTAGAATAGTGACTGATGAAAAAGAATGTTATCGCAGACGATTTAACCCTTTACCCAACGTAACGAACAAAACCGGCCAGCGCTTTTAAAGAAAATTGCCAATTAAATTTCAATATTTTTTCATTTTTTGTCTCAAAAAATAGGTTATGACCCCTCTTTGGAACGAGCTCATCGAGCTCGTTGCAAAGAGGGATCATAACCTATGTTTTTGAGACAAAAAAATGAAAAAAATAGTTATTCAAGAATTTTGTTTGCAAGTGTCGTCTGCTTTTCATGTCAGGTAAAGGGATAATCGTTCTGCTGATGTATTACATGTATAATAGTCACTAATGATTAGTGTGATGGTTGGAAAAGCGGCTTCTTCCTCGAAAAGACACAAAACATAAGTGGATCGAAATTTAATTAAGGGGTCGACCAACCTAACTTTGGCCAAGTTGTTGACATTTTTACCAATGTCTCAGAAACAGATAAGAGAAGATGGGAAAGGCAAATTATTGATTGATTGATTGATTTATTTATTTTGCAGCATAAGAATATACAAGATAACAATAAAACAGGTTATAGTTGAACGCGCTGCAAGGAAATGGCATAGCCTGAGAGGCTGTCTTCCTGCCATTCCCTTTTGACGAAAAGTATATTCTTGACAGCAAGATTTGTGTTGATGGCTCATTAGGTTTAGTGATGGAACCTCTTCTTGGAAAGATACTATGGGGTATAGTAAACAGTTTGTGAGAGAAACGCTACCAATGTACGTGTGGGCATATCAACCCCTCGAACATAGAATACAAAAAGTGCCGATGAGCCGTCGGTCCGCGAACCGTTGGACCGAAAACCCATCGCCAGTTCCTGTGTCCTATATTCGCCAGTTATTAGAAACTTGTCGGGTGGATAATTCACCACTGATACCTCTGTAGCGTCCTCCCTCACCACTCAACAAGGATGTAGACAACGGATATGACGTTTTTGTTTAGTACGATAATTAATACAATAAGTAATACACTAAGCAACAATTCGGTAAGGGCTATAGTTTCTATCATTGGCACATTAGGTTTAGTGATAGAACCTCTTTTGGAATAATATTATGATGGATAGTAAACGGTTTGTGAGAGAAACGCTACCAATTATATATCAAAATGATGAGTAAAGTACATAGAAAAGGTATATATAAACTGTTTTATAAAAAAGTGAATTTTATGATTTCGAAGATTAATTTGACAACGGCATAAGTAACAAACCCGTAGAAACACATAGTGATCGGTAATTCGAAAGTCATGTCCTCAGTGTAATGATAACACACTACAGACTCGGAGATGTCTGATGTTCTGATACAAAACCACCAACACAAAATTTGGATGTTCAGGATAAGGCCATGTTGATTCCGGGCATGTGATTATAATGTGGTTCTTGAAAGAATATGCATTTTGGGCAATCTGGAGAATGCATGGACGTGATCACGCCTTTTATTTGTTCGAGACAATGTATGGGGGGATTCGCAATCACGTTACAGCAAAGGATTTAGCTGTTGATGTGATAACTGCAGATATATGCTTTGAAAGTACCTTCCGGGGGACATAGAACATTCTAGCACTCAGGAGACGATATCTTACCTAATAACGTCACGACGCGAAATATTTGAAATGATTTGCACATTTCGCAATTATTCTATCAACGGAGTGACTTGCAATCCGCTTCATTTTTTTTAGATTTTTACACGTGCAGCAGATGATGTTGCGAAAGAAGTATTTTTTAAAACTACAAATTGGTTTACGATATGAAATAAGATGGAGTGACCTCGGTCTTTATCTATCTTTTTATCGGTTGTTTTATATTAATATTTGACAAGTGACATCGCAAGGTACATTTATTTACTAAACTTGTTATCATTAAGACTTGCCCAGTTCATTTCACAATGTGGGTTCTTGGATATGGGTGGCATCTTATTGGAACATATACGTCATTATGAAGAATTGACGGAAACATGGTCTGAAGTTTGAGGCTCGGAGCTTATATTCAACCTTGACGCTCCTCTGCTATATCTGTTTGTTATCCAAGACATATTACATGAGCAATAAAGAACATGTGGGAACAGGAACACCAACAATATAATCCCACGGCCTTATAGATAAATTGTTTTGCGATCCCTTTCACACAGGATCGTTTATCCTTATGTCCCTTGTTCGTCTATAGCAGAGGTTTACGCTTTCCACTCGACATTTCCGATATTGATATGTTTTGTCTACGGCTGTCACGATTAATCAATTAATCGATTGTCGATCGGTCACGCCGAAATCGATTAGTATTTTTCGTTGTCGAAGAATCGGTAAATTTTTACCCCGTTTTAGACATTGAAAAAAATTTGAAGAAAACACTATTGTTTCTAAAAGTAAAAGGCCAAGAACGTCGACGTTAAACCCCAAGAAGCCTTTAGAAGCATTTGTCTGTTCGGTACATTCAAAGCTTTGATGTTCTGAACTTTTGAACCGTCAGTGTAATAATCAAGACCGGTTGGCAGTTGCGAACTTCGCAACTGCCGACTGGTCTTGATTATTACACTGACGGTTCAAAAGTTCAGAACATCAAAGCTTTGAATGTACCTAAAAGGGGATCGTCTTCGTTGTTTTACTTGAGCTAGATCAACTGAATTGAACTTCATTTTTAACAACTTCAAAGAGAGGGAGACGGGGGTGGGGGTGGGAGTGGGGGCCCATCTAGGTACGATTAATCGATTATTATCGCTTATTTGCGACGATTAATCGATTGCTAAATTAAAAAATCGTAACAGCCCTAGTTTTGTCTATTCAACAGATATTGGTGACAAAAATCGAAATCAAAATATTAGCTATACATTTGATGTAAATTACAGCTAGCCCGTTAATTGATAATTACCTTTATGCAATAAGGCCCCACAAAGTAAATCTTCTGTTTTTCAGACCATTTTTTGAACAAATTGCATGTAGGCGGGTGGTTTTTAATTTATTTATTTTTTTGTAATTCTCGCTTTGTCATCAAAAGTTCATGTTCTTGGTTTGTTTCGTATTTCAGGCCTCATAATCTACAGAATAGCATGGGTGGTGGTGTATTTCGTCCCTTGAGTGCAAGAAGACTTTGTAATGCTAAAGAATTGCAAAGCCTTGTTGCACTTAAGGGACAAATTTATCAATTTTATCAAATTGGGTAATATATCAGACATAAACCATTCAATGGAGAAATTGCTCTATCAAAAGCTTTCGGCCAAAGGCCTTCATGAGTTTTGTTGCTACAGAAAATACTACATACTGGGGTGAATGCAAATTTCCCAATGAAGGCATGGAAAGGAAGTTAGACGTCGAATCACCCTTTACGTAACTTTAGCGTCAGAAAATGTAATTTCTGTTTTTGCTCGTATTAAATCCCGACTCCTTCCGCATTTCCAATTTCATACACCAGTAATCTTCACGTATGAGTCTGAGTTGATTAGACGTCTAACGCTCTTTCTCGGCCTTCATTGTGAAATTTGCATTCAATCGAGTATGTAGTATTTTCTGTAGCTATCACAATTGATGAAAGCCTTTGACCGAAAGCTTTTGATAGGGCAATTTCTCCATTTAATACGTTGGTTCCTTTATCTGGACCCTATATGGAGCAAACATTTAATTCTTTCTTTTTTTTAAAGTTTGCATTGGATATAAATACAGAATATCTGGCAGCCAAACGCACCAGGCGGGAGGGCCTGAGAAACATATTTTGGGGATTTTTCAGATTTATACTCATGCCCTCGATCTGCCCTTTTCTAATAGTTGTATGCATGTTGGGCGATTTTTATTATTCCCGTGTAACCTACACGTCGTTTGTTTTTTTTAAATCTGAAAATTCATATCAGAGCGTCCAACATATGAAAATTCCTCACAATGCTTTTCTGATATATACAGATTAACATGATAATGTGCATGTCCTGTGGTTTGTATCAGATTCGAGGCGGTGTCCAGAATGGGATCTCAATGAGCCGGCTTTGCCGGTGAGTTGTGATCCCATTTTTGGCCACCACCGAGAATCTGATGCAAATTACAGGACATGCACATTATCATGATAATTCATTTATCTAACAATTCTGTCACATACACAGATTAAATCTTAACCCTTTTACCAAACGTAGCGGCCAAAACCGGCTAACGCTATTCTCAAAAATCGTCGGTTAATTTTCATTATTTTTTCCCACTCGTCGAGCTCGTTCCAACGAGTGGTCATAACCCATGTTTTTGAGAAAAAATTAAAAAAATTAGTTATTCAAGAATTTTTTTGCAAGTGTCATCTACTTTTCATGTTAGGTAAAGGGTTAAATTATTTTTAAACATTTTTGGGACATAATGTTCGGCCGATCACTGAAACGCACATAGAATGTATCCATGCGCTTGTTATGATAGCCCGTAGCGCTACCGGAAACGAGTCGTCTATATGATGCGGAATCAGACTGAGTCGTCTATATGATACGAAATCGGAACACATTGTGTGATACGTACCGTTTCTCGTAGTTTTCAGGCCAAAATCTATATGATTGTTAGATAAAATCCCAAGTCTTCACTCAATTAAGTTCTTAAAAGTTCTTAAAAGTTGAGATCTGTTCCATTTGTCCGCTCCTAGCTTAATGCTGAAATATAAATCAAGAACTGCACAATCGGAGCGGAATTCCAGAAAGTTGAAAAGAGTGAAATAACCTTTTGATTCCCTGGTCTTGTGCTTTACACACTCGACCTCCAGTCTTAGATTAACCCAAAACAGGCCAGCGCTATTCTCAAAAATCGCCAGTTAATTTTCATTATTTTTTCATTGTTTTGTCTCAAAAACATAGGTTATGACCCCTCGTTGGAACGAGCTCGTCGAGCTCGTTCCAACGAGTGGTCATAACCTATGTTTTTGAGACAAAAAATGAAAAAAATTAGTTATTCAAGAATTTTTTTTGCAAATGTCGTCTGCTTTTCATGTTAGGTAAAGGTTAATTGAATTATAATAAAATATTAAGTCAAATGTGTGAGATTAATAAGATGTTTTTCTTGCAGGGCAAAATGATGCATCGCCTAAAAAAAATCATCGAGCAATCCGGGCATTGAGTGAGGACTACTTTCTTAGATTTGGAAAAAGCGGGCCTCTGTGGGAGAGTAAAAGGTTTATGCGCTTCGGGAGGAACTATGACGGTTCACTTGCGGAAGCACTGGAAAACGCTTGGAACAAACTACAAAGTCTGGAAGGCGAGACAGGTATAAAACTACGCAAACGTCGTTCAGCGGAGACAGAAAGTGAAGCAGAGGCTGTACATCCGTCAGATGAAGATTCTCGAGTAAAAAGAGACAGTTCAAACACAGACACAAATACACCACTAGAAAAGGATTCAAATCTTATTGATAAGCGGTTTATGCGGTTCGGAAGAGGAGGTGACGAAATTGAAAAACGATTCATGAGATTTGGCCGATCGGAAATGGACAAACGTTTCATGCGCTTTGGCCGCCAGAGTCCTGATAAACGATTTATGAGATTCGGTAGAAACCCGGAAGAGTACGAAGATGCACCCGGTAAAAGGTTCATGCGTTTCGGAAAAAGATTCATGAGGTTTGGAAGATCTGGAGATGTTTCTGCAGACGACGATGGTGAAAACGCCTTTGAATCAGAAGGCAAACGTTTCATGCGTTTTGGTAAACGTTTTATGAGATTTGGACGTTCTGACGGTGATTTGGACAAACGTTTTATGAGATTTGGACGTTCTGACAGTGATTTGGACAAACGTTTTATGAGATTTGGACGTTCTGATAATAGCGTGGACAAACGATTCATGAGATTTGGACGCTCCGATAACGCCGTAGATAAACGGTTCATGCGTTTCGGTAAAAGAGAAGCTCCCAGTCAATCGGAACAGTCATAACATTTATATAACTTAACTGTTTATCGTGTTCAAAGACAAGCACGGAGTGTTCGTTTCCTTTGATGATGTATATATTATATTCTATGCTACCGTTCCATGAGAGTGTAATGAAAAGTTGAGAAACAATAAAACACTTCTACCCAAGACCAAACCGGAGTCATTCCCAAATTGTTCAAACCGATTTCACAGCTTTCCAGTAGAGGCAAACACAACATTTGTGTAACGAGCCTTGCTGTCTGTAAACCAAAAGAACAAAACCCTGGAAACAGGCAACGTCGGGTGACCATGGGTAAACACGTACGATTATAGACGACAGGTGACTTCCTTACATTATCGATACCTTTCAACATTTCTAAATGTATTCTAATGATCCCCCCCCCCCCACCCCACACCGCCCAACCCACGTTTTTAGAGTAACCATGGGCAATTCAGAAGGATATCTGAGTAAAATGTACTGGAAAGTGAAATGATATTAACCTTCTACCAAACACTGCTTAAGGGTGGCAAATGCCCAAAGAACGTTTTCCTGAATAACAAATATATGTACTCTTTTGCCTAAAAAACAAAGCTTGTGAAATCTCATTGGAAGGTGCTTTTGGGCCGGCGTTCAAAGGGTTAGCGAATGTTTGTATCAACTTTCTGAATGTGCTATCTTTGATGCCGAGAAAACTTTGCTTGCGTACTTTCAAGCAATTAGCCCCCTGTACAGCAATGTCTAAATATAAACATTTAAAGCAATATATGTTTTGTCCTCCATTAAACTAGAAAAGTAACCAATTCAGTTTTGTTTGACAGAGCTCAATGTCAAATAAGATTGAATTCGTTAAATTCATATTTGCATTATGGGAAAATTTTGTGCCTTGAAGTTTTGGTACTTTTATATCAGTGTGCAGAGGGTTAAAAGAGAGAGTAATTACAAGAAGAACGTGAAGTTTAAAACTGTTGAACCATAACATGCAATCGTAATAATAAATCGGTAGAACTTAAGGTGCTTTTAATCAGCACCGTCGGTAATTGCTTGAAAGTACACATACACAGTCGTGCGAAACTAATATTTGCTGAGAGCCAGTCAGTCTTATGCTATAATCGTTTAGTCTCCGAACTGGGCGGTTGCTGAAATCTATAGAAACTAAATGGGTAAAGTTTCAGGGGTCGTCATGCAGATGTACGTAAGTGGCAATGATTTAAAACTGAAATGCCTTCTAAACCGGTGCCAGTATGTATACATGTCTTTGTGGAGAAATTGGCAGTGTACGAGAAGACGACACAGTGGACAATACATCGGTGGTGAGAATCTTAATGATTTAATCCTACTGATCTGCAGAGCTGTAAGATTAAATTTTATAGAACCTCCCAACAAATGCAGAATGGATTCGTCGATTTCGTCGTAGACGGTATTTATGCGACGATACCATTCTCAACGACGGTAATAAAGGAGTTAATAACCAATGGGTGTTAATGATAGGAAATAATTCAGATGTCTTTGCATAAACCATCCTCGGAAGCTTCATATACAGGTTCGGAAGCTTCATACACAGATACAGTTAAAACTAGAAGTCCTGTCGCCAACTGTGCGCTTATCTAGGCTTAATTGCGCGTAAGAATTGCGCGCAATTGCCATATCGAATGACATCCAAAGCACGGCAGGTTCTCCTGGTTTCTGATAGCAAACACAGGCAATGTTTCTGCCAATGGACCTCCGGGTTACCCGGAGGTCCATTGGCGGAAATATTGCTTGTGCACAGGTCATATGCACAGAATTTGATAACCTTATTATGGTCATCACGCGTAGATTAACGCGCAGATCAACGTGCTATTTGTGCGCATTTCATGACAGGACTTCTAGTTTTAACTGTAGATCTGGTTTTCAAAGATTGCGCAAATGAAACAGAAGTAATCTCTACAGTAGCTGTAGCCTTAAAGTCGAGGTTTCCCATGGGAACCTCTAGACGTAGAACAGTGCCTGCTTACTGTGCTAAATAAGCTATGTGTTACTGGTAAAATAAGACCCAGTCACCAATGCTTGGGGTGGAAGTCCTCTAAGATGGGCAACATGGGTATAAATGATTGTCTAAATTTGACTTTATCTCCATGTTGCGGCCACGAATAGCCACCGTGTAGACAGACATTAAGCGCCAATAAATAAATAAATAAATAAAAATAAATAAATAAATAAATAAATAAATAAATAAATAAATAAATAAATAAATAAATAAATAAATAAATAAATAAATAAATAAATCGTGGTTTGCAATTCTGAAATTTAATGGTACTGCCGTCATGTTGTCACAATAGGACACTGGTTTGGAGAGTACTATGTTTTATATTTCTGACTGAATAAAAGATAAACATAGATTTATACCATGATTACCTATTGTACAATATATGAAAAGCCTATGACATAATTTTTTATCTTTATACACCAACCGTGGTGAACACGCTAGCTATGGGATGTCATTAGTTAAAGTTTACACCTACAGTAGAACCACATCCAAATTTACCTTTGGTGACGCCGACCTGAATGCAAACTTGTCTAAATTTACCGTACGTCGCCTCGCGACGAGTGAAATGAAACTAGCAATTATTTATAACGTCTTTAAAGGGGTTTACCTCATGCGATGCCAAAAAATAACAAACATGCATTGTCTCATGTTAATAAAGCATCCATAACTCGAAATAGTATGTTATTATGTTATTAAAACGAAAAAGGCTCCGTTTCTTTTTCCATTTCGTTTCTGCGGTAAAATTGACAGCGGAGGTACCGCCCACCGATGCTCGTATAAACAAAAACAGATTCGCACGTATGTACGCCTGCTGTTCAGTAAAATCGAGAAAAAATAATAGCGAATCTTGATAATCTGACGGATATGGTATAAATAAAATATAGCCAAAGTAGCTTGGTGAACCAAATGTTAACCACTCGTGGTGAACATTTTGAACATCAAGCTACTATGGGTATATTCTAGATATCTCGCACGATCGGTGGCGACTTAGGTCCAGCTAGACAGTTCTTGTTTCATACAATCAATCAATCAATTCTTTATTCACAATATACATAATACGAAGTTTATGCTTGGCAGCAGTGTGGGAATTTATGTGGCTAGTGTACTTGTTTCAGTTGATCGAAATAGATATGACAGATGCGTCTACACTTTTTACGCGATCATAATACAGTAGTACAGTAGAATAGTGTAGAAGCTCGACAACCCGAAATCCGAAGGACCGACCGATTACTTCGACTTATCTTGATGTTCGAGTTATGCACTTCGGATGTATTTGGGGAATGTGGAAATCTTGAACACAATGACAATGACAATGAAGCCTGGAACCAGGACCCACGAAACCATCTCCACACCTTCCGAGATTTCCAGACCGTCGTTGACAATGTCATCGACGATCTGAAACTCCCGGAAAATGTTAATGGGGATTCCAGCACCTGGTTGCCCGGACCAACTTCCGACTTCGGCTTATCCCTCATATTCGAGTTATCCGACTTCGAGTTATCGAGCCTCAATTCTATACTTTATCAGAACTATATTATGGCAGACATTAATGGACGCTGTAATGCTCCAGATCCAACTAGAAAATAGAACAATTCCCCACTCAGACGATAATATAAAAAGATGGCTTTTTGTTCTTGGTATTCAAGGTAGGTTTTGCCACTCTGCCTCGTGATCATGCCTCTAGGGTTTTCATATATTTTAAATGTTTCATGAAAACTCAAAAGGAGATTGTTGTGTGACCAATCATGCATAAATAAAAGCACTTGAGGATTGTAGAGATCGTTAAACTTTAGAATGCGATGGTACCTAAATAGAGGATCCGTATGGGATGAGTATTTCCTGTTACTGACTATGCGAGTGGACTTTTTGTAGTTTGAAGATTTTATTAGCGGAAGGAACATGGCCCCAGACCTGAATTCCATAAAGCATATGACTATGTATAAGAGATTAATAAAGCATTTTCAGAGTGCTTAAGGGAAGACTTTTGGGGCCATGTTAAAAGAATATATATAGCTGAGGCCATTTTTGTGCACACAACGGAAACATGTTTTTTGAAATTGAGATTTTTATCCATGTGAATTCCCAGAAATTTTATACTTTTATTATCGTGTACGTTGCCAATCGGCGTTATATTAGTGTTGGTTAATGAAAGAGATTCATTGCCCATACAGTGGGGGTCATTATAGGGGTGTAGAATGAAGAAATTTGGTTTTTTTTAGCATTTAGGCTAAGTTTGTTCGCCCCACGCCATCCGTTTATCTTCTTTAATTCTATGTTTACATTTTTAAACAAAGAAACAACATTATCACTCGAGGCATGGATCCTTGTGGAACACCAACAGAAATACCCTCGTGCGCCCATTTGGTATCCAAAAATTGTACAAATTGTTAACGCTCGGTTAAATAGTCTTTGAACCAATTTAAAGCCGATCCCCTAACTCCATAATGTTCTAACTTTCCTAACAACGTCGGGTGGTCAATTCTATCAAATCTATAGAAACTGATACAATGCAGCTTTTGATTGGTTTATCGTTCTCACTGACAACGGTATTTAGAAGATGCAATATAGGGTGTATAGTCGAATGCTATTTTCTAAAGCCGAATTGATAATTGTATAAAATGTTTTGAGAGTTCGGCAAGTTGGAAAGACGGCTGTGCGTGATCTTTTCTAAGACTTTGGAAAAGGTCGGTAAAAATACTTATAGGCCTGTAGTTGGTGAAAAGTTGCTTATCTCCGGATTTAAATATCGGGATAACTTTGGCTATTTTCATTTCTCGGGGGAAAATTCCTTTATTAAGGGATATATTAATAATGTGTGCTAAGGGGTTAACAATATCTGAAATGGTTTCTTTTAGTAATTTAGTTATTAAATTAGTATAATATCTGCTTGTTTTAGAATGCAAACTTTGGACAACAGAGATAATTTCCTCTTCAAAAGTTGGGGAGGCAAAAAACGAATTGGGGCTGTTGGGCTTGATGTAGTTCGAGAAATGCATCGGTGAAGGTGGAATGTCACTGTGTAGTTTCTTTCCTATGTTTACAAAAAAGGAATTGAATGAATCGGCAATCATTTGAGGGTCGGATATCTCAATCCCTCCATCAACAAAAGTAGATGGCAAGTATTCAAAGCTATTTGTTGTGTTAATGGCCTGACGAAGAATGTCCCAGGTTTTTTAAAGGTTATTTTTGCTTCTCGTCAAAGCCATTTTGTAATATTCTTCCTTGCATTGACGTTTCAAACGATTAAAGAGGGTGCTGTAGTTTTTGTATCGCTCAACGTTGATGGCTGTCTTAAAGTTTCTTTTTAGTGAATGATGACTGGAGGAGTCCAGTAGTCATCCATGGTTTACGTTTGGTATATCGTTTGGGAACACGAGTCATTTTTAAAGGGAACGCTTGGTCAAATGCCGTACAGAAGGTCGCGAGGAAACAGTCGTATGCACTGTTGGGACAGGTGGAGTTTACTACATTTGAGAAGTCACATTCACTCAACAGAGATGTGAAATGATTCATGTTCTCTTCTCTAAATGATCGTTTAATTTTAAGGGCTACATCAGACTTCTCCTCAGCTGAATCATTAATATAGAATGTACCAAAATGATCAGTAATGTCTGTAATAATGATTCCAGCTTTGAATTTGTCAAGGTTGTTTGAGAATATGGCCGATTGCAGTCGCCGAAAAGCCCATTATCCCCGTTGGTTTAGTGGGCATAAAACCTGAACGGAACATGGAATCAATATAAGTATTAGTCTTTGAATGGTGGTTATAATTTAACAGATCAATATTGAAATCTCCCATGATGTATACGTTTTTGTGTTCCCTTTTTATGCTCCCCAGTACATCACTTATGGTGGCCAAGAAAAGGTCTAAGTCTGCTTTAGGGGACGTGTTTGGTCTATATATAATCCCAAGTATACATTTGTGTTCAGAAGTAATTTCCACAAAAACAGATTCAAAAACATGCGGGATGAAAACTGACACGTCTTTTCGTACTTTGAACGGAAGGTTATCCTTAATTAAAACCCCCACACCCCCATGTCCGTCGTCCTCAATGGGTCGATTTTGTATGATAGGTGGGTGGTATCGTTCAAAGTTCATAGCATATATTTTTTTCTATCTTGAAAACTTTGGTTAATCCGATCGCGTCTAGGAAGTTATGACTGGACTGTATATCGCATAGTAGGTTGTGCAGGTTATCCCAGTTTGCATTGAGACTACGACAGTTAAAAATGGTTTGCTACTCGGCGATGCTAAACTGTTTACCTCCTCAGGACTATAGTAGTTGCAACTCTGGTTATCTAGATTGAACTGTGATGTCAGTAAATCGTCAGTATCAGTATGAGCGTCGGAGAGAGAATCGCTGAATATAGTTACAAAATTGTAACAGGAATTATTCTCTATCTCATAAAGAGTGATTTCATTCGCCAATGTTAATTATTCTTACGCAGGAATGTGGATCTTTATGAACCATTTAAAGATCTAACAGAAGACTGTAATATTTTTCCCAACGAACCTAATAATGATGTTCAGCTTGCTGCTTTCAGTAGAGCTGTAGGTTAACCGAAACCGAACCGAGGTTTTTAGTTTTTTTTAAAAACCGAAACCGAAACCGTCGACATCCCGTAATCTAAGGTTTTCCGTTTTTTATTAAATACTCTCTTGCTGCAGAAATTCACAGAATGTAGCCTTCCCAGAGTAGTGAGGGTACCCAGACACTGCCAATGGCAGTGTCTGGGTACCCTCACTACTCTGGGAAGGCTACATTCTGTGAATTTCCGACATTTCAGTTTAGTTGTGTTTGCAGCTTTCCTCAAGTTGCGTGTAGGTGTCAGACCTCGAAAAATGGCCAAGAACAATAAAAGTTCTGTATATTTAGGTAATTATTATATTGGCCTTCCTGATTCTTCATTTATTATAGCTTATTTCGGGCATTCATTGAGTTTCACTCAATTTGCACTGCCATTCAGTTATGACTCCGGACATAAGAATGAGTTTTATTGAATTTTAATTGGCCTCATGAACAAACCAAAAACCGAACCGAACCGAGGTTTTACTCCACCTGAAAAACCAAAACCAAAACCGAACAAGAAATTTAAAACCCTACAGCTCTAGTTTTCAGAAGCAGTGCTTCCATTGGTAGCATGCCATTTTAAAGAAACCTACCAAAGTCTGTACATCCGATAAGCTGTCTAAACGTGGATTTGTTGTTGGGTGTGGTTGCCAGAGCGAGAGAACGGGGCATTAGCATAACATCTAGTTCTGCTGCGCATTCCTACATAGAACAATCACCTTTACATTGCTTCCTTATCAGAATCGATGAACATCTTTTCCGATTGACTTCTAAACTATAAAACACACATAAAATACGTCAAACGGACTGGTAACCAGCTGCTAATACCTCTGTCATAAATAGGGTTTAATACATCTCCTGGTTTTCTAGGAACTGAGAACGGGAATGAGATTACTCCCAGAACCGGGAACCGAGAAATTTCCCGGGTAATATCAAGCAAATTTACGAGGGTAACATGGCGCATTATATTTAATGACAATAAGCATATTTCATTGGCAATCTCCCATCTCCAAAGGAAAAGTTCTTTTCCTAAGATAAGTATGAAAACCCAAACCCGCTTCAATCTCGTCTTTATTTTCAGAATCACTCGCATTAACACCTCTACCTTCTCCAACTCCAACATCAACACCCTCCTCTTCACAGCCGTCACCAGTCTCCTCTGCGTTAAGCAGAGGAGACTAGTGACAGCTGTGAAGAAAGTGTTGATGTTGGAGGAGGTACTGAATAGTGATACTAGAGATTCTGAAAATGAAGGTGAGGTTGAACTTTGAAGCGGATGAAGACGATCTTGCTGTTAAAAGAGGGGGGGGGGGGGGGGGTGTCCTCCAGAACTGGATGAGAGCTACAGTGATTCGTTGAAAATGGTTCGTCAGGAATCAGCACTGTAAACATTTCTAGCGTGGAAGGGCTGACGAAATCCTACAAAGTTTCAATTCAGAAAACTTCAGTTCAATACTATTTATTTATTTATTTATTTATTTATTGATGTTTAAGGTCACATATTTATGCACAATGGCTAATCATGACCGTGACAGTTTTACGGGTGGAGGAAGCCGGAGTACCCGGAGAGAACCACCGAGCAACGACGAGCAGCTGCCAGCTCCCCAACATCGTAACTCCGCACCGCAGCACAGGCAGGGTTAGATTGGTTGAAGACATGCGTACCATCGACGTGCAGTACGCCTTAGTACACAGCGTCATCGTGCCCCCACGCGGGCAATGGAGATGAAGTGTCTTGCCCAAGGACACAACGCGGTTGCCGCAGGTGGGATTCGAACCGAGGACCTCTCGGCTTGCAGCCTGCATCTCTACCTACTGAGCCACCGCGCTCCCTCAGTTCAATACACAAACAGTGCCACGCTTCATTCCCGTTACCGTGCGATAGATTTCCCGTGTATTGGGGCCGGATTTCGGAAACGGGAACCCGGGAATTCCCGTTCCCTGGTTTAAACCCCAGTCTTAAATTTATTGGTATTATAAAATATAAATATGAGAAATACGAATAGATGAGTGTTCATTTTACAGTGGAGCAAACTTTTTTTTTAACCCTTTGGACCCTAGTGGTATCTTCCATATCAGTTCAATAGCAGCAACGGGAAGAGTCCATATTCATTATTTGGGGATAGACCAATTAATATTTTCAACGTGCAGCCTTGGGGCTGCACGTTGAAAATATTGATTGGTCTAAACCACACCTTCACTCAAAAGTCAACCTACTTAATGAAGTTATGAAGTATCATGTTACTGGGCCGGAAAAGCGGCCTCTGGTGCTCAAAAGGTTAAGCATGTATGAATTCAACTCTAATTGCTGTTTTTCAAAATGACATACTTTTCACAAAGTGCCTTGTTTCAGAGGAATCAATCGTTATGATAGACCAATTAGTATATTTAACTTGCAGCCATATAGCAGCAGTTTATTTTTTTTTATTTATTGAGGTTTAGCGACACTTTTGACTGCCAGGGTCACCTCGTGTCGGACAGTTTTACGGGAGGGGGAAGCCGGAGTACCCGTAGAGAACCACTGAGCAACAGCGAGCAACTGCCAGACTCTCCAACATACTAACTCCAGACAAGCAAGGTTAGCATTAGTTGAAGTCAAGTGCACGATCGACGAGCAGTACGCCTTAGTACACAAAGCCACCGTGCCCCCACGTGGGCAATGAGCGTGAAGTGTCTTGACCAAGGAGACAACGCGGTTGCCGCAGGTGGGATTGGAACCGAGGACGTACCGGCTTGCAGCCTGCACCTCAACCTGCTGAGTCACCGCGCCCCCAGCAGTTTAAATATATAAACTGGTCTTCTTTTCTTGACAACTTAACAGACTCCTGGTGTAATGGAGAGAAAACGAATACCAGTCCACCATCGGTTTTGATCCAAGATGGAACAAAAAAAGAGAATAATTGTTATTTCCCAAAATAGTTTTATACGGTATTCGTATCGCAACATTTTACTATATGAGTACCGATAGCTTTGGGTGGGAAGCGGAGAGTTGGTAGGTGGAGGAAGCCGGAGTATCTGGAGGAAACCATCGAACCACGCTAAGCACCTGCCATGCATTTCAGCTTACCCGCAACGCCACGAGCTCGTTCCAACGAGGAGTCATAACCTATGTTTTTGAGACAAAAAATGAAAAAAATAATAAAAATTAATTGGCGATTTTTGAGAATAGCACTGGCCGGTTTTGGTCGTTACGTTGGGTAAAGAGTTAACTGGGTAAACTAGCATTTATTTATTTATTTATTTATTTATTTATTTATTTATATATTAGAAAATATCCGACATGATAAAGTATTTTTTCCGATATTCATATAAAGAGGAAGAGGATGTTGAACGCATAAAAGCACCACATTCAAACCAAGTGATATCAAACACAACAGGACACAATTGGAGATATCAAACACAACAGGACACAATTGGAGATATCAAACACAACAGGACACAATTAGAGATATCAAACAAAACAAGACACAATTGGAGATATCAAACACAACAGGACACAATTAGAGATATCAAACACAACAGGACACAATTGGAGATATCAAACACAACAAGACACAATTAGAGATAGCAAACACAACAAGACACAATTAGAGATATCAAACACAACAGGATACAATTAGAGATATCAAACACAACAAGACTCAATTAGAGATATCAAACACAACAAGACACAATTAGAGATATCAAACACAACAAGACACAATTAGAGATATCAAACACAACAAGACACAATTAGAGATATCAAACACAACAAGACACAATTAGAGATATCAAACACAACAAGACACAATTAGAGATATCAAACACAAGAGGACACAATTAGAGATATCAAACACAACAAGACACAGTTAGAGATATCAAACACAACAAGACACAATTAGAGATATCAAACACAACAGGACACAATTAGAGATATCAAACACAACAAGACACAATTAGAGATATCAAACACAACAAGACACAATTAGAGATATCAAACACAACAGGACACAATTAGAGATATCAAACACAACAGGACACAATTAGAGATATCAAACACAACAAGACACAATTAGAGATATCAAACACAACAAGACACAGTTAGAGATATCAAACACAACAAGACACAATTGGAGATATCAAACACAACAAGACACAATTAGAGATATCAAACACAACAAGACACAGTTAGAGATATCAAACACAACAAGACACAATTAGAGATATCAAACACAACAGGACACAATTAGAGATATCAAACACAACAAGACACAATTAGAGATATCAAACACAACAAGACACAATTAGAGATATCAAACACAACAAGACACAATTAGAGATATCAAACACAACAGGACACATTTTGGTCAGAATGTAGATATAATGTCTGGAAAAGACATAATGCTAATATCGGTTTCTATTAATGGCGCAACACAGAACGGTGGGACTATATATACCACTATACAAATAAGCAAAAGGTGTATCCAACCTTATCAGAAGGAAAAAGTGTTGGCATTTTTTTTCTAATAAATTACTGCACAATTACCTGAAAATACCTGATCTCAATTCCGATTATATTTTTTATAGGCGTTTAAGATAGCTTTTAGCATCTGTGAAGTATCCAGCCGCGAGAGCGCGGTGGCTCTGTGGTATACTGTTGGACTTCTATGCTAGAGGTCCCGAGTTCGATTCCCGTCCGGGGCGACACGCGTTGTGTCCTTAAGCAAGGCACTTTATCCTGGTTGCCTACATGGGGGCACGATGACGCCGTGTACTAAGGCGCACTGCACGTCGATGGTGCACATGTCTTCAACTGCTGTAACCCTGCTTGAGCGGAGCTTCAACAGAGTTAGAATGCTGAGAAGCTGACAGTTGTTCGTCGATGCTCGGTGGTCCTCTCCTGGTACTTCGGCATCCCCCAAACGTATAACTGTCACGGTCACGATTAGCCATTGTGCATAAGTATGTGACCTTAAACACCAATAAATAAATAACTATGAAGTATCCATCTGGAAGAATATAATTATTATCGGCGAATCGATTAATTAATAATTAGACTGTTTCTTGTTTGGTGCGTGTCAGTCTTGATATCAGTCGCGATAACATTATCATCTTTAGATCCGCAGCCGCATGCTAGTAAAATGTTGTTTGGTCAGTATCACAGTTGCTAAAAAGTCGAACAAGATGGAATTTACTCATTTAGTTAATTTGTTTCTGAACAATACGCAGCTGCTGGTTAGAATAAAAATGGAAGTATTAGCCCTTCATCAAAGCAATTAGAACGACGGAAATTCCAAATCAGTTTCTTCCTCAAAATATACCTTATAATCCTATCATTGGAACGAGCTCGTTGAGCTCATTCTAATGATGGGGTCATAAATAGGGCTGTCACGATTTTTCATTTTAGGAATCGATTTCGCCGTGACCGATCAACAATCGATTAATCGATTAATCGTGACAGCCCTAGGCATAAACTCTCTGTTTCTGGAAGCAAAATTGAAAAAAATTGGAGGGAGATTTTTGTAAACAGCGCTGGACAAATATTGTAGCTACGTTAAATAAGGGATTAGATGCTGTAATATTCTACCAGATTATTTTAAAACAACTTATAAAATTAGGTCCTTTTCTTCCAGAACAGACTGATGCGTCGCTAAAAAAAATCAAATAGCAATCCAGGCTTTAAGTGAAGACTACTTTCTTAAGCTTGGGGAAAGCGATCCACTGTGGGAGAGTGAGAGGTTTCTGCGGTTCGATAGGAACTATGGCGATTCACTTGAAGAAGCACCGGAAAGTGCACTGAGCAAAGTACAAGATTTGGAAAGGAATACAGGCATAAAACTACGCAAACGTCGCTCAGCGGAGACGGTGAGTGAAAAAAGGGCGCACTTTCGACAGACGAGGAATCTCGAGTAAAACGAGACAGTTCAAATTCAGAAACAAACAAAACATTAGAAAAAAGATTCAAACCTTGTAGACAAGTGGTTTATGCGATTCGGAAGAGGGGACAATGAAATGGAAAAACGGTTCATGAGATTTGGCAGATCAGTGGAGATTGACAAACGTTTCATCCGATTTGGTCGTTCGAATCTGGGGAAACGATTTATGAGATCCGGTAGAAATCCGGATGAGTACGAAGAAGCACCCGATAAAAGGTTCATGCCTTTCGGAAAAAGATTCATGAGGTTTGGGAGATCGGGAGATGTTTATGCAGACGGCGATGGTGAAAACACATTTGAACCAGAAGGAAAGCGTTTAATGCGTTTTGGTAAACGCTTCGTGAGGTTTGGACGTTCTGATGCTGATTTGAACAAACGTTTTATTAGATTTGGACGCTCTGATATTGATTTGGACAAACGTTTTGTGAGATTTGGGCGTTCTGATATTGATTTGGACAAATGTTTTATGAGATTTATACCTTCTGATAATAGCGTGGACAAACGATTCATGAAATTTGGACTCTCCGATAACGCCGTTGATAAACGGTTCGTGCGCTTCGGTAATAGAGAAGCTCCCAGCCAATCGGAACAGTCATGACATTTGCATACTTAACTGTTCATCGTGTTCAAAGACAAATACGAGGCGTTCGTTTCCTTTGATGATGTATATATTATATACCATTAGATCGTTCCACGAGTGTGTAATGGAAAGATAAGAATCAATAAAACACTTCTACCCTGTCGATTAGAACAGAGTTATAATCATACCAAATTGCTCAAATACATCACACAACTGATTAGGGCTGTCACGATTAATCGATTAATCGATTGTAGATCGGTCACGGCGAAATCGATTAGTATTTTTCGTTGTCGAATAATCGGTAAATTGTATCCCGTTTTAGATGTTTAATAATTAAAAGAAAATTTGATGAAAAAACTATTGTTTCTAAAGGTAAAGAGTTAAGAACATCGATGTTAAACCCCAAGAAGCCGTTGGAAGCATTTGTCTTCCATGTACATTAATCAAAGCTTTGATGTTCAGAATTTTTGAACCGTCATTGTAATAATCAAGACCGGTCGGCAGTTGCAAGACCGGTCTTGATTATTACACTGACGGTTCAAAAGTTCAGAACATCAAAGCTTTGAATGTCCCTAAAAGTTGATCGTCTTCGTTGTTTACTTGAGGTAGGTCAGCTGACTTGAACTTCATTTTTATCGACTTCAAAGAGAGGGAGAGGGTGTGGGGGTCATCTAGGTACGATTAATCGATTATTTGCGACGTGACAGCCCTACAACTGATTAGAATACTAATATAGAGAATCTGTAATAAGTCGCGATTTCATATGAAATTTATGTAACGAGTTCACTAAAAGCGATCCGAGGCGAGTTTTATAAATATCATGTCAAATCGTGACAAATGTGTAATTTAATCTTTCAGCTAACGCAACGACTAAAGCTGGCCAGCTCTAATACATAGCTCATGACCCCTAATTGGAACGAGCTCGTGGAGCTCGTCCCAAATAAAGGGTCATAAGCAATGTTTTCGAGAAAAAAATGGAAATATTTAGTTATCTAGGAAATGTTTTCTGCAAATGTTGTCTGATATTATTTTTATTATTTATTGATGTTTAAGGTCATATATTTCTGCACAATGGCAAACCATGACCACGACAGTTTACGGATGGAGGAAGCCGGAGTACCCGGAGAGAACCACCGAGCAACGGCGAGCAACTGTCAGCTCCTCAACATACTAACTCCACACAAGGAGGGTTAGCATTGGTTGAAGACAGGGGGCACCATCGACGTGCAGTACGCCTTAGTGGACAGTGTAACCGTGCCCCCCCCCCCCCACATGGGCAATGGGGGTGAAGTGTCTTGCCCAAGGACACAACGCGGTTGCCGCAGGTGGGATTCGAACGGAGGACCTCTCGGCTTGCAGCCTGCACCTCTACCTACTGAGCCACCGCGCCCCCTAATGTTGTCTGATATTTGTAGTTTGTAGACAGGTAATGAAAAATAAAGGAAGATTAATTCAACTCTCCTTCCGAAACCAACTTATTTTCATCACGTTGATGTCTGACGTCATTCCCGTAATGGACGTGTTGTGAACGATCTTTTCCGTAATGAGCTATCTGATGGTGAGTATACGATAATAGAATAGAAGCATGTCTAGTATTTTCTTGTTATCTGTAAAACAAAAACTTGCAGGGAAGTAACAGTCCAGGATGAAAAAGGTTGCATTCATTCAAGGTAGCTAAAGTCAAACGGTTCTCTTTCTATGGTGTCCTGTTAGGGACAAGTGTCGAGTGTCGCGTTTCTGTTTTCTGTTTCTGTCGTAATATAGCTCTGTCGCCTTTTGAAGAAACAGAGAATAGAAACGCGATACTCGATACTTGGCCCTAACAGGACACCATACTCATTCCCACATTTGAGTATTTAAGTTTCACCTTTCCAACTTCAAGTTTGACAACTGAATGTATCCTTGCAGGGTGGACTTCGAAGTCGTGAAATATGACTTCCATCGCAGATGCAAGGTTGTACCTGAAATTTACTGACGGCTTACCTAACTTAATGAGCTTACCCAACGAATATATGCAACATATAAAAATAGCTGTTCACATTTCTGTATTTATTATGAGTCATAGTTTGAACCTCGACGAGCTTGTTCTAATGGGGCATCATCATCTATGGATCGGAAGAAAAAGCAAATAACTCGCGACTAGGAAAACGTATTGCTACAACAACCTGTAAATGTTTTAGGATTAAATAATAAACATTTCTTACATCAAATACAGGCGGAGTTCGTTATGTTATGAGAGTAAAGGGATTCAATAACAATTTATATCGTGTTTAATGCGACACGTTCGTTTTTGTTGTCTCTGTTTACTTGATATGGGAATGTTAGGGTATTGGGATGCGATATCGGTAAAGAAATTAGGGCTGTCACGATTTTTCGTTTTAGGAATCGATTAATCGTCGCAAATAATCGATTAATCGTACCTAGATGACCCCCACCCCCTCTCCCCCTCTTTGAAGTCGATAAAAATAAAGTTCAAGTCAGCTGACCTACCTCAAGTAAACAACGAAGACGATCAACTTTTAGGGACATTCAAAGCTTTGATGTTCTGAACTTTTGAACCGTCAGTGTAATAATCAAGACCGGTCGGCAGTTGCGAACTTCGCAACTGCCGACCGGTCTTGATTATTACACCGACGGTTCAAAAATTCAGAACATCAAAGCTTTGATGAATGTACATGGAAGACAAATGCTTCCAACGGCTTCTTGGGGTTTAACATAGATGTTCTTAACTCTTTACGTTTACAAACAATAGTTTTTTCATCAAATTTTCTTTTAATTATTAAACATCTAAAACGGGATACAATTTACCGATTATTCGACAACGAAAAATACTAATCCATTTCGCCGTGACCGATCAACAATCGATTAATCGATTAATCGTGACAGCCCTAAGAGAAATGCTGGTCTTGTTTGTGACTCTTAACTTTGCAGCAAAGAACGTGTGTAACAGCTATTTGAATAAACAACCGACAACTAAGAATATTCGCAGTTGTCGGCAACGACCTCAAGAGGCGGCTTGGCGGTCTGTTTGAACTTTGAAGAACTGACTAATGATTGGCATCTGAAGATAAGCAGTTTAGGGTACCCCCGTGCCATTCTGTGATGACATGGCTATCTTTCCCGGAATCATTCACCCTGAGTCCTTGTCTCACAAAAGCATGAGTAACAACGTCTTGTTCGCAGAAAAAGATACTGAGGATGTAAAAATGTGTGTAGAACAAATTCCAGCTGAGGTGATCAGGTAGATGATCTGTGAGCAATGGATAACCCGGCTTTCCGTGCCTCCGTCTTCACTTACCTGTAAACATATCCCAATTCCCTTCTTTTCTTCGTTTTAATGTATGAAACCAAAAACTTTTCAGCAGAACATTTCTGCACAATTCAGTACAATACCCACTAAAATACAGTGAAAGATGAAGTGGAATTAACAGATGTGTAACCTTTTGAGCTCACAGGTCTGATTGTTGGGTCCAAGGCATAATTTCGTCCCATATTTGTCTTATTATATGAGGTCTATACACGGCGCACTGATGATAAAATAACAACTGCATTCTGCAGCCAAATGGCTGCAGAATGCAGTTATTATTTCATCTTCCCTTTATATTGATATTGGCCTGACCATCTCCTCACAATAAGTGTACACAAATGCGATACCTTTCAGGAAATTATTGTTCAAAGGATTAATAGTTCAATGTGCAGAAAAGGAAACTCAAATCGGGTATAAATGTGCGAAGTATGCATCAAACATGTTCCTCGGAAAGTGTAATGGTGTCTGTATGCTGTGATTATGCTTAGATGTCACAGAGACATATAACAAAGAGGGGGAGGGGAGGACACTCCCCTCTTCCCCACACAGACACATTTTACACAGACATTGAGATTTAGAACTTGAGAGTATACAAATGTAGGAAAACACAGGCATTCCTACAATATATTTTCAGGAAATGTAAACACATTTAGTTGTATATTGCTAACGAATTCCACCCACAGTTCGGACTATTTCTTACTTCTACTTCAAACATCTACAAGTCCAGAAGGTAACCTTCGGGTGGAAAATAGTTTAAGTTGAAGAAGACGGAACCACGACGAGACCAAGGAACTTAGTTCAAGATAAGAACTCGGAAAAATGATATTTGGTAATTACAGTTGAAGATAGAAGTCGTGTGACTGTATTGTGCACTATTTTGAAGTAACGGCACGCTGAGAAGTGCACTTTTGCCCCTGTTAAATTGCTACATCAGCATAAATCAACAGAGTGCCCAACTCTGTACATTTCTATTCTAGTAAATAGATTAGGGCTGTCACGATTTTTCATTTTAGGAATCGATTACTCGTCGCAAATAGTCGATTAATCGTACCTAGATGACCCCCCCCCCCCCCCACCCCCTCTCCCTCTCTTTGAAGTCGATAAAAATGAAGTTCAAGTCAGATGACAAAGGTCAAGTAAACAACGAAGACGATCAACTTTTAGGTACATTCAAAGCTTTGATGTTCTGAACTTTTGAACCGTCAGTGTAATAATCAAGACCGGTCGGCAGTTGCGAAGTTCGCAACTGCCGACCGGTCTTGATTATTACACTGACGGTTCAAAAATTAAGAACATCAAAGCTTTGATGAATGTACATGGAAGACAAATGCTTCCAACGGCTTCTTGGGGTTTAACATCAATGTTCTTAACTCTTTACCTTTAGAAACAATAGTTTTTTCATCAAATTTTCTTTTAATTATTAAACATCTAAAACGGGATACAATTTACCGATTATTCGACAACGAAAAATACTAATCGATTTCGCCGTGACCGATGAACAATCGATTAATCGATTAATCATGACAGCCCTAAAATAGAGATCATTAACATCATTCCTAACCTCTACTGGGATACATGAACATGTAATGACGTAAATATATATTAAAATTCGACTGCGTGTAAAAAATGAAGAGGGTGAATTACTACATTAAAAAAGTGACTTAAAAGTCCTTCCTGTTCGGGAAAAGTGGTTGTAGCTTTTTCAGTACCAAGATTCATTTAATAATAATTAATTAATAATAATTTTAAAGCCTAGAATTCACACACGATGCTCAATGGCTGTACAATAATTGCATACATACATATACACACATACACATACATTCTCTCACAGATACATTGATACATGGATCACTATTATCATTTATTGGTGCCCAACGCCACATCAGCAACCGGGGCTATATCGTGGCGATAAGCGACAGAACCTAAAAGAAAAAGGGTATTGAGTTAAAACAAAATAAAACAAAAACAAAACAAACTACAACTTTACCAAAACAAGTTTGTGAGTGTAACTTGATGAGTAACGGGGCAATCCTCACTGACTCAGTCACACCCACGCACCTGGTAATGTCAGTTTGTGACCAAAATTAAAAGACCACTGAAGGAGATGCCTTTCGAAAAAGGTAGGTTTTAGTTCCAGACTTGAATGATTCAAGTGATTTACTATTTTTATGTCGATTGGAAGAGAATTCCAAAGCCTTGGGCCAGCAACCGCAAAGACCCTATCACCAGCACTAGTAAATTTACATACGGGCTAAACCAGATTGAGTTGACCTGATGACCTAAGAGACCTCGGTGGTTTCTGGATGGTAAGCAGATCGGACAGGTAGGATGGTGCAGATACCGTGATACACTTAAACACCAAAAGGACAATTTTAAATTGAATTCTTTGCTTAACGGGTAGCCAGTAGTGTAACTCAGAGAGCACTGGTGTTATATGGCAGTACTTTTGAGTTCTGGTTATGACCCGTGCAGCACAATTTTGGATGTGTTGTAGCTTTTCAAGAATAGATGTTTTAGAGCCAATCAGAAGAGAGTTGGGAAGGATGCCAAAAGATTTAATATTATTTATCATATCATCACTGAGGAGAAGAAAGGAGTTGCATGTGTTTTGATCACAGTTCTCGAATGATGGTTTTAATGCACGCATTTCCGCAGAAGTGTATTTGAACCCAAAAAATATGTGATTTCGGGTGAAGAGTGTAGTGGTCATTCTGTGTATTGTGTGGAAAGCTTGTCGTTCAGCAACAACGCAAGCGCAGACAATGCAACTATCGTTGCAACTTACCGATGACAATTGCCATATTCCGAAGAGATTTCTCTACCGAAACAATATTTTTGGTTCCTACTGTTTATGAAAGTAGCGCACCCATTATTTGTTTACCATTTTTGAAGTCTTTCACAACAGACTGCGTGTGTAATAAACGGTCTTGGTGTGAACTCGTCACAAGAGTGTGTAAATGAGCTGGACGGAAGCAGCTAGAAAATATTGTTCTGCTGTCGACTGAGGGAGTGAACAATAGCCTTTTTAGACTTTCAATCAGTGTTGTATTGTTGTTGAGTAGCTTTGGAATACACTATCTGAACCCTTACCTAACACAATGATCCATTCAATTTGTATTGTTTGTTTCAATTTTAGCCAATTTTAGTGACATCTTAGCGTAGTTCATGACTCCCTCACTGGAACGAGCTTGGGCTCGTTCCAGTGAGGGTTCATGACTCAAAAGATATGTTTTGGATACATTTTTTTGTTTTTTTTTGTTTTTGTTATTCAAGAAATGTTGATGACGAACGTCTTCCACAAGTCGTGTTTGGAAAAAGCGATAAACAACAGTTTCGGATGCTAAATGATTTGACACGCCATTCAAATGAAATAGATTCAACGGCAGACTGGGGTTGAATAGTAAACGTCGCGATAGCCTTATTCTTTTCATACGGAGGTGCAGTTCACAGTCGATGTATCTGGGACTTTAGACGGGTGGTGAGAGCATTTATTATTCCACCCTTACATATGCATCATATAAATACACGCCCAGGCCCACGCTACTGATGCCAGTTTTCGTACGAGGACATTATTACCGGAGCATGAGCAGACCATGGTAAAGGTTCGATACAAAAGACTAATTTACTGTTGTTATATTGCATTGAAAATCTATTCTATTTGCATTGAGTCCAATTAAATTTCAATTGTTTTAAACTTGGTTTATTTCTTTACTTGTTGTGTGACAGAAAACCTCTCTCGAAGCAGTTGTTAACAAGTTGCCTTTATTCATTGCGTCCCTCAGTTGTTTATTTGAGATCTATTCAGTAAGTTAATCAGGCATCTGATTAAGAGGCGGCGAAAGCTTACTTTAATCTTAAAATCCAGAAAACATGTTGTGACATGACTCATTTGTTGTATTGTATATATAGCGTCGATCATAAGTAAGAATTCGGTTCTAGTTTGGATTTCCAAACGTTACTCTGCTTCATGTTATTGGGAAATTCCACGAGCTATTACTATATTGTTCAGATATCCAACAAGACCAGTTGTTTATTGCTGTGAAATATTTGGAATACCAGATTCGCTATTAAATTGTTATCACCTCTAATTCGCTTCTGAGTCATCGGATGAACACCAGAGTTGCATAACAGCTACCGGTGGTTATTCCCCACGGTTATAACAATTAGAGCACTTTCGTTGTGTTGCAACCAATACGATTCGCACTTTCATGCAGCTGACGCAAAACATGTGAACTGGGTAATCATTGAATGCTGCATCCAACGTACTGGATTCCATCCATACACCTTCGATGGTGTCTGTCGGTTTAATGGCGTAGTTGTTCGACTGACTATATTACTGAGGGTTCAGTTCCTGATGGAGAAGAGAAAACAAAGATCTAAATTCCTCCAAAAACCTAAACATCTCATTGTTGAAACAGTAACTAAACTGATGTGTCGCATACTGCACCTCTATTGACGTCGTTTTTTTTTCTACGTAATAGCCTGAATCGCACTGACTGATCGATTCATGACCACATGGACATATTCACACGCTCAAGCCAGTATGCAAACATTCTTTGGCGAAAATGAAAGGTCTGTCGATGAACAGAAAAAGGAATGGCCACAAATAGACAAGGAGAGAATGTGACAATATAATCGCCCAATCCGATCGGTTATAGGTATCCACCACGTGCTCGATATTTAAAGGTTGTTACTTGGTTAGTTTCATAGTGGCCGAGATTACAGCACGGGGTAGCTTCATAGTCTAAGACCGAATGTCGAAGGCTGATGTGAAATTACCTAGGGCTGATATCTTGGGCGTCTGAGACGGAAGCAGTGGCGGCGCCAGGGGGGGGGGGGGATCTCACCCCCACACACCCTCAAGATCAAACTTCAAATTACTATCTGACCGTGGTTGTCCCACCCAATATCACACCCGCAAACAGCACACAACAATACGCATCATGTCAGGTGTTGTAGACACGCTCAGATATCGCTCACAGGGCGTCCAAATATGATTTTTTTTCCTGGGGAGATCCCCCAGATCCACCCTCCCCCCCCCCCCCTCCACACACACACAAACGGGAGAAGAACATCCTCCTCCCTAGTTCAGCGATCTGAACGTAGCGGCTACCTCTTAAGGGGTAGCCACTACATCCAGATCGCTGAAATACCTCCTCTCTAGCTCAGGCCTGCGGCGTTCGGGAGATGCCGTCGGCATCTCGACCTTGCACACCCCCATATCTTACTTACCACCCCCCCCCCCCCCAAACAAATTGAAATCCTGGCGCCGCCACTGGACCGGATGTTGATGTGAAATTACTTAGGGCTGATACCTCGGCCGATATGAAACTATTTTGAACCTATGCATTTCACATTAACGCAACATATGTTTTTTGTGCGTCACAGGTAAAAATTTTAGGTACCAGAAATGTACTTTAGAATCAGGCTAACCGTGACAAAAAAAATCGGAAATTTATCGTCAGAAAGTCGGTTGCTGGTGTGAACTTGGCGCGAAAGCTGCCAATCTCCAGTGCATCTGCCATGAGTGAGGTAGTACTGATAATCACAGATCTGGCTAGGAAGTGATAACCCGGACCATCAGAGTACCGGAAGTACCGCAGTTAAGCTACTGGTACTCATTACAAATCCTCCTTCTCTTAGCATTACTCGGTGCGACACAATTCAGAAACACAGTTTCAGGAAGTGCCCTTCTGGAGTATTTTTATGAGCTGTTATGGACCTCAGAGTGGAGGTTTTTAGAGATAGAAAGGAATTATGTGCCGTTAGTGGAACAAGTCGACACAAGCCACCGAAGGGTAATAAGCATACGTCAGAGATTCTAACGAACTAATCGAACCCAACCACGACTTGAGACTAGGTCTTAATGATTTAAGCACTCCCACTGGTGATAGCGAGTCTAAGGATCTTGGCTAAGAACGGAACATAATGACGCGAATCAATTCCAAACCCACAAACACTCGTTCAAACGTTCGACGTTATAAACAATGATATGACAGATAGCTTGTAAGTATTGGTTTGTTGCTAAGTAAATGTGTAGGCGCATTGCATTCTATTGATTAATAAATATTTACTTGCACTTGTAAAGTGAAGAACCAAACCACTGTGATATCCTTGGACTTTCTTTTTGGTTTTTGTGTCATACTGTGTTCCATTGGTCAATATATGCCTTATGATTTCAATACGTTGCGTCTTCCTATTATCATCACACATGGAGATATAAATATATGTAATAGTTGTATTGAAATGTTCACGGTTATCTGTCGAACGCAATCGGGAAAATTGGAATTAAAAAGGAATGGTGGGGTGATTTAAAGCGGTGTTTTGTATGGTGATAAATATTTATTTATTTATTGATGTTTAAGGTCACACATTTCTGCACTATGGCTAATCATGACCACGTCGTTTTACTGGTGGAGGAAGCCGGAGTACCCGGAGAAAACCACCGAGCAACTGTCAGCTCCCCAACATACTAACTCCACACAAGTAGGGTTAGCATTGGTTGAAGACAAGTGTACCATCGACATGCAGTACGCCTTATAGTACACAACGCCACCGTGCCCCCACGTGGGCAATGGGGGTGAAGTGTCTTTCCCAAGGACATAACGCAATTGCCGCAGGAGGGATTCGAACCGAGGACCTCTCGGCTTGCAGCCTGCACCTCTACCTACCAGTGGCGGCGCCAGAGTTACAAAATTGAGGGGGTACAGTTGGTGATTGTGCAGCGCCGAGCTGGGGTGGGTTTCGGGGGGGGGGGGGCTCCTCTCCCTAAGTTGAGAAATTTTTTTAACTGTTTTGCAACAAAATAATGCGAATATGGATATCATTGGAACCGGCTGAACAAGCCGGTTCCAATGATATTCTTATTTGCATGATTTCATTGAGTTATTGTTACTAAAATATTAAATTTTATTTATTTTTTAAAATTGCTGTAGGATGAATTCCAAACGGATGCCTTGCACGCTCTCGATTCTAGCATTCGTCGAATACTCTTAAGCACTATGTTTCAGTTCGTTTAAACGCGGCATGCATTGTTGCAATTTGGACCCTCGACTCTTGTTTGTTGTTTGCAGCTAGCGTGTGTGTGTAGGGGGGGGGGGGGGTGGTGGGGGGTGGGGGGTGCAAATATAATTTCAAAACTTCTCTGATTTAGTGCACTTGGGAATATGGGATAAAGCATACCGACCATTACACCGCACGTTCAACAAAAATTAAAATGATAGTATTGTTTTACTACGCTTGGCGAAAAAAGTGGAGGGGTAAGTACCCCCACATACCCCTACATGGCGCCGCCACTGCTACCTACTAAGCCACCGCGCCACATGATAAGAAATTAATGATATTAATGGTAAGAAGTAATTATTAGAAAGGAAAGAAGAGAGTTGTACAGAAAATGCATCGCTAAGATTCACAGTCGTTAGCGGAGATTTGTTGTTCAATTATCCGAATGTCACGGGGAAGCCGCGGCGTTCGAATAGCTGAACTGGAAGTAGGAGAAGGGGAAATTTCGGACTTTGTGAAAAGAATGAGAAACAATAACACTGTTAGAAAAATGTAACACAACTGAGAATTTTTGTAATTTTTCTGTTTTGGTTTAATAAATG